>VZTZ01022830.1:267232-358288 GCA_013400955.1 Drymodes brunneopygia | reverse complement strand
TTTTTTTTTTTTAAAGCAACAAATCCTTTCAGAAAGATCAAAATATTTAGTTAATTCCCTTTTCTTTTCACCTCCAGTGTACCTGTGGGTGTGGACTGGGGTGGAGTGGATGGGAGTCATCATATTGTTAAAATAAAAGACTGATTTCTATTAGTATTAAACCAAAATATAAAAACTAGAGGTATTCATAAACATCCTGAAATAATTCATTTCCCCTTCTTTCCAAATTCAACATTTTCGGTATGATTTTCAGACAGGTATCTGAAATAGATCCAAACTATTATCAAATCAGCATGCTAGATGACTGACATTCACTGAAAGCCTTTCAGAAAATAGATTCATGAAAATTCTATCCCAGATATCTGAGCTTTTTAATGACTAATAGAACAGTGTCTTTCTAGGCTCACCTTTCATTTGTTATTTACTCAGCAGTATTTACACACTGTTAAAGCAGGCTAAGCCATACAGAGGATAGACATGCACAAATATAAACAGAATTATAATATGCTGGTTTGCAAGATAGCTGCGACAGAAAAATATACCAGCTGTGCAGAAGAACCAAGGGTACATTGAAACATTCAGGCAGTTTTTAAAATATCTGCAATTATTCTTCCCAGTCAAATATGGAATATGCCTTTTATTGCCATTGAACCATTTACTGCCATGCATTTCCAAGGATTTGTACCAGAGGAAGCTATAAGAAAGAGAGAGTCTTAGTCCTGCAGTAGACATCTTGGAAAACTTAGGGGTACCCAGCGGTCCTGATCTCAAACTACAGGGGCAAATTTTGTCTCCCAACTGCTTTGAGGCTCAATAGTGAGGCAAAGCCCCACCCAAAAGGAAAGAAAATTGTTGACAAAAAATGAAACAAAACAAACTCCCCTCCTTCCTCTCCCCCCGCTCCAAAAAAAACCCAAAAAGCCAAGTCAACGTATCTGTCTCTCCTAGTGGGCAGTATAAATATACAAGAACTCTGATGAAGCTGTTTATCCTGCAGGAAACAAGTCTCCTTTAGATAATTTTCATTGACCAAATTATTTAGTTGTACTTATCAGTATTCAGGTGTACTTAATATTTTTATGCTTAGAGGGGTAATTAAACCTATACAGAGTCGCTAGTCACTCCATCTCAGGGCTCTGTCTTCCTTCAAACGTGACAATTTAGCAAATAAAATTGTGTTAGCCTAAAGAAAAGTTCATGGCTTTATGCATGTAAAAGATTTATCTTCCCTGTTCCTTATTCTCTGCTAAGGGAACAGTCAAGCTTGGCAAGTGCATGTCCTATGCCCCAGACACCATGCAGAGGGAAGGCATAATGCACACAAGAAATTAACAGTCCATTCCCATATATTCTGCTTCTGCCTCAGCTGTTTTTCTTTTCTGGATGCCACCAACTCCCTGATTGAGTACTCCACTGTTCTACAGAAATAATAAGCAAGTAACGTGATAGGCAACAACATATTTTTCCTACCTTCTTGGATTGCAGAAATAAGGTACCTCCTTACAGCAGAGAGAAACAACTGAGAAGGCTGCAGCTGAATCCAAAATTAACTCTTAATGAACAAGTAAAGAAGCCTCATGCCTGTTATATATGAGCACTCAAAATACGCAACAAATTCCTTCCAGAATGTTCTCAGAAATTAGTTTCCTAATGAGGTCAGGAGGATGGGCTACAAAATTTCCTTCTCTGGTTAGTACAAGCTGCTTGTTAGTTAAATGAAATTCAGGTGTCGCTCCTGCTTTAAACTTTCTTCTGCAACTTGTGTTAGCTAACCTATATTTTTTAAAGGAAATTTTAGTTATGAGCACCAACAAGCCAGTTCCTCATAAAACTGTACATAGGGATATGTCCCAGGTCTCGTCCTTCTCCCCAGGAAAGAAAGCTCAGCCACTTTCTCTTACAAAGAGAAGGTGATTGGCTGTAACAGCATCCCCTGAGGAAAACTTAGATTGTGACATAGATTAATTTTTGAATTGGGAAAGGGCTTTGGAGAGATACAGAAGACAAGATCATGCCTGTGGTTTTACCAAGAAAAAAACAGATACTAGACCTTGCTCTGAAAGCATATTAGCAGAAGAAAGAAAGCAACAGAAAGGGATATGTGTGGGGATGTGAAAAGATTTTCTGATTCAAGGAATGGACTGCAGTGTGGTTTGCAGTTCAGAGATGCCAAAAATGCTGCTATTCAGTGCCTGGTTACCCAAAAAATATTCCATTTTATTTTCAGTCACCATCTACAGATTATTTTTTTTTACCCCATGCAGAGACATTACTGCAGATACGAGGCTACAAAACAACAATAATGAAAAGTAGTATTCTGCATTAGAGGACACCAATTCAGGTGCAATTTCTCAAAACTTATTCATAATCCATAGAAAACAGTGATCTGCTCTCTAGGGAAAGAGGCAAGGAAGAAAGGGGTAAGGGACAGGCTTCTTCTGTATAAAGAATTCAATCTACATATGTTAATCATTGATTTAATTATACTCTCTCCCCACAATAAGTGAGCACAATGCTATAATTTTGGTGTATTATAAACAAAAGCACAGCAAATGTTTTTATTTTTCAGTTCAAGTTAAATATTTAACAGACCTTGCCACAAACTACATCTGTTGATATCTCTCGGTAGAAGTGTTGGACACTTGACAAACCAAACACACAACCTTTTCCATCCAGTCAGTTCTTCAGATTCTCTCTACAACTCTAAGAATTCAATTAGGCAAATTCTTAATTGATACAGACTGCTTTCGCTGCTAGCAATGACCCTTTACATCATTGTTAGGAGTTTTCTATGATTAATTATGCCAATGGCAGCAGATTAAATTTCTTATTTCTATACACTTCCAAAACATTGCATTCATTAAAGAGACAGTGGTGAAAAAGATTTTCATTATGCCATTCATCTTTTACCTCTATTTATCATGGCTTTAGCCCTAGCAGCTTTCTATAAAAAGCTCTTCAGGACTTCCTTTCCTGCAGTGTGGAGCTGCAAGGCAGGTAGCCAAAGACAGAGTACGCTACTATACTGGCACTCTCACCTTAGACTGGTTTTGTTTGCCAGAACTGAGGCTGAGAGACAAGGAAGAAAAGAAAAATGTTATCTAAATAATAAAGCATCAGGATTTATATAAAAGCAACAGACACAACTATACATAAACAGCCACAAATGTCTAGACAAAACACATATTTTATTGAAAATATATAAAATTCACTATAACATGGAGAACGAGCATAGCTTCTGCCTGTTATGCCTGTAGCATTTGCCAATTTCTGGAAATAAAGACTGATGACCTGAAAGAATCAGGAGTTTAGAACCTATTCAAGCAGTAAGAAGCATGGAAATAGGAGACAAACACTTCAAAGCAGTCACAGTGAAAATTCAAGGTTTGGGCCAACAATAGTTTACAAATAAATGCCCTGTCTATATATTTTTAGGTTTTTTCAGCAAGGTAGTGCTGCCTGAAAGAATCTCTATGTTGAGAGACAGCTATAAGTGAACATCAAGATGAATGGAAAGAAGACTGTGATGCATTGCACAGAAATGCTTTCACAAAACCCCAACAGGAAAACAGTGCTATGGGCAGTTTCACCTAAGGGGAAAAATCTTCTATAGTGCTTTATGCACTAAAAGTTTACCCAAATGTAATAAAGCACCTCTAAAAATTTACAAGTGAATTTGCACTTTCAAAAACTACAAGTCATACTGCTGGCACAGGCCAAACAAGAGTTGTCCACATTTGCTATACTCAAAAATCCTCCATTGTAAAGATTTCTTCATTAAAAACCAACAAACACACAGTTTTTTTGAACTCATTGAGTTGAAAAAGCAGTCCTTCATAAACACTTAATACCAGAAATATCTTGAATATTTTATTTGATATTACATGTCCAGTCTGTTTAATTTTACTATAAAATATACAAAATTCCTCCTGTTTAAGTCAGTTTTTCAAGATAAATCATGAAATGGCATCTATTTATTTTTAAGATATAAGATTTATTCAGTTTTACCAGTAGAAATGAAATTGGCTACTTATTAGATAAATGAGATTACAGCATTGCCTTGATCTGAACAGCACAGAGGCCTCTGTGCCAGAGGCAGAGAAACAGGACAGTTAATAGGTCTTAACCATGGGGACCTGTAAAAAAAAAAAATAAAAATTAAAAAACCTCCACCAAACAGTGAACACATTTCCCCCCAAAAACAACAAAACAGAAACAAAAATAGAATTAAGGTAGCACCAAAAACTACTTCAATTAAGGCATGATAAACTGTGACTACTTGAGGTCAAGGACCTAAGAACCAAAGATCTTTTGACCACAGTTTAAAACTGGCTAGAGCTTCAAAACTACTTTTTCAAGCAGACTTTTCCACAGCCATTTAAGGAAATCATAAATATGTTTAGTGAAAGAATGGATCACAAAATTAGACAGTTTGTTGGGAATTTGTACTGAATGTGTAACAGTAATTGTCAGGATAAGATACTGATTTTTTTTTTTAATGTACCAACTATTATTGAATACAAATAGTCAAATCGGTCAAACCTAGAAAGCGATCACAAGGAAATTTCATCTACCTTAGACATATACTTCTACAGCTGAAATCTTTTGGTCTGTAGATTGCTATTTTTCTTTAAAGAAAAGTATCAAGTAGTCATCAGTAACAATTCTCTAGATGACACGGGGCAAAGGCTCCAATTAGAGTCCTCTAATACAGGACCATATTAGAAGAATATGGGAAAATGCTAAATAAAACTATAATAGATCAGAGTACAAAAAGAACCTGATCTCAGATATATTTGGCTGATTATATGCTCTTAATTATTGGCCAACACCCTTTTCTCAGGGGCACAGAGGAAAAAAAACAAACAAAAAAACCCCCAAGACAACCAAATAAAAGAACTCTGTCTTATTACATGACTCTTTTAGATTCAAATATCCAAACATTTATAACAGACTCTTGCATAATCAGTGCAATAAGCAGGGGGGTGGGGGGGGTGTTTGTGGTTTGGGGTTTTTTTCCCACTAATTTAAAAACTCCTTCACATTATATATATGTATGTTAAAACACTCAGATATCCTGTATGTGTAGGACAATGTCCTCAATGCCTGCTAGCACTCATGCCTTCCTACTGGCTCAAATTTCACAAGGAATGGACACAACACTGCACTGGATAGCAGCTTTTGTCTCCGGTATGGGGAGCAGGAAAAAGATGGGAGATGCCAGTCTCTGTTTCAGAGATGATGCATAGGGGTAAGCAAAATTCTAGGTAAAATATTCATAGATTCATCTCTGCCAGTATACATCCCCTCCTCACCCTCCAGAGCACCCTTATAGAAATTCATCAGCTTGTTAAAACTGAGACAAAAAGGCCTCAATCTACTCGACCCCACCAGCTCCAGTCTATTGTCATGTTGACTCCCACTTATCTGCTAAACCTAGTTTGAATTTCAGATGGTTTCCATCTTTATCACTGTAAAGCCAAATTCAACCTCATTAAAATTTAAAATGGTCTGCTGTATCTCACTCAGAATTCTTACAATTTTACTGTGTTTTAAATATGATACACAGAACCACAGACACACTAAACGAAGTAATTTTAAATTTGTTAAAATATTTCAATTTGAAAGGAAACTGTAACTCTGTAACTAACACGACTCTTCTATAAAAAAAAATTACTTTTGCATTAGTAGAATAACAGGAAATTGGTTAAACAGATTACTCTATAACAATAATGAGTAGAACTACACCTCATTACAGAAGCTGATAAATTTATATGCAAGCACTTACAGACCTGAATCTGACACACTGGCAAGTCATATAGACCTCTCTTAGAGGAGTTAAAGAACAATGCCAACCAAGCAACTTTTTCCAAGGGAACATCAGAAAATACTAATACTCAGAATTTCATTAATTATTTTGAAGAAACATATCCAGTTTTAGGCCCTTTATAAAGAAATTTATCAAAACATTTTCTTTTAAAATGTAAAAATATTTAAAATAATTTTTGTCTTCGGACAAAATGACATCTAAAAAGATGATTCCTTGAAACCAAAACTAAGTGTTATGAAAGCTAATCACATTTCTACGTTTATTTTCACTACCTGATTGTGTACAGAGCTTTATAACATCACAGGAATTTGAAGTTGTATTTTAAATCCATACCTGTACAGTAGCCTACACCGGTGAAACAATCTCATGGAAGAGAATAATGATTTTTTGAAGAGAGGTATTCTGAATAGTGAAGGCAAGGAGAACAGTCTGATTTGAGCTCTTTTTAATGTCATCAGTGCTTTGAATTTGCATGCTTTGCTTTAGCACTTACACACCCAACACCATATAAACTCTGCAAATGCAGCAAATTTCACAGTGCATGGCACAAGCAATAAATTACAGAGTACACATTCTAATACTTAACATTCTGATACACCTAAACACATTTCTATCTTGTATTCATTGCAGCAGATTTGTGACACAGTTAAATATAAGCATAAACGCCATTCTTCAAAATATTTAACTGTAAAGGGGACATGAGATCTGAGTGATGTTCCTTACCATGTAATAAAGGGAACAGAGACAGTCTGATGCCCAGCTTTCCACAGCTAAAGTATGGGAAATTGAGTGGCTAATAAGATAGTAATATTTGTCAGCACTCTTATGCCTATTCCTTCAGTTCTATATAGGATTTTCTTTTGATTTAGCAAACAAAATAATTCAGTTCTTGTTTATTTTGATCTGGCAGAAAATAGTAGTCAGAAATCTGGCTTTACAGCCCTATACTTTGGATGAAATAGAACAGGGACAGAAAACAACATAAGGCAAAATAATCTGGAAGTTAGATACATACCACAGTTGCAACAAAAGTCACAGAAGTTCAATTTCAATTATCACTAAAGATCATCATCCTCACTTACCACATTTCCACTGATAATATGCAACATTAAGGTAGTAAAAAAATCTGGTGTATGAATGCAACAACCACGTAAACCATCTGCTGTGTGAAAAGTCAGCTGAGAGAATGACTATGGACATATGGGGATACCAGCAATGAATCACCCCTTTCAGAATAAGTCAAGCTCTGGTCAAATAATGGTCTGAAAACAAAGAGAGGATAGTGTGGAGGCCATAAAACAACAACTGCTGGTGGTTTGTGGTAACCTCAGGGTCTGCCAGGTCTGCCAACACCTCTGGAACCAGTCTGTCACCTGGGATATGATTTGCTCAAGTTCAGCTTAAATACTGCCCATCACTGGAGGATCAGAGGGAAAAATGAAGGAAAAAGGAGCAGTGGTAAGGGCACTTTACAATAGGAAGAGTGAAATTATTTTAAAGCCTTCGAAATGGATCCAAAGAGGGATTTTGATTCAGATATTTAAAGTTCAGGTTCTGCTTTCAAAGTGAAGAGAGAGCTGGATCAACTCCTTTAAGTTAAATTTGTCCTTTTCACTTTCGCTGACAGTGTCCAGCAGAACTTCCTCTGCTTTGTCTATTTTCACAAAAAGTACTGAGTGGGGTCAAAGGAGCTACTCAGGCTGATATTTTACTTCTGGGTGGCAAAAGTAATTTTCAGGAAAGTGCATTACATTGAACACCTTTCCATATGGAGGCAGAAATTATTCTTTCTACACTTATTTAAACACCAAATTATAGCTAGGAGGTTGATGCAACAGCAGCACAAAGCTATGGGATCTGTGGCTGGAGTGGCATTGATGTTCAATTGTCATAACAACAAAAGTAATATTAAAGATGTTGCCCCATAGTGGGACTCAAGGAAAGCTTCCTGCATGCTAACCCAATTTTCATCTGTACCAGTGGGAATAATTGTTGAACAACATAGTCCCCTGAGAAAATTTCACTGAACTTATACCTAGAAACATTTATTCTGTTTCCCTTACAGGAGACAGAAATTTCTGATAACTTTTCCTTTTTTACAGACATTATGTCTAGCCCCCAATCTAGTAGGATTTACATCCTACACTTACATCCATCTTACACTAACACAACCATGCACACCAAAAATCTCACAACCGAACCACTGAAACCCCACACTCCCCACTCACAAATGCCACAGTCTTAAAGGACTCTGCAGAATTTCCATCTCTAAAACACCCCACAGAAATATGTTCACTTGACATTTGCAGAGGAAGCAATCTTCTTTCAACAATTTGATATTTTCCCACCTTTTTATCAGGAGCTCTAGTTCTTTGCTACTGAAAAATACACCAAAACTGTGTTTGTGGAAAACAGAAATCCCCACCACTTCTGGTCTGCCATTTTTATGCCGACACTTACCCATTTTTCCCTTGTTGGAGGAAAATTTTACGTTGGTAAGAAATCAGATGCAAACCAGCTAGCAGGAACTTCAGAACTGACACCTAACCAGTGATTAGAAGAGATGCCCAATGAGAGCTGCTGCTTTCTGGCAAACCAACACTTTTGCCTTTGAGCAGATCAGCACTGAGGAGCAGCAATTGGAAGAAATGCATTTTCTACCCGAATGTTCTGTTCTTTGAGGCAATCTAAAACATGCTAAGGACAGGAGAACCACAGAATCATTGAATGGTTGAGGTTGGAAGGGACCTCTGGAGGTCGTCTGGTCCAACCTCCCTGCTCAAGCCAGGTCATCCAGAGCAGGCTGCCCAGAACCAGACAAATTTTGAGTATCTCCATGAATGGAGACTCTATGACTTCACTAGACAACTTGTGCTCAGTCACCCTCACAGTAAAAAAGTGTTTCCTGATCTAGAGACAGCTTCCTGTGTGTTTCAGTTTGTGCCCATTGCCTCCTGCCCTGTCACGGGAAACAGCCTGGCTTCATCTTCTTCACACTTTTCCTTTGGGTATTTCTATACTTTCATCAGATCCTCCTTAGCCTTCTCTTCTCCCAACTCCACATTTCCAGATCTTTCAGCTTTTTCTCACAGGAAATCTGCTTCCATCCCTTCAACTTCGTGGCCAGCAATATGCCACAAACATTTTTTTTCTTTTCCATGTTTAAAGGTAGGGGGGAAAAAAGGATAATTAAACCATCTGCGATGACTATTTGTCCTGTTGAACCATCTCACTTACAAAAGAATTAACTTTTAGCCACATGAGAGGCCAATACACTACACTTTTAAGAGTCTGTAGTTTTGTGGTGCTTTGTGGCTGCTTATGCATTTTCACACCATGTGGCAGTCAAAATACTGACACAATTGTATTTAGGGGTAGTTGGAAGGGCTTTGGTTTATCCTCACCTTTATACAGAGACAGAGGCCCTTGTCAAAAAAAAGCCAAAGCTTCACATTAGCCACAAAAATTCATTTAGCAAGTGTATGAGGTTTAGTGGTTTGTTTGCTTCTGGTTGTTGGTTTGTTTTTTTTTTGTGAGTGGTTTTCTTAGTGTTAGATGTTTCCTACCAGGCCTCAAGCAGTGTTCCCCAGTCTCAATATTGGGGCCAGTTCTGTAAAACATTTTTACTAATGCCACAGACTCAGTCAGCTTGGAGAAGACACCAAGTTGCTTTCCACAACTACTTGAAAGGACAAAGATGGTGGATGTCAGCCTCTTCTCCCAAGTAACAAGGGTTGACTAGTGTAAACAGCCTCAAATTGTTCCGGGAGCAATTTAGATATTAAGGAAAAATTCTTTACCAAAAGGGTTGTCAATTACACAGACAGGCTGCCCAGGATTGTGGTTGAGTCATCTTTCCTGGAGTTATTTAAAAGAAGCGCAGATGTGGCACTCTGGGACATGGTTTACTGATAGACTTGGCAGTGTTGGATTTATGGTTGGACTATAATCTTATAGGCAATTTCCAACCTAAAAGATTCTCTGATTCTGTCTCCAGATCCTGCTGGAAATATCAACTAGTAGGACTCCTGTTTTCAGCAAGATTCTTGTAGAGCCAGTAAAAAGCCCAGAACAGAGAAAATTATTTGAGATTATTTCATGTTATGCTGTTCTGGTTTCAACCACCTAGGCTGTAGAAGCCAGGTGTAAGTAAATGAAAGCATCCCTTGCAGACAGCTTTTTTTTTGTTCAACAGGAACTTTCCTCTTCTCAATATTTCTTTTCAGAATTTGAGTGAAAAAGGTTTTAGCAAGTATTCAACCACCTATCCTGCCTTTTACAAAGGCCACAGAGCTTTACTATACTACTTTGTATCCATCTGAACCACATTCACTGCCAGGCTGAAAAGAAGCTGTATTACTGAAGCAAGAATTTGTTCACAGAGTAGGATTCCTCTTCTCCTTCCTCCTGCTATTTTAACTCTCCTCCAGATGTTTTCTTTCCTATTTGCAAGGCAAATGGTGCTAAACAAGAAGATCAAACTGAAGCAAGAAAGATGTCCCTCTGAGACACATTACTTTGACAACCCAAATTTTAAATTTGAATTAGAATAATTGCCAGAACAGCTGTGCTGACTGTATACCAATGTATAGAAGGATGGGACTAGTTCTCCATATTTTGAGTTCTTGTTTTATTTGCAGTTCTCATCGTCTTGCATTCCCTTTGCCCATTTCCTGTTATTTTGAGCTTTCCGGCAATCTCATTTCAATTGCCCCACTCTGGTGTCACGATTGTTTCTGTCATGCGGGGGCCCTCAGTTTCCAGTGGCACAGGATCAGCAGCTCTGCACTGGTCCCTCTATCCATGTAAAATATTCTTGTACTGAGAACCCCCAGGACATGGATTGCTGATGGTTGCCTCAGAAATGAGTCAGCCAACAAGCCACAAACCTCCAGGCTTCATTCAGGTTTTTCTAAAGCTTACTAATAGAAACTCAAGTATCAGTCCAAGGATTTTGACAGACCATGATTGTCTGGTGGTTACTTGGAAGGAGGAAGTGGCCAAAGGACCAGAATGTTTGGAAACCTGGGTTGAACATTAGGGTACTGTTTGGCACTGTGGGTACCAGTCAGGTCACAGCACCTGATGAATAAGGTTAGTCAACCTCCTATTTCCTAAATCTGTAAAGAGCTTGTTTCATCTCTCCCTGGACCCTTGCAAGAAAATTTGTACAAGAGATTACAGGAACTTCTCAAAAGTGCCAATAGAAAATTCTTTTGGTTTACTTAATTATTCTCCTAATCACTGGTATTTTAATAGAACTTTAAGCAGGGTGGATTATTTTAATACCCATTCAATTTTAATTAAAGTACTTTTAAAGAAATTAGTTTTTAACAAAGATGGATGTAATCTCTGAGACAGAACTAACAACTTGTAACCACCATGTCTTTTCCTTCCAACAAACAAAAGTCATCCTTATTTGGATTAACATACGTGCTTGTGATTTTGCTTACGGCTCCTATCAATCAGCAGCACTAGAAATAATGCAGACAAGTACTCAGTTCTTGCCACAAGAAAATACTTTTTCAAGCAGCTAACATGAAAAACATACTTGCAGATTAAGGACTTAAAATTTCCCACACAGAGATTCACAGAGGTGCCCATTGTGCAGCTTTGTGCCTCCTAAAGGGCATATTTGCACTAAGCTAGGGCATCTAAGTGAAGAGCTAGTATGGTGACAGCAGATTTGGAAATGAAGTGATTCAAGTTGCTTTCAGGAGGATAAGTGGGGACCCGCGCTTCTGGATTGCTGTAGTTTGACACAAACACAAGCAGGTATTTGAAAAATCTGTCCACAGTTTTAAAAAATAAGCTTTTGCCCACACTTTTGGCATCAGGAATGACATTTTGTTGAGCTCAAAATATTGTTCATGAATAATGAAGAAACACATCCTATGTTTTAAACCAGGAATTTACGCAACTGAAATTTCAAATCTGATTGCTGTCAGTGCAGAAGTGGCTGTTACTAAAAAGGAAAATATAATAATACTAATAGAACACAAAAAAAAATCCCCAATAATAGTTGTAGCACTCAGTATTTTGCACAGATGACTCAGTCTGTACCCCATTTCTTGGTGTTATGTTAACCCTACACTATTCCTCTGAGTCTTAAAGTTGGTGGTTTAACCCTGGGCTTGACAAAGGCGAGGAAAGAGGTGTTACAACAACCTATGAGCATCTGGAGGATTGTAATTTTTCATGGGTTTCTTCTTTGTCACTCCATTTGGTGTCCTTTTTATATACCTGGTAACACAGTTTTACTCTTTTGTCCCTCCATCATCCTGCATCTCCGTATCACCGCCCAGTTTACTATGTATGGTGCCTTTGTTAGATACTATTTCTTTATTCTCTTCTTTACCCCTGAAGACAGTTTTGTCTAGCTTTAGCTCTGTGGTTGTTTAAGCAATGCTTGGCAAGTTGTTAGTATCTGTTGGGTCTTCTTAGCCAAGCCACATCTCTTCTTACCCCATGCCATTACTCCATGTCACCTCCTGCATTTTCAATTGCAAGCAAAACAGATTTTCAAGCAAGTAAAGAAAGTTAAACGAGCCTCATAAATACCAATCCCGAGGGCCTACAAGTTCAGTACAGAGCTTACAGCTTGATAACTAGCAATGGCAATGCTGTATTACTGTACCACATAAGACTAAAGAATACAAAAATTTAAAAATGTCTCCCAATGTGCCACAAGACCTTTTATTAACTTAACAAGGAGTCTCTTTAATACAAACATGTAAATGTAGTGAATCTTACATGCTATTCCCAGACTAAGAGCACCCAGCAGTTCTACAGCCATGCTACAGAATGCACCACTCAAGGATGGAAGGCAGAGGTGTATTTTGTACCCATGGTCATGCAATTATTCCCTGTAATGCCAGCAACCTCACACAAGTAAGAGACCTTTCAATCCAACAGTAATTCTCACAGTTCTCAAAACTCACAGCTCTCAGGAACTCCACCCCATACACTGTCAAAAAGGCTCTTTAGGCAAAAGCTTGATTATTTCCCAGTCTGAACACTTGAAAGGTTAACAATTCCACCATGCAAACTGTACCTAGGCTCCAGATCACTGTATTCTTACCAGCTGTGGTAAAGACACTGTAATAGCTACATTTCCATCCTAAAGATATACTCTTGCTAAATTAACATGTTAATTGAAATCAAAAGGCAACCTCTGAAGTTGACCCAGATGAAGCCAAGAAGGACAAGGATATACATCTGGGCAGAAATTATCATTCTATGAAAATCAGGTAGGCAGCATCCAAGACTAAATTCACAGGCTCTTAATGAAGTCAAATATGAACTGTTACTGCCAGGAAACATGAACAGTACACTTGGATTTCTGGAAAGCCTGATGGAGCTGATAATTTAACTTGCATTATATAAATTAAAATATTAGTATCACTTCAGTCTTCTTGTATAAGGGGGCTTCAAATATTAATGCCTTCTTCAAAAGTGATTTGATCAAAATGGTTTGTGCTAATGAAAAAGAAATTAGTTAATTGAAGTATTCACTTTTGAATGAAAAAGTTTTCTGAGGGTTCATATTTTGAAGCCCAGAAAATATTCCCTTCCTTATTTAGTCAACCTTTTACGCAAAGACAATCTCTACCACAAAAGAAGCCCTGCTAAACACACAGAGAAGAGACCATAAACTGGGAGATATGCTGCAACTCTAAGAAGTGCTACCATGGATTTCTTTTCTACAGAAGCCACACGAAAAATCACCTTACAACAAAACCTCAGGTGGACTTTTTAATATTCTTCCAGCCCAAAGCCATATTTTGCTCTTTCACTGATATGCTAAAGATACAGAGGGGAAGCAAGGAGTGGTCGCAACTTCAGGATCGCATTCACTGACGCATGAGGAGGGACTCTGAAACCAGACCTTTTCCTGTCGATGCAGAATTTTTACCAAGGTCCCTACAGGCCACGCATGCACAACCACTGAATTTGTCCACTGTGCCTTCTAGCTCTCTTGAGGCTGTGCATTAGTAAGACAAATGGCTAATTCACGACATAAAAATGTTGCGCATTTCATGATTAAACACAAGCCTCCTCAGACTCGGCTTCATTTATTTCCTCAGCAATGAAATATGTGCCGGTTTTTATTTTGTCATTGCTACTTAAATACAAGCAGTCTTTAAAAGGCTGGAGGAATTATCAAAGCTGAATCTTTCATTCTAACATGAAAATGGGTTTTGGTCACTATTTTTCCTGCTTCCATATAGTTATTTAATGGCGTTGTTTAAATGTGTTTTAAGAATTTGAATAATTGCTAATGATCCTTCCCTTAGGAATTCAATTAAACTTAACCCCAAATCTGTGGACATTAATGGGAAGAGTGAAATTTTGCTCTTCTAACTAGCTATTTATATTGAGATTTATATAGCATTAATTATCAGTAATCCCTAATTATACAGTTTTCAGTACTAACATAGTTAACAAGAAACACCTATGCTCATGACCATAATTGCTTGGATGACATTAAATACTTGGGTCGGGTGTTCCCTCTTTGGTGGCTGGGGCTTTTTGTTTTGGAGTGGGTGGGGAAGGAGTTTCAGCAGAAAAAGGACTATGATTTGTTTATTTTTTTAAAGAAGCATCGTCCCTACCACAGAGGCCTTGTGCATGACAGTCTCTACCAAACCTTCTCCTTACATGCCCAAGACTGCACAACAAGAGCTGGCTTTTTCCTTCACTACCTCACCTGAATCCCTGCTGTTACAGAGATTGCTACAGCAGTCCTGTGGCATTATCTATGTTCAACTGTTTCAATTAAGAGTTCCCCTGTAGACTAGGGCTCTGCTGTGCAATTGGAGAAGTAATTAATCAATATTTAGAGCTAAACCCCCACCATCTTACTAGCATGCATGTACCCAGGGGTCCTCCCTTTTTGCTGTTCACAGTGACCTCTGCCCACCTGCTCTTTTGCTACCCAGCCTTGTCAGATACGCACATACTCAGCTTGCTGTCATTTCAGCCAACAAAGGATAGTGCCAAATTTATCCTCAGCTGATACATATAGTAGATCATACGGTCCCCGATGTAAATAAAAAGTAAAGACTCATTAGTGAAATTGCTAATTCATGTGCATGAAAGCTCAGAAAGAAAATGTGTTTCTGATTTAAATGTCCCCAACCACACAGAACACCTAACCCAGAGCAAACAGCTCTAGCAACTTGACTGGAGCACATTAGACGACCAAGAAGCAAGAATCTATGCTCTGAAGCAGGTGAGAGAGAGGGAACACACCAACAAGTCAAAACTGGTCTTCCAGTTTTCCAAATCAGCTTAATGTCAGAATGACAGTGGCTTTGAGGTCTTAGCATCATCACAAGCAGAAGAGAGACCAATAGCTCACAACTTCAGACTGACCGATAAATCTCTACATCTTACCAACTAGGTTTCAAACAAAACACAGGAACAGGGAGATGCCTGATCTTACCCAAAGCAGGGGCTTTGTACTTCATTTTCACACCACTGACTTCACTAACACTGCACTTGCTTCCCTGCTCAACCCACAGCGGTCCACCAGCCAGGGAAAGGGCCCATGCCTGTTTGGGACTTGTGCCACCAGCCTGTGCTCTGCTGCACCTCCTGCCATTTCAGCAGGCACAGAGCACAAACACACGGCTGCACAAGTACAAAGCTATTTATCAAGAATTACAACAAACATTTTTGGCCTATTCAAGAGTAACATAGTCTGACTTGATCATTTGTTTGTGTTATATCACAGATTATATCACCTATGAATTTTACATTTTATTACAATTGTTCATCTTTTTTTTGCATGTCACTCTTGTGGGGACTAATAACGAAATATAACCATGGCAACAAAATAATAAAAATACTTTTGAATATGTTTAAATAATTTTTAGTAACTTCTTGACAGTTACTGTAGACAAAATGTATGTATTTTTCACAAAATACATGCTATATTATTGTCACTGTAAGCAATAGAGATAAATTATAGGTAATTTCCACTTCTTAAGTCCTGTTTCTATGGTAATATGAGAAACTGCCATTACTTCAGAGCTTGTTACCATAGTTATTTCAGGTAATTCCAGGGTTTTAATACCCTTAAAGCTGAGGTGATACTTTTTCCACCTATTTTGTGGTTGAACAGAATCATAGTTCAACTTCAGGAGGAACACAACTCTTCTAGTTTAAAAAAAACCAGCCTACAGTACCTATATATAAAGAGATAAGTCAAAGTGAATTACTTACCACATAACCCCCAGCTGACACTTTTCTCGTGAAAGGACAGTACCCCTTTCCAGACATATTTATATGAAAAAGGGAAGGTGGTTCCTCCAGAGTGTAAATTCTCTAACTGCCCTCAGCTGTGCAGACTACTCTTCCTGATCATCCAGATTCCCGGTGATACTGCAGGTGTAGGATATAATGGGCAAGTGATCTGCTTCTCCAAATCCCAGCTCTGAGAGCTGACTGAGAAGGTGTCAGCTGCCTCCCATCACTGTAACAGTGAGGGTCATTGGGCAGTCTGGGTTCACTCACCAACAAGTCATCCAGTACTTATGCCTCATTCAAGTGCACTGGAGAGTAAATGGGCTTAATAAAGTCTTTTGTGGTAGTCGGGCAGTCTTCAGCACTCCATCAACACAAATGGCGCCAGTACCTTCATCTATGTCCTGCAGGCACCTCTGTGGGTTTGAAGATGTCCAGGGTAATTGTGCTTGAATCTTTGCATAGGAAAGGTGTGGCAGAAGGTTTCATACACCAGTGGTGGGATGGTAATAAATATTACTCTAAGATAAAACTGATTCTTCATCCTGAGAAATAGCTGTGTGATCATTGCCCACCTTTTCAATGGGTCTCCTTGCTCATGCCTACTGCAAATGCTGCTCTTTACTTCAGGAATTTTGGCCTCCCATATATTCTATAGGTAGGATATAAGGCCAGGGCAGACTCCTGTCTCAGTCACTGAGACCATATCATACTGCTAAGTTCGCTCCAGTGTTGTCAGGATTTTGGCCTTTTCATTATCATTTTTTGGAAAGCACAAGCAAGAGAACATTTTTTTGTTTAAGAAAAATAGAATTTTAAACTATATAATTTTAGAGAAAAGATAGTTACTGTGAAGTAAAAGGACCCTAGTGGCTCAAAATCAGTAAAGTAAATATCAGGATCCCAAGATGTTTAATGTTTTCAATTAATCTTCTATTTTAAAGTCCCCAAAACCCCCTCATGTTTCAAACTAGCAGTGTTGTTTTGTATGGATGTGATTTTTTTTTTCTCATACTAATTAACAAGATTCATTGTAGTGAGCTACAGTACACCGTTTAGATGTTTGTTTAAAAAAAAGCTGTTGTCAGTCCCATTGCACAACACAACACTCAAAAGTCAACTTCAGTTATCTAGGTATGGATTTTATCCAAATAATTAACACTTGTCCTCTAATTCAGCTATTAATAATATCAGGGCAGTGCAGTCTTAGAACAAGGCAAAGGAGCATGTGACCTCAGAAATCTATTTTCCCACCAGTGTGTGATTAGTGGAACCTAATATTGATGTTCCACATGAACTGCACAGGTCTGTTCTGACTGTGTCTACATGCATTATCAAATTCCTTGGTATAGTACGGATAGACATATAAATTAAAGCAACTGCAACTGATGCCCCCTCATGAAAAGAAGTTTAGGGATTTTAGTTCATGCCAACCTTAATCAGGTCCTCTGAACGGGAAGTTTGATGTAATACATATGCTCAATGTGCATCTGATTTGGATAGCCCTCAACATGGGCTGTACTGCATTTGCCATGTACCTGGAGTGCTCGAGAACAGGAGCAAGCAGGGCATGTGCACTGCTGCTTTAAACCAAAAGAGAACTCTGGGCACAGCCTTTCTATCCCCTTGGACATAAAAGTAATTTTAGATAGAAAATAAGCAGTGGAGGGTTTAAACTATGGACAGCTGTTAGAGACAGGGATCAGTAAGTGAGGAAAAACTGGGGTTTTTCAGTTGCTTCAAGGTGAGTATGAAAAGCTGAAATTCCTCTGCTTCCACTTGGGAGTTCACAGAAAGGATCTCTAACTCTGAGAGGACAGGCAGGTCCAACTGGGCAAGTTGTGTCCACATTACACTCAGAAACCTGAATTCAGGGAGGAGGTATATCTGAAACACCTCTGGACCAGAAGTGTTATCCCTATCTGCAAATTTATTATATTTCCTAGTAAAATCCTAACAAATCCTACATTGTGTTGATTGACAGGCTACTGAAGAGTTGTCCATCAGGGTGGAAGCATGCCCATGTCCCTCTTTTGGGAATTATGGTAATTCAAAAGGTTCTTTCAGATTCCTTTATGGTCAGATATTATGCATATATGTTACCCATTTTCTAAGCTCATACATTGATGTCACCTAAGGTGTTGACATCTGTAGAGAACAGTCCTGCAAATGGCATGGCAAGCTGCTCCATAAAATTCTGTATCTTGCCAGGCCAGCTGGCAGAAAGGCACTAGTCTAACCAATTAAATTACTCAGGCATTTTCTAGTTCTAATCCTTATTTGCAGGCTTGCAACATAAAACAATTAACAAACATTTCTGTAGCTCTTTTGATTGCACTTTCTTATTAAGACATTGATGATTTCTAAGACCCTGGTAAGCTGAAGGGCTTGTTTTTGCCTCCTAGAATGTGGGGCCTCTCCTGTTCTGAGTTTTAGTCTTTATTCTATTTAAAGGATCTGCTTGAACTGTATTTTTATGCAATAATCTTTTATAGCAATGTCATAATTCTCATTTGGCTATTCTGTTACATTTTCCTTTTTTAATGACAACCTTGGACTCTAACATGACAAACTCCTGGCATTTTGCTTTCACTCAATGGAGGTGGCCCTAAGTATAAAGCTTTGAAAAAAGCCCAAGAAACCTCTCTTCCTCCAGTGCACACCAGCTGTGCTTTTTCCCTTATACATTCTTCCGAGGATTTTGATACTTTTAATTATGTCTCCTTTGTACCTGATAATATTAATTATTTACTAATCTATCCACCAAAGTAGTCTCTGACCTAGTCAGATCATACAATGATAAACTGGAAAAAAGCACAGATACATGAATTTATATCATCCAAATCTCTGATCCTGATTTTAAAAGAAGGTATAAATATTTCTGTTTTCCCTGTTTTCTCTTCCTGCATTTCAACCACTGCCAAATTCAGCTTCCAGATAGAGGAGACTGTAAGAGACTAATGCATTCCCTGCTTCAAAAAGCTATCTACAGTATCCATTCATTTGCATTGCAGCAATTACTCATTTCTGTTTCGAAACACTCAATCTCCAACAACAAATACCCTCATATCTTTCTCCAGGTTGAAAGGATTTGTTTCCAGTTTGGTGTTAGAGAGCACAAGGAACCAGACCCATGACAATAATATCTAAATCTGAACTACCTTTTAGTTGCCAGAGAAACATGGGTTGGAGGTGTAAGGCAAAAGAAGGGAAAGTAGAAGGTACATGCTTAAAGAAGCCTCAGGGATTTAGAAATAAGTCTTCCATTACAGTTAACTGGTGACTAGCACACAAGACAGCTGAAATTTCTCAGGGTTTGCTTTGGAAAGCCTAGGAATTCTTTGCAGAAAATTATCTTTTATAGAAACTTCCTTCATGATATGGAATTAATACACACTGTTAAAAGTCATTGGGTGATTCATGTCATTTTACACACTCTACATCCAGCACTCCACAAGATACCACAGACAACAGAAGAATTTCTACTTCAGTGGACATTCACTAGGACCTATAGAAAGTAGAAAGAAAACTCCACCCGTTGAAAATGAATCTATTGTAACACCCCTCTTGCAAAAGTAAGAAATAAGCTCATGGTGTGGACAGGCATCCCTGAAAAACATGACACAAGTCTATTTCCTGAGAAAACTGTCTTCTTAAAATGATTTCAGGGTTCTTTGCAACAGAAAGAGACAGTAGTAAGTGCAGTAATCCCTAACAGTGGAGACACAGGCTAATTTCCCAACGGCATAAAATACACTTTAACTGGCATTTCAGGGAATGTTTAGCTCAGGCAGTGAGGTTCTGAGAGCATTTCCTATTAAGCGCAGTAAGAGCAACTTGCATCACTGGTTTTAAGAAATAGCTCTATTTGCTTATTATAGACCATCTAACAGCACATCTGGTGTCAGGAGAATGATGGTTAAGGATATTCCTTTGAGTCCATGCTCTTGTTACCACAGGACTAAGACAGGGAGACACATCCCACTCCTAGGTTTCTTTCATCCCTCACACTGACCTTGGGGGACATCCTCCCAGCATGGCTCCCAGCAGTACCACTTCAGAGCTGCTCCATGGGATGTACAGCATGTACTGTGTGCTGCTGCATCAGCAAAGCACAGAAGTGAGCAGGGCCAGGGGCTCACAGAAAAGTCTGGGAGATTCCAGTTGCCCACGGGTCCTACAGCTGTGACCTTGGCCATCTGGCACTTCCTGCAGCACCTCAGTGTGGGTTTGCCTCCCCACCTCCAGTCAACAGCAAGGACACAGATTCACCATGGGCCAGCATTTCAGAAGGGAAGTGAGAGAACTTGAGCATTGAAACAGTCTCTGCTCAGCCTGGAGCTTAGAGTAACTAAGGGTCTAGCTGCTGTGTTAGAAGGTGCCCCCACTTGCAGGGTGTGATACTTCAGAAAAAAATGGAGAAAGGTAATCTCAGATCACTGATTCTAGTCATCTGTTCTTGGATGCTCTGGACCTGCACTTGACCCTTCTTTCCCTCTCCCTCCTGCTCCCTGGAATTTCCTCATCAACTGTTTCCTGCCTCTCAGGCAGGAAGTGTAGAGTCCAAATGTAGGAGGCAGGTCAGAGTGGGTGTCTCATGTGACCTTTTCATCTGTAATTCCCTCCCACATAAAGGACAAAGCCACATTTTTATTATAAATCAACCACTGTCTGCAAAAATGTTAACAATTAAACAATAATTCAGGGATTTGGAAACTAAGCACCCTGTGTGTGAACAGATTAATAGAATATTGTCTGTGTAATTCTAGAGAAAACCAATTAAGCTTACCATCTAATGAACAACGATGCTCTCTCACATCTGCCAGCAAAACGAGTCAACATAATCTATTGCAGGTGGTTGTGCTTTTTATTCGCTATGTTACAGAAATGATTCAGCACCATAAATTATGGAACCATAATCAGCAATTGGTAATGGCGGGAGTTTATCCTTTTCTTAGTTTATAGGCTTATAACTACTGTTACGTCAAAAAACAGCACTCACATTTGTGCCCACAATTAACATTTATTCATGAAACATCAAGCAGTTTTTCACCAGCTCTTAGACCACATGGCATTTCAAGACATCAGCCAAATTGCAAATAATGACCTAAGTTCCCAAATCATCACTTTCTACCACAGTTTTGCCTTTCACATAGACCATCAGAAAGTCATGGAATTAGGAGAGATTTCCTACTTGCATTTCAAGAGGGATAACACTTTTCCTGTTCTGTTTCTATGATATTTGGAAGAATCTTGTTATTCAATAATGCATCTTTTTCCTTTGGTTGCTCTGACATTTGTACAGGATCTTCCACAAACACCTAAAAACTTTTGTGTTCAGTTGGAAAATGTTTTGGTACATGCATGTGCATAAAATAACTCTAGCCCCTAACATAATATTGTATAACCATAAACAAAAGGACTTTATATTTTTCTAAGATTTGGTAAAATTACTGCTTTCTGGCACAATGGGCTCTTCTGAGTCACAGAGACATGCAGAGCCCCACAGTAAATCCATGAACACCTGATATAAAGCCATTTAACTGAGAGTAATTAAATCAGTGAGAAATGTGGCCCATAATCATTGTCCATAGCTGCAACTAAATCCAGCACAAGTGTAGCCCATCCTGCAGTTATCCCAAAGTTGACACATGGCTCAAGTAACTGGTGCTGGAGTTTCCTTCTTAAGAAAGAGTAACTCACATAATAGAAATAATAACATGATTACATTGCATCCTTCAACCGATAATACTATTATACAAAGTTAACTAATTTTTGCTTGATAAAAAGAAACCAAAACATACACAGGAGTTTTAGGGAAATAAACTTTCACTTCTAACAGTCCAAGTTGGAACTGGGTGCAGAATCCATGACTGGGAAGGTGTCTGACATCCAAAGGCTGAGAAACCTAAGATAGCAAGTAATACTTCAGAAATTCTATTCTTTTTCAGTTCATGTTAAGGAAAAGTTCAAATGAAAATAACAGATAGTACATTTCCTTTATCCTCGTAGTGTTCATGAAATTGTTTTGAAAATTACTCAGAATTATTTTTTTTTTAGATCCTTAAATAAACTAAACCTTATGAGCATCTTTACCATTTATATTTTTGATTATATGTTTGGTTTGTGTTTTTTGAGGGGTAGTATGTTATTTTTGTTAATTTTTCTTTGCTTGGAGAAGCCATTTGTTTGTTTTACCAAAAAAAAAAAAAAACAAAAAAAAACAAAACACCAAACCAAAGAACCAAAGAACAACCCCCAAATATTTGCTGTCTTTAATTTGAAGGCAGATGGTCTCTTCAGTTTGGTTCTTGCTTTTTCTTCAGAAGGTTGTGTGCCTTAACTTCACAAAGCATCCTGAGGTCACTAGATGCCTGCACAGCCATTCAGCAGAGGTCAACAAACAGAATTCAGAAGATAACCGTGTGCTTTTCACCCCTTCTACAAACACTTTACCAGAGCATTTTGATGTAAGAATAAAGGAAGAACATCCGTCTTCCCAACTCACAACTTTCCCTGTGACATTTGACAGTGATCCTGACCGAGCTGGAGATGCTCAGGGTTCTGACAAGAAAATCACTGTGGTTTGTGCTGAGAGACTCAGCTGAACCTCTTGTAACACATGAACAAAGTTACACAGAAAGAAACAACTTCCTGTTAAACTACAGTAGGGTGAAATCCCAAAGGCTTAGAAAGGAAACTATTTTTTTATCTTAAATAAAGTAAACCATGACTGACATCACTATAATACAAATAGTTAAAATGTCAGAGTGGTTTATTGCTTACTATTATAATGTTTTCTTAATGAGGAAACCTTAAAAAAATTCCTGTGTAATAATGTTATTACCTGGCATCTGAATTAAATTCCCCTTCTTCCTTTGCACAGTAGTCTATTTCTTGTCTATATGACACTCAGTCAGTGCTTATTACTGAATATAACCTGGAAATGATCAATGGAGCCTAAAACACACATTATAAAGATCTGCATTTTTCCCAGGATAGAGCCAAGGTCTACTGAACCTGTAAAAGTACCCACCTGTTAGAGGTAACCTTGCAATAGGGTCTCCTTTAGCATTATTCACCCTCAGTGATGAACCAGTGATTCTATAAAAATAAAGATACCAGAAAACACATCATTCTTTGTCCTGTACGCTTACAGGAGTTAGAGTGTTCTAATGTTATCTTTCTTAACAGATTGTACAGCCTCTCTATTTTTAATATTTCTGCCACATTTACATCTACAAACTGATGTCCCTGAGAAGCAAGGGAGCAATGCCATTCTCCTCCTTCAGCTCTGTTCTCCCCTCAGCTGCAAGGGTTTCCTCCTCTCACAAATGAGAATACTCATACAAATTATAGGAATCTCAAGAAATACATTATTTCTTGTAAGCTGACTGGAGATGAAGGTTCAAGCCCTTATAAGAGTAGATATACACTCTTCACACTTTCTTTTCCCGAAAGGACAGGAGAGAATTAACTCATCTGAGTTCAATCATGCTTGCCATCTTAAAACAAGGCACTATGAGGACACGCTATCTTCCTGATGTGGCTCTGCTGGTTCTCTCAGCTGTGATTAGTTGTTTTTCTTTTACCTCAGTTTCTAGAAATAGGATAAATCCTCTCTTAACTGAGAAGGAAATGAGAATATGAACCTGTGCATGGTGAAAAAATAACTTCTGCCTGGATCTGGGACTGCAGAGAGAGCATCAAGAGCAAAGCCCAACAATAGATGAACTAAAGGAGAATGGGTCATGTTACTGCAGGCTGTCATTGGATATAAGCACCACTACAACTTGCCAGCCTCAAGGGTATCAGCTAGAGGTTGGTAGCACATTACACACAATGCCGTATTTCTTTATGTTCAGGTCTAGTAACAGTTAGCAACATGATGTTCTTGTGTACTTCTGGCATTATCTTAGCACTTCCCAAATTTGGCATCATCTGCTCTTCACTGAGTTTTTTTTCCCTGCAGGAGTCTTAAACTGGCCTTTAAGGTCTTGCGGAAGGATGAGGCTACAAGAACTTAATGACACACATTTTCTGAATTAACATCTCTGCTCTTCCTTACCTCAAGAATCTTATCAAAAAGGGATTTATGACACTAGCCCTGGCACACAGTTCTCCCTTGCTCCTATTACATGCTTTTCATTATTACATTGTGCTACAGTTATATAAACATCCCTTTGATTGTGCAGAAGCTTTACTACAAAAGTTCTACTACAGACAGTGAGATAACTTTCATATAACCTTAGCAGTGCTTCCTCCTTTGAAGGTTTCTTTTAATTAATATTGTACATATGCTTCAAGCTCACCGATAATCCTTCCTATATAAAGATTCCCTTTTCGTTCCACAAGTGCAAGCTTCCAGTAATCTGTAATAACAATGAGCATTTGCAGTTACATACATAATGCATTTTAATTTTAAATGCAACTGCAAAGCCAGCTGTAGAAAGCTCACTCTATTTAACCTGCATTATTAATGACACAACACAGAAGAGACAGTCCAGTGGCACAATTAAAGCCAACATTAATGGCACCAGTAAATTTAAGGTGAAGTTTTTCCATGAAAACTATATTGCATTAATGAATGAAAAAATGAAGGATAACCTGATGTTCCACTGTGTTTTTCCTAGTNAAGATCTGATCTTTTTCTAAATGATGTCTAAATCAGCAGAGGTTGCACTCCTTATGCCAAGAAGATAGAAAAGGTTCTATATATACTGAGAAACTCACAGGTCAGCAAATTGTTTTTTACACGTTACTTGTGTGCTCTACTAGTCCCAAAAATTTCAGTCTCTTATTTGCGTCTAACCAGACACAAATGTGTTATACCAAGCTGCTTAGTAGTAAGCCCTTTCCTGAACTCTTTGAAGCAAAAATACTGTGCACAAATCTTTTGTTCCCTGAAAGAAAAGAAACTCTTTTTGAAGAGGAAACACAGCAAACAGAACAAACCTTTGTTGGCCCTGAGGTCAAGTTATCTCAATGAGTAACTGTAAAGAGCAGAGACTGTTTCCTGTATCATCTTTCCCAGAGCGGCCACCTTCTAAGGAAATGTCCCAACAAAGCAGCAGCTTTGTGACAGTTGCATGCGTCTCTACAGGAACACCAATTATTTTCAACACCATTTTCTAAAACACATGCCATGGGAGGAAGCAAAGTGTATGTGTATTACTCCAAAAGACAACATTTCTTTTGGCGTTAAGGGAGCTGCGCCAATAGGCTCCACATGGAGTACTTAGCGTATCAAGTAGCAGATTAATTGTCAGCTGCACCACACAATTTACCTTAAGTGAATCCATTGGTATGAATGCATATTGACAAGTGGCTGATTCTTTGTAGTCCTGCTGAATAGCAGAGGCTGTCATAACAAATTGCTGCTGTTCAGGAACAGGTATCTAGAAAAAGCTGATGCAGACAACACTTGTGACTGTTGCCCAGCACTTTACACAATAGAAGCAAAACACAATTGTTTTCTTAACATCCATAGTTCTGCCATCCATCACTAGGAATTCTTTTTCCACTCATGCTGACATAATAAGCCTTACTATAGGAATTTCAGCAGTATTTAAAAACAGCATCCACTGTGTATTGTAAAAGGTTGGTTTATGCACAGCTACTGATACATAGCTGTGCTGTCCATGTACGATGCCACATCGCAACCTCAAGCAGCTGTGGTTTTTCTGGAGGAAAAGGGATCTCTAAAGGATCATATTAAAATTCCTCAATTTTGTCAGGAAGAATGTGACCTAATATTCATCACTTCCAAACAAATGTCATATATCAATTGATGATAGTCTGTACTGTTTATGATATTGAACAAGGATGATATTTCAATCTCCTCTATCCAGAAGTATGATGATCTAGGCTTGACTTAAATCAGTTTAAAAGGTCATACTTTTATTTCCTCAATAAAATATAAATATAGTTATTTTTAAAGATGTGGTATTTATCCCCCTTGTTGCCAGTTCTAACTGAAAAATAACACAGAAAAAAATAGAAACCCATCTCATTAACTGAGTTCCTATAACATCAGGTTTAATTGCATTAAAGAACAATTCCAATGTCAAGAAGTGTGCTGTGTGATTTCTTACCAGTACTCCTGATTTCCCCATTTTGTAGTCTTAATACTGACTTTAGATTAGACATTATACATTTTACATTTGCATCAGCCAGAAAATTGAGTCTCCTGCTTTCAATTTGGCCAAAGAAATGTTGTCCTACTTCCAACACCTGCCTGCCTTAAAAAGATGAAAGCCTCCTCCACCCCAACTAGTGTGGTAACAGGAAGGTTAAAATGCAGTAGATGGCAATGGGTCTGATTCTGACAGAAAATACAGGCGTCTGTTCAGTATTTGCATCCTTTCAGACACAAAAGGATGACACAAAGCCTGATGAGATATTCACAAGCAGCCCATGCAGAAGTTTTGGCTCACTGAGAATCACAAGCCTGCAGTAAGGACAGGTCTCATTTAAGAAGAATATCCATAAATGTGCACATTTACTTACATAAACTTAACTTCACTCCTCATTTGAAGAAAATAAGCCATTTCTTGGGACATTTTCCTAACTAAAAATAGATAAATTAAATCATCCTGTTGCCCTTTTCTGTTCTCATATCAGGCACAGAGACAGATCCTTCATGCCATGTAAAACATTGCTAACATAGTTTAAGAACAGTCCCTAAAAGCATATCTTATCTTGGAATCCAGTCTTATTAACAACTCAGAGGTGTAAGTCTCTCAGGTCTCTCTATTGCTCTTCTGAAGCCCATTGTTAACACTCCCATCAGGTACCCCCTTCCTCGGCTCCCTTAAATATTTGAGAACAATATCTCCGATAAACGGATCCTTTGCAAGTCCCAAGATGATAACTGTCATTTTATGTCCAAGAGTAAACATAGAAATACAGATATGTGTCGCCTCCTACTAAAAAAAGTTCTTAAAATTACAGATTATTTTCTTGCAGAATTTGAAAATAACATACCGAAGATTTACTGAACTCATATTCATAAGTCTAAATAAGTTTTGAGAGATTTTTTCTTAAATTTCCTTAAAATAAAACTAGATTTTCACTATCATTAACAAATACCTTGTACAATTGATGCATTCACAGGAATATAAGTCTCACACACTTGCAATAAATGCCAAATGCCAAACCCATGGGGAGGGCCACAATGAAATCTGATTTGCCTTCCCTTTTAGAGCTCTCTTGTCATTTAATCATGAAGGAAAAAGAATAGGATACAATTTTAAAAGGTCAATTACTCATAAGTAAATGGTTGATGACAGTCCACACAAAGAGCCTAGAAAACACCCCATAGGCTGAAATGTGCTTTATTAAGTTTTTGAGCGCTTCCATGCAAAAAAAATGTGTTCAGAATACATTCTGATGATTTATAAGCAGCAGGAGTTAAATTGGACAATTGCATAGTCAATACTAATTAACTCACTTGTTAATTGGTGTTTTTTTGATATTCTGTATTCAGACGTGCTAATGTGTGCATATGGCAAGGTTGTGACATCATGAAACAAGCATGAATATAGTTGTGATAGCTAAGTGTTTAAAACCCAGATAAGAGAAAAATTATGTTTTAAAGATGTTATTTCACTTTTTCTCCAGCTCAGTTTATGATCCTTTTCATTCCATTGCCAAAATGCACACAATTGTCCTTGTAGCATCATCAGAGCAATTTGGCTACTCCACCTCCGCATATTTGGATTTTTTTTAGTGCAATCTCAGTCTTAAAAATGTCTTGAATTTGGATTGTTTGATTTGGGAATAGGTAGAGTGTCTTTTTAACATATGTTTACTTTTAAAAATTCATATATTCTTCCTGAGCACTACTTTTAACATAGCTTTTGTCTGTCAATGTGCATGCTTGTAACATGAAATATTTCCTGCAGTAAGTCAGACAACAAAACCACAACCTACTATTTCTACTATTTTCATATCAAAGTAGCTGGAATAAGCCATTTTTAATTTAAATGATTTTTTTTCTGAACAAATAAAAAAAAATTTGACTCTTTTTGGCCCATCTGTAGCAGTTTGATGAGTTTAATGCAGCAACCAAGTATTGGCTCCCTGAATTTTCACCAATTTTCTTCATGTGATAAGCTCATTCAACAGGCTGTTTCTTCCTTCTTATAACACCACAACCACACACCCACTGAACACTCTTTCCATACCTACCACCCATAATATTTCTCCCAGCTTCTACCTATCCAGATGGAAATTTCTATATTCAAGTGCTATTTAATTTCGCCTTCCAGCAAGTTCTCACTTTTGAATACACTGTTGCTGCAATATCATAGATTCATGGATTTATAAAATGGCCTGGGTTGGAAGAGACCTCAAAGATCATCTGATTCCAACCTCCCTGCCATGGTCAGGGACACGTTCCACTAAACCAGGCTGCTCAGAGCCCCATCCAGCCTGGCCTTGAACACTTCCACAGATGGAACATCCACATTGTCTCTATCATATCCAGGTTTATATTTAGAGACGGATACATGGTTGTATTTTTTCACAACAAAACTGTAGTCAGACTTTTCAAAACCTGGTTTCTGTAAGCATGACACCTCAGGTCAATGTTATATTTCAGACATCAGCCCTTTATATTCTTCTAGATAAAAAGAAGTATTTCCCTGATCTCTCTGTTGACAGTGAGGAACATTTGGCTCCTTTTTGAAATACCAAGATGCAAGCTATTCTCCAAATGTCACTGTCTTATCAAGAAGAAGGTAAGCCATCAGCTCTTTAGAAAGAAAGTATGTATACAGAAATGAGGTGTGTATTTCCCCTGGGTACTACAATTCCTAGCAATGATGCCCTGGTCAGTCTGTAGCCACACCAATCTTCTGGGTCCTTACCTCAACCAGTTGTACCACTGGCCTTAGGAACACTCCTAGTTATCCTAGTACTCAGAAAGAAGGATCTAAATGTCTTCAAAAAATGTTAAGGTGACATGCAGTTTTATATTAATGTTGGCTAAACACCAAAGTCTCTGAAATGGTTTTGAGGAGGTGGGTTTCTTTTTCATGATACAAAGGTGATATGAGAGACTTTGAAACCTGTCCAATTCGAGGGCCAGCTGGCTAGTTCTCTCCAACCAGAATGCTCAGTAAACTCAGAGATCATTCCTTCCCAGTGCAGTTGTTGCCAATATCAGCATCTTCCTAAAATAAATTCATTTTAAATAAATCTTTATTTTCAGAACTAGAAGAATTTACCAAAAATGTTCCCCCCACAACTGTGTTAACCTCATTCCATTGCTGTCAGTGTTCATTGGCTGTCTCCCTTACTCTGACACCCACCAGATAATTTTATTCGAAAGCACTCAAAAACATATCATTATATTTTGAACTGAATTTCATTATTAACCCCATCACATATGCAGTGATTTCTAGAATTTAAATATTTTCGAAATTAAGGGTACTGTCTGGAGGCTTATTTCTCTGAAGCGATGCTAACACTAGAAAATAAATAAATAAATAAACAAACAAATAAATAAATAAATATCTCCAACAACATTAAGGGAGAGGAAAGAAATATTTAAAGATTTATTCAAAAAAGCTTGAAATTATTTGGCCTGCAGGATCTGTTTCAATATGAAAAACACTTCTGCACAGAAATATGCATATTTTCTTTCCCATATGCAGAAAAGTAGCACAATCTCCAAGAAGCACACAGCATCTGACTTTCAATACCTACAGCCTCTTTTGCTTAAGAACAAAATCAAAGCTACTCAAAGCCCTGGGTCACATCTTCAGTTAGCCATTTCACATGGAACTTTTGAAGAAAAAAAAAAAAAGATTTGCATGGGTCTAATCCAAGCCCTTTGAAGTAATTTTTTGAGGTTCAATGAACTTCAAATCAGGGCTTTGGGTTTTTTAGTGCAGAGTACTTTTCTCCTCTTATTTTTTTAATTTTTAAAAAAATATTTTTATTTTTATTTTTTATTTTAATAAAACTCTTCAGTACCAGTTCACAACACTGGAATTATTCTGGACAGGCAAAAACCACATTTTTGTTTGTTATCAAAATCTATTCTTTCCCATGATTGTATAAAATACTTATATTTTGCATGAAATACCAAAGATGAACTGAAAAAGAAACTGCTGAAAACTTATGAATTACAAAACCCATTTTGGTTGATTTATCCTTTCCATGACTGATGCCATTTTAAAGCCCCATTTCCTGAAGGTCCAACATATTGAAGGAAAAAGTTTCAAAATTTATGATAAGCATGAGGTATTCAAAAGCTGAAGCAGAGGAGTCCTTTGCTAAGCAAAGACTTCTTTTCTTCAGGACTCCCAAAGACTTTATTGCCACCAGTGATTCACTGTGTGACAGGGAGCAATTAACATCTCTGCTGCAGACCACTTCCTTGGTGAAACAAACTTCAATAGGTTACCTGTACTGGGAATTTGAGAAGGTGGGAGTGGCAGCTTAGCTGCTTTTGCAATTTGTAAAAATAAACTTGGTCTCTAAACTTAGAGTCCTTTTTTCCTCCTCCCACAAATTAAGGTATATCTAGATTAAAAAAAAAAAAAAATTAAAGTGCTGCCAGTCCTGCAAAACACTCAGGCTTCAAGATGGTTAAGAAAGATGAAAAGAAGGCAGAGGTCTTCATTGTGATGCTCAGAAGACCAGGATGGTGGATCTGAGTAAGAAAGGGCTTATATGGATGCTGTAATACCTACTCCACAGCTCTGGGCAGAGGAGTTTGAAGCTGCCAGGGTGACAGACACAACTAATATCTGATGCCAGGTTTGTGCAGTACTTCAAGATCTACACTTGGAAAGGGGAGGTGCGCATCCACCACACTTGCACTAAAAGTACCCTAGGCACCTCAGCTGCCCTGTCTTGGTAATTCCAGGTCCCCTTAGCTTTAAAATGAGGTAGTATTCAGTTGCTATGGAAACAAGTTTTATTTTTTTCTAAATACTTCTGTCAATAAGAACACACATTATATTGCATGTCTCAGCTGCCAGACTGACTTATGCCTTCTTTATTTCGACATGAATGCATGTATTTATGCAGAAATGGACAGGTTGGTAGTTTCTTATATGACTGACTCTGCTCCATTTGGCATTATATGCTTTTATGAATAGTCAAGTGACAACAGCCCGCTTACTTTCACAATAATAAATTAGTCTGTCTGATTCAGAGAGGAAGTAAGAGGGGGGGAAAAGGAGAGCAAGAATTAAAGTTTTGTGCTGTTCTGCTGAAATTCAAGCAAAACAATCCCCACACACCCATACATATAAAAAGGAGGCTCTAGAGAAGTACAAGTTCTATAGAAAAGAAAATTTTAAGACCTGACTGGCCTTTGGTTATGTAAGGAAATGAAGATTGAGCAGCTGCACTGACATTTCGTTTCTGGAAAGCAGAGGACTGTAGTGACTCACTCCTCATTACTATGCCAGCATAGCTCTTCTGCACAAGTTTTGATTAAGGTTAAAAACAAATGAGAAGGCAATGCATTTCAACTTGCATCAGTGTGTTGCTGACAAGTAGCATGAGTAAGTGACCTGCCGCAGTGGCCCAAGCCAAAGCATTCTCGTTTGGATAGCTCAAGAGCAAGAATTTCTCATGTGAAATTCAGAAAGGGCATGGTATATAGAAATGGAATTAGGTTTTACTCTTGCAAAAGTCCATAGAGCCTACATTCACAGCTATTCATGTCATATAAAAGAATGCCTGAATTACCATGCACAATGAAATATAAATGGCAAATATAAAAAAACTAATACAGTATATGATGAATTAAGTGTGGAGATAAAAACAGATGCAACATAATCAGTACCTGCCTCAGGTAATGATAAAATTTGATCAAGAAAGAATAGGTCTGTATGTATGCAGTGTATTAGTCAGAGCCCAAAGGGAAACATTAGTCAGAAATCAAGACTTTCTTAGCAAAGTCTGTAAGACACAGAAAAGCTGTGCAGGACTAGCCAGAACATTTTGTGCTAAGCTACAAGTCCTGCATTTAGCACCTTTTCAGGTAACACCTCGTGATAAATCATGCTCAGGAAAGATATCAGTGCCCTCACACACACAAGCAACACTGGTCCTTCAAAAGACCTTTTGGGCTTTTTTCAAACTCCCATCCACACCACTTTGAAGTGACCAGGCAGGTACAAAACCTCTCTCAGATATCATCCAGCTCTTAAGGGAAGCTCAACTACACACCATCTGTGCAAAAAAAGCTCTTACCCATGCCCCAGACTTCATCCCAGAAGATGCTTCACTGAGCTTCCCGTCTCTCTTATCCTGAGCCCTGGCCTCTTGCCTTGGAAAAGCAGGGAAAATACCATTCTCAGGGAAAGTCACCACAGGCCACATCTGTTAAGTGCAAGAACAGCTGACCCTAGAGGGAAAGGCACCTTCCTGCACACAGTCACACTTAAATGAACGTAGCATCTGTGAGAGTCAGATCACTGACCAAGCAGGAGAACACAGGTAGAGACAGCATCAGTTCCTTTCTGTGGAGTAATTCCACATCCATCAGGTAGGGAACATTAGTGTTTGACCTTCCAGTTGGTGGGGCTGGAGAATTTTCGTACAGGCTGTTCCAGAAGTGGAATATTGCATCTGTTTCACACTTTAGCAGCAGCAAAATCACATAACAGTAGAAATCAGGGCACTGTCAGTGTTCTAACCTCTTTCTGACAGTTAAAAACACTGTTCCTTTAATTGCTTTTCATATACTTCCAAGTCCTGATCTAGAAGGTTATCGTCAGCCACAGGAGTTTCTATGCTTGTTAAATCTGTCACTGTCTTCTAATGAAGGCACTTGTAATGCTGGGTCTTAGAACACAGGCATCTGTCCTTGAAACACAAATAGATGTCAGGATTTCTTTCTTTTTTTTTTTTTCCCACATAGGCCTTTGAACAGTTTTTATCTATTTACAATCTACAGTAAAACACCTGGTAGTTTGCAAGAACTAGATTTGAACTAGCTATGTATGAAAGCCAAAGATGCAATTTCTGTGTTATTAATCTTGTGAGCCATCTGACTCAGTCTCATAAAAGAAGAACTTCTTAACAAAGAAAAACAAAACAGGTCTTCCCTGTAAGGTAAAATCTGTTTAGTAAAATCACTGTACTTAAGAAAGGTTCTACTTAATTACCTAAGTGTTCCTGGTAAAAAACATATCCAATTGCTCAGCTTCTATTCTCAGCCACGCAGAGATAAATAAGCCCCCAGTGACTTTTGTGGCCATCTATAGCTGAATTTGGCCAGTCATATAAATCTTCCCTCTTCTACGTGAATAGTGTACCTTGAGGAGGCAAATGGAAGTCAGCTGAAAAATGGGTAGGATTTGCTTTCCCATTCCAAAGTCAGCTTGTTGGCTGCAGTTTGTACGAGGTGACATGAAACAAATGGAGTAGGGCTGAAAATCCTTTGTACTTAGGAGCCCACAAACAGGCACTGGAGTGCCAGTTCGCTAAAGAGTGGGGCTTTTTATGTTCATTCGTATACATTAACAATACTGCATTTTGGGTTTTGTTTGGTTAGCCTAACACACATCAAGCCACAATCCCAGACATGAGAAAACAGAATTGAAATGTTCTTAACCATACAGGTCCTCCTGCACAAATCCACAGTTAGTGCATCCACAGTGATAATTACCTGTAAACATATCCCAAAATCACCATGTTGTCCATCTGTTTCTTTTCTACCTTGTTACAGATTTGATAGACTTACAGATGGAGAAAAGAAGGTCTCATCTTCCCAAACACTCCAACACAGTGCAAAGCAGAAAAAGACATGTTTGGAGGCAAAAATCTTAGAACTATTCCACAAGCAACTGAGTCTGCAAAAATCAAAAGCAACCCAAACACATCCCTGCTATGGGTATTGCTGTTCAGGGTGCAATTTCCATTTCACTGACTGGCAGCATTTTTCTTTACATACAGTTGAGGAACCATAGTGAGGAAACACTCCTGTATATGGGGCAGAGGGAGGGAGGCAGAAAACTAAAGGCAAGGATGAAGAGAAAAATTCAAACCCAAGTTTCTTTCTACTGGAAGGTCCAAGAGCAGTTGAAATTACTGTGTTTCTCTCACATGTGTGAAAATGGCTGTTAGTGGTCCTAGGTTTTCAAGTGTGTTAGGAAAACTGTGATTTCTGGTATCAGGCAGAATGACTGATGAACGATTGTTACATGAGCACTTGTAATGCAGTGGACTACAATAAGTGAGTTACAGTCCTCAGTACTATGATCACAAATCACAAATGCTCAGCTCACCTTGAACTCTTGTCTGATGAATACCTAATTCCTATTTCACCTCTCCTACACAGAGCATTTCTTCCCCTGCATTTATCAGATCTAACATTTAAGGTTCCATACTAAAACACATAAAAGTCACTGTCCAAAGGTTGTGTCACAGCTTGGAGGGGAGCCACACAGCTTAAAAAACCTGACAAATAATCTTGCACAGACTGCAGACACTATCTGATATATATACACACACAAATACACACACACCCCCTACACACTCTAGGAACTCTACATTTATACATTCACAGTCTTACTCAGTCAGCTCTGATGGCATTTACCTTGCCCTGTCAGGAAGCACATCGCAGGCCTGCTGGCTCAGGAGCAGTCAGTCACAGGGATGCTCAGTGTCTGCTCCCTCTGATACACTGGATACTTGTTCTCAGACATGACTCAACCATTTAGTCAGTCAAGATGAAACATAGTACAATTATGTGTAACTCAGTCAATCAGCATCTATCCTAGCAATCTGCATGCTGTAACCAAGTTTTTAAATCCTAAAACATTTCCCATAAATAAGCAGAGAAGTGTTTTAACTGAAGTAATTCTTACTAGAAACACGGATTCCCTGTCTGCTCCCAATACAAACTCTTTCATCCTTTTTGTTCCCTTCACCTGAGATCCATCTCCACCACCAGCCAGCTTACCTGCATCTCAGCCTGTCTTGTGTGTTTTTCTCCTCTATAAAACATCCTCTTTCTAGAAAGAACAGGGCATATAATGTCTTACTGTCTGGCCATATCTTCTCAGTTTCTGTTTGACACCTGATGTGTCTTTCTGGTGCCATGCATGAAAATGATGGCCGAAGCAAGGAAAAGGAGTCTCAATACAAGGATCATGATCGGAAAGTCAGTCTGCCCATTCCACTATCACCTCATGCTGGGGTTTGACCAAGGTCCAGCAGAACCCTAACTTAGAAGTCTCTAGCATCTGGCATCCCAACTCCTAAAATGTTGGGATGAGCCTGCCACTTCCACACAGGATTACCTGCAAAACAGGCCTTTCATGGCCTCGTCTGTTTACTCACAGTACTGTGCAGTGGGGCAAACTGTTAGAGACATGTAAATCCCTTCTTGAGCCAGTACTGGAGCAGGATATTCTTCATACAAACAGACCTTGTCTTCATCCTTTGTATTGTATGCAAGACACTGGTTCCTCTTCAGTGTTTCAATAATTTTTGGATGGGATTAATTCTTAGAGATGGAAGAGAGAGATGAAAAAGAAAAGAAGAAAACATTATTACTGTTTGTACCTGTTCCAAGACCTCTCTTCTCCTCCACCTTTGTCCCAGCCTCTACTCTAGTCTTCCTTTCATTTATCAAGAGTAAACCAAAACCATCTTTGGGTCCTGCTGGTGTGCTGGGATTCTGAAATCCAGAAGAAGGATAGAAAGACGTATTATATCAGGTGCCATTAAGTCATTCATGACACTAAAGCTGTGTATGTGAGATTCCCAGCTCCGTGTGAGCTGCCAGGTGAATCTGGGAGATCAACAAGAGCTGATGAGTCCTCAGTTATAAGCACAAGTGTCCTCTGTGATGAACAGGGGATAACCCTAGCCCAAGTGTTCAGGAAGGGCCTAAAAGGTTTCTTTGAAACAGATGCTTGAAGCATTGTCACCACAGTAGTCCCCAGTGGTGACCCAAGAGAGAAATATAAACATATCAAAGATAACAGGGTATGGCAAGCTTGAGGCAAGCCTAACATTATGAACTAGATTTGCTGGAATGTTCTAATATTATTTTCTTACTCACAGTCTTTCCAAGAGCCTTTTTTCAACCCACGCTTATGGCATGTCAGGCTGCAGACAGATGATGTGTTCTCTTCCCATTGAGTTGCCTTAGAAAGTTGAGTGACCAGTCTCCAGAGGCAAACTAGTTTGTTCTGGATTTAAACTGAACTGTCCAACCCAGGCTAAGGATTCTTTTTTAACTCTCAGAAAAGAAGAAGGACCTACTGACTCAAAACAGAGGGAACAGTTCATGCAGTAACAGGCAGAAAAAGAGAAGAGGCTTCAAGAGAAAGAGCTCTGAGAGTTTTGCACAAAGAAGTTCTATAGCTCTAACACTGAATTCCCCAGCTGGAAGTGATACTACTATGAGGCATTGCTTTAATGTGCATCCTTCGTCTCTGTGACATTGCTGACTTCATGTTCATAAATTAATAAGGAAGCTGGCACAGAACACAGCTCACCTATAGGCTAGATACAGGTAAAAGCCAGAAACTACAATTTAAGTTACAGTAAAACTAGATGCTATAAATTATGCAGAAATTATTGAAGGCTCTCCTACGGATATTTTTGTTCACTTAGAAAAATAAATGTAGTCAGTACAAACCAGGAATTTATTAACAATCTAAATCTGCAATATGTATTATGAAAAATCAATAAAATATTAGCAATGCTTAGATAACAGTGCAACTTATGGTTTTAAATTGGTAGGTTTATGGTAATTTGGAAAACAGAAAAAGACATAGTGTAGTGTTGTTAATCCTATCTCAGCAACTGAGAAGTCTTTAGTTATGTGAGGCTTTCCTCTAAGAGAACTTTCCAGATAACTTTAATGCTTAAGGAAGAGGTGCTTAGCCAGCACTGCTGTTTCGTAAAATTGAGTATTTTGACAGCTAAGGTAGGATTCATCCCACCTACCTTTAGAGTCCCAGTGATTACAGCTAAGGTATTCATGGAGAAAAATGGGTGCTTTTAAGACTCAGGTCACCTGATGAAATATAGACTTCTGCTTTAGGATGAGAGAAATCATGTACTAAAAGTACCTCTTTATCTCCCCTGACCACAGAGTGAGTCTAGAATGTCTGATTTGGATGCAAATACCTCCAATATATAAATCTGCATTAATCATATCTCTACTGAGCTCCACAGCAATTAATAGAATTGTAGAAAAATAACTATCTTGGAACTTTTTGTTTTTTTTTTTTTTTCCCAGTTTCATATGAGAAACCACACACCCTCTTCCATTTAGTCCCTCTGCCTTCTTTTATCTGTGTTATGAAATTTCTTGTGGTCCTCTGAAGGGTACATGTCTTTTTGTTCTTTTCACAACAGGTATAATCTCATAAAAGACATGCAATATATTTAGGGCAAACTATATAGAGCAAGAGCACATCTACTAACTCTGTTACCAGAGAAACATTCCTGGGAAGCAATCAGCCTAATTCATAGATACTGTAAGATTATCAAATGTTCTGAATCAAACTATCTAGGCATCTTAATTAAGAAAGAGAATGTGGGAATGTTTGTACTGGACTTGCACTTGCATTGCACTATCAGCTCTGAAATGAAAACCCTTATGAAATGAAGCCCTCATCACTGATATTATCTTGAGATAAAGTGACCAGTTCATTCAAAGGTAGGGAGGACTAGAAGTCAGAACACTGTTCATATCTGTCTAATTACACATATTAGGGAAATTATCCAAGTCTTGGGAAAGATGATTAAGAGATAGGCTAAAGTGATCTTCTCTGAGATACTTCTGGACTGAGGGGCAAAAAAAAGGTAGAAAATTGTTGGGAAGATTGTTAGGTACAAATGAAACAGATAGTCTGGATTTCATGGAGATGCAGGATGCATTCTCCTGGAAGAAACTGTGATACTGAAGAAATTATCTGTACCACACAGATAGGGTAAACAATTTGCTTGTTAGAAACTATCTGAAAGATTCAGGAAGGTTGGAAAACTAGACATGCAAGGAGAGATATTTAAAAAATAATTCATACTACTAAATCCAGCATAATATATTTTTGTTGGTTAGTTAGCAACAGAAGAAACACGCGGGTCACAGAGTAGCAGTGGTTTCACCAGGCAGGACTGACCAAAAGCCCCGGCCTTTTTTATTTACTTATTTTTATAGGTTTCTAAGGACAGTTAAAGATTGGTGAAAGGGGTCAACACCCCTAAAGGTTACAGGACAAAGACATGGTCAATCATCTTTTTCCACCCCAGGGAAAGGAATGAAAAACAATTTCACAAGTGCAAAACAATCTCGGTCGGTTTAGAAAAACAAGGACCATGTTTACAGAACAAGCATGGGAAACTACAGCTACAGTGTTACAACTTATGGGGCCCTGTAAAACCAGGGCGACATATTTTGAAGTAATGTGGCAAAGATGATGAAAATAATAAAAGCTTCTCTTATTTTTATACCATCAATAGAAATCCAGATGGGTGGGATTCATTTCTTATCTAGAATTATTAAATCACAGTTTATAACCTGTTTGGGAAAGGCTATGTAAGGAAAAGAGTTTGGAAGTATGCTCATTTTAGAAGGCAATTATTTGCTTTAGAATTATTGATAACTTAGAACAGCAGGACCTTGAACATACATGGATCAATGAGTGAGTTCTGATGAGGGGTTGTTGCAGACCATCTGCCCAAACTACGGAATAGGATGAACTCATATCCACTTATCAGTGATGTGGGACAAGAGGTGTTTTAAGAGGCTTCAGCTCAGCAGATGCATGCAGCAGTTTTCAATCAGCTCATAGGAAATCATCAATAGAGTTTCTGATATAACACTTTTCTCTATTCTAAAACCAAACCATGCTCTACCCAACAGGAGACACCTATTGTATAACAAGGCAGATGACTGAATCATTAGAATGGTAGCTGGCTGTTATCTAAAGATCAATATTAGCAATGCAATTGTGTTCAACGTGGGCAAAGAGAGGCCAATTTCAAAGGGCTTTGTACATAGGCAGACAGATAAGCAGTACTTCAAAAGTGGTAATTTCCAAAAGCCAAGAAAAAGTACAAAGAAAACTGGAAGGGAGCTTCAACAACACAAGTGAAAATATAAGCACCTGAAATATAATAAGTTAAAAGCTTCACTTCCACAGTAAAGAAAATGACCAAAAACTTTGGACATTTTATGAGTGAGAGGATACCTAGCAAAAAGACAGCAAGTGACAATGCACATGTAAAAAACACCAGTCAGGGTAATTCAAGCTAGCAACCCCAGAAAGTAGGGAAGGAAGATAAAGAGGCAATATTGAACCCAGGCCTATCAACACCAGTGCAATCAGAAGTTTTTGTGCTGGGTTATGGGACTAAGGATCACCCCTGTGAGCTCAGAGGAGCAATGGTGGGGGCATGTAGGGTTACACTATGTGTGTTATAGAAAAGCAGGCCTGGAAGGCCCAGAGTGAGCCTCTTCCCTGGGTCCAGAGGTGAGCTGGAAGCACATCCAGGTCACCAGGGATGGACATGGGAAAGAGGAACATGGGTTTGTGACCTTCTGGGGCCTATTGTGTNGCTCACTGTGTCGGGTCCGCTTGAGGGTCTGCACCCACCAACTAGCGGGCAGGGCGGACGCGACATACCATAATAGGTAAAAGCTGTGAAATATCTCAGGTGATTGGGGGACACTGTGGTGAACATCTTTCCTGTTCATATGATGACACATCTTGTCTGTGGGATGGTATAAAGGGAATTTTCACTGCGTAGAAAGTGGTAGTCTTAGAGTAGTCTAAGCAAGCAGTCTTTTAGGTTAGTCTGTAGTAGTCTTAGTCTTGGTCTGTATAATAAAGGACTTTGCACATCTCCATCTCATCAGAGAAGTCCATGCCCATGCATCGATTACTGCGGGGGCACTCCATACAAAGCTGAAAACCTTGAAGCCCCCTGTCCTGTCTCTTCCTAAGGCTGTCCCAGGACAAGTGCCAACCCACAGACCCTCAGCCAAACTGACAGGAAGGGTTCTTGGGGTCACCCCACAAGCTGATGGACCCCCAGGGGCATGGGCCAATGGGGGGGTTCTCAGGAGGGCCGTTTGGGGATGCACCTGCCTGTGCATGTGTTTGTGTGTGGTAAGGGGAGAGCAGGACACAGTATTAGCCTGTGACAGGACAGGCTGAAAATCTTATCCTGGCCTCTGCAGGGATCCACTTTCTACTTATATCTGTATACATGGGTGCATTCTCTGTCCAGTAAGGGACAAAACCAAACCACCAAGAGGAGAACAGGATGTGTTCCCACAGGCAACATGTACTCTCAGCATCCCACAGTTGGTCCGACAGACCTGGAGCTGTGGCAGCATTGCCTCTGTTGAGAAAATGGATTTGGCACCTCCCTGCAGCCTGTGCTTGCTGAAAACAAAGAGAAACATTCACAGATAGGTGGTAATATTTCCTAGGTGAAAACAGAAGCACTGTCCAATAGAAATCTGGAATATTCAAAATATTCTTCTTCTGTATGTGTAAAGAATATGCTGCAAGATACTGGTCACCCAAAAGGAATACTAAATGCTACATACTAAAAAAACCCAAAACTAAGAACAAACAAAGAAACCCCAAACCACCACAAAATCAAAAAGAAAACAATATCTAAATTTTATTTGTATTCTTTTCATCCTGATGAAATATGAACAGGACTCATCAAAAGAAATATCTGTTCCCAGTGTTTGGGATTTTTTTATTTGCTGTTGGATGGGGTTGTAGAGTTTTTGTATTTTTGCTAAAGGAAAACAATTTCTGGATGCTTCCAACATCACAAAGTTGGAAGAACATTATTTATCAGGGTTCAAACAAAAAACCATTCAGCAGTGGTTCAGTAGATCAGCTAGCCAGGCATCAACCTCAAGAAAATTGGAGAAAAAATGAAAAAGGAGACAAAAGATAAAATATTAAGACAGAGCAATAAAGACTTAATGATGACAAAAATCACTTAAAAGAAAATCACACCAAGGAAACCTTATTTCCTCCTTTGAGTGGATCTTGTTTGATCACTAAATGTAATTTCAGAGACCAAACACGCTTTTTTCAGCATTTGCTGTAGCATTATGGAATTTTCTGATTAAAATTGACACTGTAGAATATGGCACACTTCAGATGGGATAAGAGCTAGGTTGGGCCAAGAAGTATTTTTCAGATGATGAACATGTGCTGATGGCAGTTTTTCAAAGCAGTCTATAACTACCAATAAGTCTGATCCTATTGCACTTTTTCATTAACTAATTATTTTGAATAAATATAAAAAAAATTGATTAAACCTTCACCTTAGACAAAGATTGGTGGGAAGCAATCACTAGAAGACTTGGGTTTACTCAAACAAAATGTGCTTAAATATGTTCAAGCACAACAAAATATGGCTGAAAGGAAGAGTGTGTGTGCCATCCATAGACTAGGAGAGATGTCCCTGCAAAACAGCTTTTTCAGTCATAGCCAATGAGAAATTCAATACATGCTCCTTGGACAGTTTTGTAGGAAAATGGGCTATTACAATCTCTGGACATGCAAGCAGCAGATGTAGAAGGGGTATTGGTATGCTGCCAGTTTAAGGGGCCAAATTTTGAGAAGGACATTAGAAAACAGAAGAAGGTGAAGAAAAAGGTCATAAAAATTGACTTTGAGAGCTGAAGAAATTGCGTTAAAGGAAAAAATTCAACAGCTCAAGTAATTTAGCTTTTGAGAGGGCAAGCTGAGAGTGACATGATTGCAGTCTAAATACTTTCAAAAGGAAAAAAATAGGAAGAGCTAAAGGGTTCTTTAACAAAGACAGATATAAAAAGAACCATAGCTAGAAATGAAGCAAAATATGAAATCATGCACCAATTTGTAATTGCAAAAGTGATTAGCCACTGGGACAAAAATATAAAGTAAAGTCCATCTTCATCTCTTGATGTCTTCAGATCATGAGTAGATGCCTTTGTGAAACACATTGCTCTGACAGAGAAGTTATTTTTTAAATCAATGTGTTCAGCTAATAGCCAGCCTGGGAATTAGATCCATAGGAATTTTCTATTTTGCCTGCAGCTCTTTCCTTCAAAAAGACCAGCTCTCTGACTTGGGCAGCAGTCTTCCCATCCTTACTATCCTTACTCTTGTTCTCTTTTTCTCCAATGGCAGATGCCCATCTCTACTTTTTTCCACAGGAAGGAGATTTCTGCCATCTGCTGCTGTTTCCCATGGGGAAATACCAGTTGATCAGCCACTGTGCTAGGGCAGCAGAGATCCTGTGGGGCTGTCATGGGGGGAAGAGGCTTGAAAGCCTCTCCAGCCCCATGGCTACTAAGATCAGACTTCGTTACTTTCCCTCTAGAAAGTTACTGAACTTTGAATACTGAGAAGTACAGAAAGTCACTCATTTTGACAAGGTACAAAGTAGTTCAACTAGCATAAGTATTACAGTTCATGCCTGAATTTAGGTGTAAAACCAAGCCTTATAAAAAAGCCTTCATAATATAGGAAAGATGGACACATCTGTTTTTAAAAAAACCAAAAACCAAAAAACAAAAAACCCTAATTATCTTTGAAAGGTTATTGGAAAGAGGTTTGTCCACCTAACTCAGATGCCCACAGCTAGGCAGAGGATACTCACCTTTGGAGAGAACCCTCCATTGCTGTCTTCTGAGTAAGCAGAGTGTTTAGATCTGAACATTAGAAAGGTGATTAATCAAGTATTTGATAATGAATAGGCACAAGTTAGATCCAGATCAGGCACAAGAAATCTCCTTTGTGGGCTGGACCACCTAACAAGTTCTTCTGCCTTCAAAACCTAAGACTTCAAATATCATTCAAGTGTAGCAAGGCTTACAGGGAGAAGTACTGTATTTTACTAGACCAAGTAATGTATCACAGGTATATACCACCACTAATACTAGTACTGAAAGGAATAAAAGCAGAGGGAGAACTTCAACTTGTGAGCAGAGAAATACAGTGTTTGGTCACAAAGATATCTGACAGGCTCTGGGAAGGTGGAAAAAAATTCCCAGACTTCCAAAAATTTAGAAAAGTATTTGAATATTTTCAGGAATTTTGGTTTAAATGCTCATATTTCTTCAATCTTAAGGAAACCAGACAAAAGAAAAAAAACCCCACCTGTTTCATCCTAAGAGTTGCCCAGAAAGCTTTTTTTCTTGAGAGAGACATCAGTCTGCACCTTTGTGTTATAACCTGCATTAGCCTGCATTTGTTTTGGGTTTGGGTTTGGGTTTTTTTGGGATGGGAAGGCAGGTAGTGAGAGTAAAAAGAAGACTGACATGGTGATTTAGGTTTCACTTTGGGGAGAGACATACTAATACAGGTTTTTCAGTTTTTGAAGTATTCTTTCAATAACGAAATGCTGTCAAATTCAGGCATGTTTATACTTTCTCCATTACTTAGCAGTCATTTGCAATACTTTGGACAGGTTTTGCTGCCAAATGGTTTAAATAAGGGACAAATTTTCACCCCAAACCCATAAAATCATGAAAATCAGGGCTTTCATGCATGAACAGGTTTGTTACATACTACTTACCTTCCACAATTTAGAGAAGCCACCAAAAAACGTGTCACAAAACAATCTAGCTGTTGAATAGCTCAGTGGATCACAGACAATATAAAGCCTGACTCTTTTTTAATTCAAACCATCCAGAAAGCATTTATGAATAATGTACACGATCCTGTGCTCAAAAATTTTTCACAAGTAATTTGTGAAGAGAAAAAAAAAAGGAGCCATAGCTGCAATGCATTTTTTTTAATAACCAATTCAATCAGAATTACTTCAGGAAATATTGTTCAGCATTACCTAGTCATCATACCATGTACTTCTAAGGAACATATTAGATCTATAAGTGGTCCATCAAAAAAATGATAATTCAGCACAATAAAGTAATTTGAAGACATGCTTTTAAATATATGGTGTTTAGGAGGATATTGAAATGCCCTCACAATTCTAAAACATGCTTCATTGTCCAAAGAGTGCTGAGATTTAAGCTGGCTCATAAGTGTTAAGCAATCAATTCTTGTAGACACAGCTTCAAAAATGCTTCCATTTAGTCTGGTTGAATTACAAATGAGTTATTTCATTAGCTGAATTATTATTTTGGGATGAACTCCAGAACATTAAAGCCTTACGTTTAACCTCCATTACAGCCCAGAATTGAATTAACCTCTCTTTCCCATATAAAAGTTGCTAATGCACTTTCCTTGTAAAATGCAAATGCCATTATACTATGCTTTGTAGAAAGCACTTAGAAAAATTCAGTAGAATTAGGGTTCATAATATTTTGGTGTATTCATTTAAAACACTATGTTTTAAGAAAATGAGTTCATCTTCTTTCCTCTCATTGAACACTGACACTTGGAGGAACAAGTACATCTGATTTACTTGCTAAAATATCAGCTCAATATCTCAGGGCAGCAACTCAGTGCTGCTGTAACACATATTGTACAAACATAAAGGATTATGTGGAAAGTTCCATGTTCAAGGTGGTTAAGAAAATCAATCAGGACTTTATATTCCCTAAAATCTGAAGAATCTCTTTGAAGCACCTCTGGGTTTAACTTTTTCCTGTTCCCCATCCAGAATTAGAAGAGAAATAAGAGAAATAAAGCATAAATTTGCATGTGGCTGGAAACAGGCTGAATTGAAACCACAGATTCTGTGTCTCTGCCTCTGATGTCTATTGTCTTCAAATCATTACTGAAGATCCAAAGGGACATGGGTTGTTTCACTAGTCACATTTCACCACATTTTTCTAATGCTATATAATAGTTAGGTTTGAAAGTAGACTATTGTGATTGCAAGATTTGGCTTTGTTCTGGAAGAGAACCGGAAAAATTTTCCATGTACTGCGAAGAAAAAATCTGCAGAAAGCTGCACATCAATTAGTTATTGGCTATTTAACTATTAGTCATTAGCTACTACTTTAGAATATGAAACACGATTATGGAGGGCAAAATGAAACAATGTTAGTCCTGAAATAGGATATTTTAACAGGAAATCTGTTCGATTTCTTTCTTTTTTCTTTTTTTTTCTTTCAGTTCTTTCAGGAAACACACAAGGTTGTGCAGAATAAATTTTTGCAAACAATGTGCATGGACTTAACAATTTCAGGTTCAAATGGCAAAAGGGAACTGGACATTGTTCACAGCATAATGAGCTCAGACATGAGATCTACTAAGCTGAAAAGGTTGAGAAGTTGAGGAAGCACAAGGAGAAGAGCTGGTGATAATAATAGACATAAACTGGTTACACAAATTGCTTTTGATGATGCAGCATAGACAAATCCTAGGATGATAGTCATTGCTTCTGCTATGGCAAATAGTGAATAACATGGTTCACTTTTGTGTTGCATCAGAAGTATACTCACCTGGAAAAACTGCAGGGAGAGGTTTTGCAGGACTCAAAATCTATCATGATTCCAAACAAATTTTCTGACTGGAGGTATGACTTTCCCTAAAGAATTTTTTTTCTGACCAGCTGTATATCTGACCAGAAATATGCAAGAAACCCGTGTCTTAGGAGCTGAATGAAGAAGTTCCCACAGATCATCAGCCAACTTCATTTGACAAGGATCTCAGAAAAGCCACATCCACAGAGTCCAGGGCTTATCCAAGATTTTCCATCTCTTTTCATTATATTTTACGAAAAGACACAAATTTTGAAAAACAGTCAATATGGAAAATGTGTTAGAATAAAGAAGAAAGTAGCATCAAAGTGTATTCAAAATTAGCTCATGCTAAGTTTTCTGGACTGTCACTAATATCAGAAAGAAAATAAAGCCATCAAAAAGAATATGGCAATTTATCAAGGAGATTGTTTTATTTTAATGGTATGATCTCAGACTGTCAGATTCTTCCACCTGTCCAGCAGATAATTAAAGGAACATTTTCACATTTTCTTTTATCCCTTTCAAGTTTATCCCCTACATTAAAATGAAGCTTTTACAGTTTTGACAAGACATTTAAGAGGAACTGTAAAGCTTAATTTTTTGTTTTCTCCTGGGGGTCTTTTGCACTTGTTTTGAACCATTCATTGGAGGTGGCTTTCAATTTTGAGCCAAGATTCAGATTCTTGTATAGACAGACCATACACTGTCCATAAATCCTGGAATTTCACAACCATCAGACAGACTCTTTAAAAACTTTTATGAGAAAATATGGTTTAGTGTGGAGACAGCCAGTATTTAAATTATCCATGTGAGAGAAATTACTTTTATTCATTCACCAGATGCTTTATTCATATATAGATTTTTAAATTAATAATTCTATAATACTTGCAGCTATATAATCCTAAAATCCACACAGTTTTGCTCAATGACATTAACAAGATTTGACATCTTTTTTTATTTCTTGCAAATAGTGTAGCACATTTTGCCAATTGCCATTTTGATGAAGCATTGCATCACATAAAGGAAAAATAAAAAAGTCAGCGCCCACTGACAAGATGAGTAGAGTTCATCAAACTGTTATTCCTGCCTGTACTCCAGGTGCAGACTTCAGAATCATCTGACTAGGAAAAACATATTGGCTAGTCACATGCACATGTACCCCTGCTACTCACAAATTGTTCTATTTTTGAAACCAAATAGCTATGATTCAGAGACATCTGAAGAGGTGGCAAAACACCTCTTGGCTACTAAGATAAATTGAACATAAAGAAGTTTCAGGAAGACAAATAGGAAAAATGGGGAATAAAAAGGAATCTTGGAATGTTCTAGAAAATGATTTGAGTTAACATGGTTTGCATTTATTATATCAAAGAGGTGGAAAAGCTGAGCTATCTCAAGCAGGGACACCATGCAAAATAAACCTACAACCTCAGGTTTGTTCAGAAAATGTTTATTTAATCAAATAATGTTGTTCTTCCTTGCAACCCTGAAATCATTTTTTCCTGTTTACTTCTTTCCACTTGAATACTTTTTCATTTCTCTTCAATTTTCTTCTCTTGATCATTACAGCTTCCTTCTTCCAGCCCTCACTCCATTAGCTATTCTCTTGGAAAACACTACTACTCACTTTGAATCCCTGCACTGGCTAAATTCTACTTTACATTAATTCCAGGGTCCTTGTATCAACTCTGGAGGCATCACATAACTCTTGTTACTGCTTCAGCATTCCCATTATTTCCTCTGCTCTTAAGTCTTCTGCCTCACACTTCATGTAGTTTTGTGCAAATGACATTCTTAATCATCACCTGGACTGATCAAAACCCAACCTGTTTTCATCTAAATCCTCATTTAATGCTGTTGTCTGTGAGATCAGAGATCATTAAAATATAAAAAAATTTAAAAGAAACTCAACAAAAACAGCAACAACAAAAAGTTTTTGAAGGCCACACAAACTCAGGACTTCATGTGGGTGTTATAAATACTAAATATGTTCAACATCTCTAAATGGTTGGCTGCTTAGCAGTTTGTTTTCTTCCAACCATGCAAAAGCCAATAAGAATATATAAGTTAGCCTCCATCTCTCTGCCATTTTCTCCCTAGGCAAGGTTTTCAGAAGGACTGACTTTTGACACGCCACTCTCCAACCTCAGGCTTTCCAACTTAAAAGGCTTAGAAATACATCCAGGTTTTTCACTGTTCTTTCAAGATATTTCATGGACAAAAGTGATAATAATAGGTTTTTCACCGAGAATTAAAAAAAAATGACAGCTATGTTATGAGAATGATCCACATACTAAGTGCCAGCACTCAGGGAATACGTATGAACCTTTGAGTCCATGAGACTCTGAGTTTCTTGCCCAAGGTAACTGAATAACATCTTCCTCCAAATGCATTTCAAATATTTGCAGCTAAGAATCAACCCCAGCACATTATCTGATTTCCAACTCTGCAGCAAGACTTTAAGGATGGAAAGTAACCCTAGCTGCACTCTTCATTCTTATAAGAGTTGTCTAAGCTTGAAGCGCAGACCAAAAGCATCCCGTGGCTTACCTTTCATAGACATTCACCCAGATGCTATGCAAGCAAAGGATATGGTCACATTCAGCAGGAGAATGGGGCCAAACTGCAACCACAGGGTTTCAGGGGCCTGTTGTTACAGTGGTCACTTCTGCACATGGAACACATCCACTCTGCTGCTGCTGGCTCTGCACGGGCAAATGCTGCAAGTTGATTTTTAAGTGGGTTCTCTCCCCTCACTCTGCATTTTTAACCAATATTCTTGATATTAATTTGGTATAGACTCAAAACACACTTCAATTGCATCAATTTAAAACAGAGTAACTCTGTTGGGTAATAAGTGCAGGAAATATTTGGTAGGTACTTCTACTTCATAATCCCTTTCATGAGTACTGTGACACTAGAGGCTGTAGGAACAGCCAGAAGTCCACACTAGAACAGCTCATGGTGACTTGTGAGACTAGTAAAACCACAATTTGAGGAATTACACCCTGGAATACACCACACAACTCACTATCACAGCCTGAACTTTTATAGTACAATGCGAAACCTGCCTTTGTCAAGGCGACTTTCTTGCATACAGTCTGAAGGCCAGAACACAGAGAATGTATGTTTTCTGTACTCTAGAGTTGCCTATTTGTCTTGTGTCCCACAGAGCGACACTCTAGGAAGCATGACCCAGACCAGAGGAAGGGTTAGTAACAGAAAAACTTTACATTCTACCCTCTGCTTAAATCACCTCTGACTTCTGCTCTAGTTTGCACATCACTGAGAGTTGTAGTGTTTACCCATCCAGAGCACATATGTGTTATAAGGATTAAAGTATCTAGTTACGTGATTATTTAAGGTGTTACTCTTAATGTCCTAATATTATGGCCAGTACATTTGCATATGATTTTATTTATGTTCTTGACGTTTGCTTTCCAGATTTTATTAGAGCTTATACACAATTAAAAAATGTTGATGTCAGGCCCTATTACACACTTGCATGTGATGACTTAAGCACTCTCAGACTCTTCAGGTTTGTTGAAGTCATAAACATTTAACAAGTTTACTGAACTGCTTTCTTTGAATCAGACCATTCTGTAACAGGAGAAATGACATTTTTATCTTACTAAGTGTCCTTTCTATATAAAAGAATTAGTTCAATGTCACTGTAACAATAGCAACTTTAGTTCTTTGAATGAAGAAAGAAGGAATTCCCATATCTCTGCAGTGATCACTGCCCTGTTACTTTGGTTAAATGTGTGCCTCCAGAGTACTACAACAACCTCAGCAGCTGGGTGCAAAAAAGGTGGTCTCTGATCTGATGCCCCTGAGTCAGGGTATTTTATGTGCAGTGGAATTTTCTGCAGAAAATAAAAAAGAGAAATAATAGCTCTGCAGAGATCGTTCCCTTAGATGTTTTGGCAGACTGGTTTATTCCATTCATATACTTTGGAAAAACTTTGACTTTCAACATAAAATATTCCAGTTTCATTATTTCCCCACGTGCAGACCAAAGCTCACCAGTCACAGTCATGGTCTCAGTGTTCAGGCTTTCCTTGGATGTGTGCACACATATCTGTGCATACAAGTATGGGTATTGGGTGTGACAGGGAGTTAAGTGAAATTCTGCCCATGTTTATTTCCATTAGCCTTCTACTGAAGATAATGCTTTTATAATAATAATAATAAGTTTTTCCATCTTAAATGAAATATATTGTCACACATCAGTTGTTCTCAATATTAACTGGTTAAAACCTCCTTGGTCTTCTAATTCAAAGCTGTCTCTCTTGGCCTCTGGACATCACAAATTTATTCTCTCTGATCTCCTTGTTTACATGCATTTACTCACATGCACAAACATGTACACATTTCATTGCTTTCAAATAGTTCCCATCACAAAAAAACTTATGCTCTAAACATGGATAATCAAACTAAATCAGTACATTTATAGTACATTCAGTAACACTAAACCAGTAATTTTAGAGCTTAGGAAGAGGCATTTGGTTCAGAGGCTGATCTTTGCAATGACAAAAGTATTGGAGCAATAACATTTTTGCTTACATATGAGCAAATACCTTTCCTACCTTTCCGGGACTGAGAGGAGCTGGGGACCAGGAAAAATGTTAATTTGCACAAACTGAGGATCTGATTGTCTGTTTTTCCTATTTAAGTTGGATTTAAAAAATTTACTGCATCATATAGTAATGGGCCAAAGGGAACACACACCGTTCCCTCCCATTCAAATATTTTGCATAAATCTATATCCACAGGTTTTCCTGGTAGTATTTTACAAACATAGAAAAAGAGAGGACAGAAAGCCTGCCAAGATCATGATCTGGAATACAGTTTAGGTTTAATATGGAGTAAATAACAACTTTTTTTGTATATTGCTCAAATATAGAGTCCATCAAAAGGCTAACCAATAAATGAAGGCACAAGCACAAGAGAGCTAAATCTAAATGGGTTGATAGGAATTGTCTAAATCTTTGTCTTTAAGTTCTGAGACACTGAGGTGTCTGCATAATTTGCTAGGTTTGATGCTACTTGTTTATATACACATGCTGGCACATGCTGGGCCTCTAAAAAGAAAATGTCTGACATAAACTTTGTTTATGTGGAATCAGCAAACCTTCCCTACTCCTTAAGGGATATAAATTATATGTAATTATGTCTTCAACAACTGCATGGGTGATTATCTGTTTCTCTGGAGCTTATCAAGAAATTAAAAATTTTATATTAACTACTTTCCATATCACAAACTGTGCTGCTGTGGTGGTCCAGTTGAGAATATTTTGATATCACAAAAGGGATTGAGGAGCAAAGAATAAATCTATCTATATAACTAATCAAGCTGGTTTATACGATGGTTTGCTACATGATAGAATGTAAGAGAATGCCAGTGGAAATACCAAGATACTGACATGCTCCAGAGTATACTGGATATCCATTCTCATGGTTGCAAAAAGCCAAAACACAAATTAGGGTTCATCCATTTATATTGAAAATTTGGCTTGTGCCAAAGCCCTTATTAGTTCCTCACAGACATTCAAACAGGCTGGTGTTCGGATTAAGATGTCATAACCGGTAGCATAAAGGGGCCAACACAGTAAACACAGGCCATCCTAAGTATGCAAATGCTTTTGGAAACAAGAGCATCCACTGGCTATCCTTCCATGGCAACCACAACCCATCATGCTGAAAACTGATTTAATGAACAGCTTTGATGTGAGACTGTCGTTGACCTTAAAGATACTGATCTAGATAGCCACAAGTGCTACACTGGAGAGGCTGACAGGTCTGCCTTGCCTTGGCTTCCGACACTGCCAAAGAACTTTGCTACAGTGCACTGTCCTTCTGAAAGGCTTTCAAAGCATTAAGCTACTTCCCAGACTTATTATGCCTTCCAACAGGATCACTAACAGATGATTTCCGCTAAGTTATGGAACTTTTGCGTTCAATGACTCCTAAAATAAGCTTGCTGAGAGCAATTTTCTAAAATATAGCAAAAAACCAAAAATATATCAAGTTATAAAAAGTGCTGAAGCAGTTGCAATGAGTCAGCCTGGAAGCACCAGTTTAGGATATGTACACATTGAGTTGGCAGTTATAATATCTACCTGAGAGTCCAATCAGAACAGCTGGAATCTTAAATATCAAACCTCACAACAAACTGCTGCAGATCAAGAATTATTCAGTGAATCAATTTGAGTAGAAGTACCTCTGAGAAGTCATGATCTCTTGTGGATAATTCATGAACAGAAAAAGGCCAAATTCATAAAATTATTCATTATAAATTATTCACCCTCCTCTTTGGAGATATGAAGTGTAAAATTAAGTGTTTAGTTTTGATTAAGTGAGGAAATGAACATCATAAATACAGCATTTGACTCAATAGATCCCAGGAAATTAACTGCTTTTAGAGGAAGGAGAATAAACTTTTCTTTCTATCACTCTTGAAACTTGATTAGCTGTTTGCACAGTGAATGTGTACACAGAGCCAGATCCCAAAAGATGCTGAGCTTGTACAACTCCCACCATCTTCAGCTGTAGTTACTCGGCACATTTCAAGTTCATCTGCAAAACACCATATGCAAAGTGCTAAATTCTGGTATTTTTTCTTGGGAAAGTTCATGGATTAAAAGAAAGAACTGATGAATGGTAGCAAAATCCTATCAGAAATTTCGCTAGCAATCCCTTACCTTTGATTCTTCCTTTCTCAGGGCATCTTTGTCACTAATTCAGATGGAAATATCAGTTTCACTGTTCTTCTTACTGATGTTAATTTTCTGCATGTGAAGAAACTTTTCCTTTGTAGAGCTAGTTTTTTTATTTTCTCAATTCAGAATTTTTTAATTCCTCTTCCACCCATTGCTCCATACAAAGAGCCAAGTATAAAATACACAGCTTCAGCTAGATTTAAAAGAAAACAAACATCCAGATTAGAGGAATCCTTGCACGTTTGTTATTTTTTTAAAACAATATTTTTGAAATTGCATTTCCCAATACAGTAGTTTCTGAATATTTTTCTTTTATGTTTTTAAATGCACCGAAGATTTCCTCTCCCTTGTTATTAATTACGTAGCATTTGCTTTTTCTCAATTTGAAGTGGGCATTCTTTGTTCAGGCCCCAAAGTGCCATCATCAGACAGAATCTCCCATTTCTTCCTGTTCTCTCTCCTGCCTGCTGCTGCATTGTCTTCAGCTTTGTTTCCACTGTTACCCATAAGCACTCTCTTATGGTGCTAAGATACTAATGAAACACTGAAACTGCACACAATAATTGCTGACAAGAGTACACATAGATTTTCCTTTTTAATCTCATCTAGATATGGCAGGAATTGCATTTTAGTACATTTCTCTAATGAAATGTACATGAAGTTTCCTCACATAAAATATTCTTTTCTAGGTGCCGCCCATATAAAATCATGGCAAAGCAAGGAAGAAAGTAAAAGTTGATGTGAAAGCACACAATACGCCACCCTGTTCTGAACAAGACTAAACACAGTGAAAATCAATGAGATGTGAGGTCAAATGATGGCCATGCCTTAGAAGCTGTGCCACATGCAGTTACCTCTTAGAACCGACACATTAATTCTGGGGCATCTAAACACAGAAATCAGAGAAATGGATGCAGAGATATCCAGCTGGATTTGGACAAACCCCATGGCTAGGACAACACCAAGGTCAAGGGAAGATTTTGTACCTTTCATATTTAAGCTGAACCACTCCCCTCGTACTTTTGTGAAGTTGAATCACATACTTTCACACACCAGTTCTCCTAGGGACTCAGACAGTGGTGGACAATCAAAAGAACAGACCACAGGAATGAAAGGTCACCAGCAGTCATCATCAGTGAATGTTGGCCCTTTCATGAAAAGCAAAACCTTCCATCCTTCCCAGTCCCTGAGAGACTTTTGCACTCCCTGAAGGCACTTCTAAAGCTCCTCAGGGCTTTCAAATTAAAAGGGAACTTGTCCAAGATTATCAGAGTGAGGTTTGATGTGTCTCATCACTCTGGGCTCAGGAATATTAAATTATGGCAAAAAATCAACCATTTTCTTTCAAAACCACTTAAAAATATTACATGATCTAAAAGAGAGGCTGTGGACCCTTGTTTGTTTTACTTGCTTATCAATCTACAGCTTTTCCTCAGGAGGAAAGTGTAGTCCTTCTCTAGGTTTTTGAGGAGGAAAAAACTGTAACTCATTCATTGTCAAATGTTACAGTCCACTGACAGGGCACTCTTTTGTAGACTGGTTGTTTTTCCAACATCACACACACAGTTTTAGCAATAAAAATTAATTCCCGTCTGCTAGCTTTGCAGAACTCCATTTCAAAACCCATCAGCTTAGGAAGTAAATTTAAAGCCTTTCTCCTGTCAAAAGCAAGCAAGCTTTCACCCTTACCCTGTTAGTCTGGCATCTCTCCAGTCTAGATCCACATTTAGGAGCAATATTAATTTCTGTTTCTCTCAGTTGCAGCTGTGCAGGGATAAAAAAAGTCATTTTTCTATTCTGGCAGGATAGAACATGCTTTTTAATTTGTCACTAGATCAAGTTAATGACCAAGTATGGAAATTATTCCTTGGAATGACCTAGAGTCCAACTGAAGGTGGGAAGTGCATTTTCTCCTTGTGCTGGAGCTCTTCTCACTGTCAGCAGAGCAGCAGTCATACCTTTCAGGTATTGCAGGGAGAGCCTTACCTAGCCCTGATCTTTGCAGGTGTCAGCAGTCCAAGCTGCATTTCCCCATTGATTAAGGATAACTAAAACTGATGTAATGTAAACCTTTCTGCAGATAGGAAATTAGAGGCTGTCCGCTGAAGAACACTGGTAGGAGCACATTACCTTTCACCTATCCTTACAACACAATCCACACTCTCTTTTTGAAGCATGTTGGTGCAGACAAACGCAAACTGCACAGAAATGCACACCATGCAACAAGACATACCTTGCAGGATGGCTGCAGGGAAGTGGTAGGACCACTGAGTGTCAGCACAGATGGCACCACACTTGGAAATTCAAAACCAGTCCTGAAACTATGCAAACAACACCAACTGCGCCTCCAGTCTGTTGCAAGGTAGGTAGGTAGCAAGGGTAATTCAACATCTGCTAGAGTTTGGTCCCATAGTTATTTCTAATTGGGTTCTTTCTCTCTCTGTACCTGAATTGATAGCTGGTGTTTGGTCTAAGCACTGTTTTAAACATTTCTGATGGTTCTGGCACATTCCTTTATGAGACACCAGATGTGCAGGTACTGAAATAGCTGCTGCTGATTTCTACCTATAGGAGAACTGGAAGATAAGTAATTAAAAAATAAAATAAAATAAAAACTTTATTGCATTGTAATCATTAAAAAGAAAAAGAAATATTGAGAAGTGGGTTAACCAGGGGCAAGGGGAGATTTCTATTTTGAAAGACAGTTTTGAATTTCTCCAGGCTTGACAGTCCATCTGGACATTGCTAGATGCCTAGTTACATCAGCACATCATGTTTCATTTCAGTTCCCATATTTTGTTGCTTTTAAAGTGTCTCTTCTAGTCTATTTTCACCATAAAATACTCCTAAAGTTCCACATTATATTTTGTCAGAAAAATGTTAAAGAACAACACGAGTTGATTAGTGCAGTGCTCAGGCCACTAGGAAAGCAGTGACTGTCTGCTCCTCTCTTCTGCCTGTTATTTTCTTAGCTCTTTTATCAGCATCTTCCCCATGTTGTTTCACACAACTTTAATTATAGGACTGAGGATAACAACCATCAGGAAAGCAATGCTTTATTTTTATACCTACTGGCAGTAGTTTGCTACTTACGTAGATCCAGGAAAAGAGGAAAAAATTGTTTACAAATGTATTATTATACGGCACATCTTAAATTGCACAACTATTAGCTGTAAGTATTGACTACTGTCAGAGCTCTGCTGTGGCCTGTGAAAAGGTCAGGCCTTTTCATTCATGTTCTTTTTATGTGAGGAATACCAAATAATAAAATACACAGTTTATCCAGCTGCTGAGATTTTGTTTTCCCCCAGACCTTCAAACTGACTCCAGGCTGGAATCTTCTTTTCTGTTATTATAGGAACAAAATGATTTCACTCTCTTTTTTTTTCTTGAGGAAAAGAATTTAATTTCCCATAGTAGCACCCAAAATGAATAGTCTCTATTTTCCATGTAAACATTATACAAACAGTTATATCATTATAAACTGCCTGTGCTTCTATCCTTAGGATGTCAATAGAGAGGAGTGCTTTTGCTCAGAGGACATGATAGAAATAATAGCTCCTTGCTGGTATATCAAGCTAGCTAACAACGTTTTCAGAGCACCGAGAACTTCATTTAAGGGAATCATATCCAAATGCAGAAAGAGTTTGACCTTAGGACTCCTCGACTTCTAATAGTGATCCACATTCAGCACTTTAATAAACCATCCATTTTATTTACTTTTCCTAATTAACTACATGAAATTTTAATATTATGCCATATAAATCATATAAATGGAGCAGGCTAAATCCATTTATACAGCCTCACAATTTTTCAGTAGGTGTCAGGTGCTTTTCTGAAGTTTAATTCTGTGTCGTCACACCAAGCACACCATCTTTCAAATAGCCAGAGAATTTCATACTGCCTTAGGAAGAAGAACTATAAGGCACATGAGACAGAATCCAGCAAGAGACTCAGCCCATCATTTTTAATTCTTCTGCCACTTAAAAGGAAACATCATGGCAAGATAAAACCACAGGGAAATAACTACTACCTTTGCAGTTAAGCACATGGTAACAGAGAAGTGTACAATTTATTTGGGCATTTGCAAACTGCAATGGTGATGTCCTTATTTACTTATCCCAAACTCCACAAAAGCAGACTTCAGCTACTGCTGCGTGAAGGAAGCAAGACACAAACATGTTTCACTTGTCTGGGGTAAGTCTCTATACCTACTTAGATGTTGCCATTAAGGTCAGTCTTTAGCTCTCACACCAAAAGCTTGCTACAGAAGCTCTATTTTTCCCCCAAAGTAATCTGGCAGGTTGCGAAAACTCATCAAGCACGCTTGCACTTTTCCATGTAAATGAAGGGAGAAACTGCAAACTTGAAATAATGAGTTTGGCAATGAAGGTCTAGGCAGAATCTTAGTTCTTCAAAGGGATAAAGTATGTGATAAAAGATAACTAGAGACTTGCTGAAGAGCTGTGGGAACTGTTTTATTCTGCTCACCTTTTCCTCGCTCCCTAAAGGCTGCAGACCCTTGGGCTGCAAACATCTGTTAGTAACTCCTCCCTCACCTGCCACTGACAACGCCCCAGCTTTTGCCAACACATTCAAACCCAGTAATCTCCATGACAAATATTCCAAAGTCTTACATGATGGTCCTTAGGATGGATGAATTTGGAGACTGTCATACTCCAAGCAATGTACTTCATTACTCACAGAAAACAATACTGTGAACTGTAATGGGGTACCCTCCAACTGCGACTCACATTCTCTTCCAAATTTCCTGTACTAGGGCAGAAGCACCAAGCAAAGGGCAGAAGGCAACACCTCAACACCACCAGTCACTTTTACTGAGGAGCACTCATTAAGGGTTTTACTCCCCTTTCTCATATACTGCTCCTCTATGCCACACTGAAAGACACAAGGTGAAAGGAGAAGCAATTTAGTGTGCCTGTGGATAACAAATGAATAAATAAAATCATAAATAAAATCATAAAATCACCATGCAACCAGCCCTACTGCTTATTTCATGATTGCCTCCAGCTGTCAAAAATTCTCATTTTATTATTATAACATCAACACCTAAGGACTCTTGACTAGTAAAGCCCTAAAACAAAGTTTCACCATAGAGGTTATAGAATGCATGTCTTTTCTTGTCTTGTTTCCAGGAACCTCTGTACCTACATGAAGAAAGGCACAGGACTCAGATGATCCACCTGGAGCATGGACCTTTCACCTCCTACAGCCTTAATTCCTGTGATCCTGTGGAAGGGGTATTAGCATGGCTAATAAGACCATTCCTGATTCGAAGAGTTTGTTGTTAGAGTTTTGAACAAACACATGAGAGTGTGTTTCAGGGTCTGCATTAATATTAAGAATTTACATTTTTTCACAATGGTGTGAATACAGTTTCATCCATCTCTCTGTGGAGCATCCCATATTTGGGAGGAAAATCAAGTAGATTGCAGTTGGGATCCAGTATGATAATTCCAGGATTACATATCTGTGCAGAAAAGAATGGACATGAATGCCTCATCATATACAGAAGAGCATTTAACATGTTGAAAGGTTTCACTATTTTGAGTCACACTTTAGATATTAAATATATGGAATAAAATTAATTTTTCCCAGCATGAATATATACATAAAATACACATTCACACATCTATAACTGTATGTAAAACACAGATAAAATCTGTGTTCATGGCACAAAAGCATGATTATTTTGTTGTCAAATGCAAACTAAACATTGTTTCTGAATTAACCAAATCAAACTTCAAAAGCCTTGAACACAGATTAAATTATTATAGCTGGGGTTTGATGACAACAGCATCAAACATGTCTCCCTTGAAAGATCAAACAATACTCTATTCTTCTGCTTCAGTAGACAAAGTTTCATTCAATGGCATTTTCGATCTCAAACAATGTGAAGAAACTGATATCCTGCACTTTTAAGATGACTGTGAATCTTTTTTTCTCTTGCTTTTAACAGTTCTTACAAGTGTTTACATTTTCGCCTGGAGTAATTGTCAGTTTTAATTCTTTCAGCCCATTTAATTCCTTGTTTATCACTCCCTTCAAAGTTAGGCATCGGAATCAGACAAATTCATATACTGATGTTTGGCAACCACCAAGTACTGATCATCAGTTGCAGTTCAGATCAACAGCTTTTCCATTTGCTGCAGTTAGAGCAAGAAACAGCCACCCAGCAAGGTCAATGCCAAAAACTGGAAGATGAATGAGTTAGACAGTTTTTTCACCGGTTTGTATCAGTGGCATTTGATATAGTTTTTCAGAAAAAAATAAGAGAAAATATAGGACGGCTCCAACTCACGCCAGCACACAACAAAGCTGGTATATCCAGCCACTTCATTCTTCAACTGAACAACTGTAGAGCTGGTGCCCACCAGTGTACCCAGGATGACACCACATTTTTTTTTCCTCTAAGTTTCTGGGTAGTTTTTTAAACTTCTCTTGTTTATATGTTCTTTCCTGAAAATTGGTATTTTTCAAGTTTTTAAATGTAGAACAAAATTCAACCAGTATTTTTTGAATAAAGTTGAAAAATGGAAAAATATTTTGTGCACAACTTTTTCACTTAGATATTTTATAATGGCAAAGAATAAAACAAAGCAAAATTATCAAAAGTTGCCTTTGGACTGCCTGAGTAAGAAGGAAAAGAATTAAAACTGCTCTAAGATAGTGGGATATTTTTTGCCACTGCTTCAGCAGAGGAAGTCAAGGTTAGAGTGAGGCAAGACAGAATAGAAGGGATAAAGAGCAGGCAATCTTCTGGCTACATGTACAGCTCTGCATACATCAGAAACCCAGGCATTACACTGAACACACATCTATTCCTTGGAGAAACAATGGCAGTTGTTTACTTACATTTTCTAAAAGAGTGCTGGTAGGCTCCCAAATATTACATGTATGAGACTGATAAGTATAAAAATCAACAGCACTTGCAAGTGTGGAGGTATGGAGTCAAAGCTCATGAGATGAAGGTAGAAGAGGACTGATTTTATTAATATATAAGCCATTTTCCCCATTGCTGAAAAAGTATATCCCACACTTCCAGAGACCATTGACAGAGAACAAGTGCTGCCTCTTGCCCACCCACGAAATAGAAAAGAGAAAATGTTAATGTTAATATAATATTAACATAATCAGAGACACTTCCTTGTCTCAAATAAACAATCCTCTTTCCTGGCTATTAATGGATAACCTTATGACATGAATACCTAATTCCTGGTCAGAATTTCCATGGACAAAACTTTAACTGCTCCTGGAATTTTCTTCTTTGATTTGGGTGTCTTCATTTTGCTGGGGTCAGACTCGAGTTTGTACTTTTGGCTGATTGTCAGAAATTGCAGGTACTTTAATAACTGTAGATTAAGAATAAAAAGGAGCTCATCTAAGAGTAATAAGTGCCAGAAATCTGGTAAGATAGGATATGAAAAATAAAATGTATCAATTGTGATTCACTTATTGTCTCAACTGGAGTTTGATGGAGTTCTAGTGCAATTATGTCATGAAGAGTTTCACAAGAAAACTTAATTTTGAATTAAAATGTCTAGGGAAGCAAATGCATTAGGGCTTGTATTTTATTTTTCTTTAGCAGTCTGAAAAATCCATATTACAGCATTTATTATGTACTCAGATATCTTTTAATGTGGCTCTGTAGAAAATAGCTGTTTATCCTTCTGTGTCTCTGAACTCAGTAAGGCAGTCCTTAAAAATGGGATGCACAATAATCTAGGGACTCCCACTCCTCTCTTGTAAAAGTGAATGTCTCCCATGGCATCAGAAGTGGTGAAGGGCTCTGGTTTACAGAAAGCTCTGGAGCCAGAGGTCATGAGAAGCTATGTATAGATAACAATTTCTGCTGTTAGAAATGGTCTTTTTTTTTTTTTTTTTTGGTTTTTTTTGTAATTGCTGTTCCCACATTTGCACGTAGGACCCTGTCACCTGATTGACAGAGAGCTGTGATCTTTGGGTGTGCAGAATGTCCCCACTGAAGTGTTAGTGGTAAGCACAGATGTTCAGCACACTGTACACACATACCACAGTTAGCAAAAAACTTAGAACTCTTTGGAAACTCCACATTACCCTTCCCTCTTTTCATGTCAATAAATATAATGAAAACACTGGCTCAATACAGCATAACTCATTAATACCAGTATCTAATGTGTTAAGCACTGTCAGAACATCTATCCCATTATACAAGAAAGCTAATCTAAATATGGAGTCTGAAACAAAAATCCATGACCTTTTTAATTTTTATTTGGTAGGTTTCTTGCTGACTTCATTTTGCTGCTCTGCTTTCCCTACATTTTGTAGAAGCCAAAAAAAGGTAAGAAACCTTCACAAAAGGCAGGACCAAATAGAGCGATTACATAGTACCATCTAGAGCCTATGGCTGTTATAACAACTCTGAAAAGAAAGGCTTTTCTGGACTCTCACTAAGGTCAGTGTGAACCATGTAAGAAGAAATCTTGTATTTTTTTTTTTTCCAGGGCCACAGAGGGGTTAATTCCAGTATGATGGAAACCAAATTAGAACGGAGCATTTTGCATCCTTTGTGCAGGCATGCTGGTTTTAATACTCTCTTTCCATAGATGCAGTTTTCAGGATGTTTTATTATCCTACGGCTAATCCTTCAGAGGAAAAAATGGATCAGTGGATAGAATGGTACATCTGACTTAATCATTTTGGCATGTTGGGTTCTTTGGTCTGTCAGTGTCTCCTGAAAGCAATTTTTCACCAGTCACTGCAGGCAGGGTCACAGCATGTAACTCACATCTCAACGACACTTTCAACATGACTAACTGTTGACAATATTTGAACTTTTGAGCCCTGCCATCCTTGGGCATAGTCACAAGAAGAGCAGGCAAAAATACATCAGTCATCAAAGACACTAGGTCCCTCCCCCTCTTCTCAAGCTAAAGCATTCAGCCTCCCCTTTCAAATCCTCTCTCAAAAACACACCATGAATCCCATTTAATTAGAAATACTCTCACACATTCATTATACATGCTGGCTTCGACTTGGAAAGCATACTCTTCTGGCTCATTTCTATATGCAGCACCTCTGTTCAAGTAAAAGACTCCATAAACAGAACCTGTGTTATATCTGTGCTTTCTTATGCTATGGAAGGAGCACTCTGGCAACTCCTAAATATTAGTATCAGGCCTTATAGACTTCCAGGGACAGGTGAAAGAGAAGAGACAAACAAATCCATGGTCACACATCTCTTTCCTCTTACTTCCTCTTCCCCTCACCCCTTTCTATCCAGCAAGTCAGCCTTTCTTCTTGCCTCTATTCCATTTTATGAATATCTTTATTCCACAGAGGCTTGCCTATAGCTATCAGTGGTCCACAGCACCACAGAATTCATGCAGCTGATAAGTGATGGAAAGGGGAAATGTTGGCAATATATGATTACAAATTAAATGATGCAATTTCAGGGTCAGCACTACAGAAGGCACTGAAGAGGCTGACAAGTAAAGATTAATGGCAAGTGAATGAAGGCAGTTACAGTAATGTACATTTTCCTTCTCGGAGATCTGTAGACTTTGCTACCATCTGCTGGTTTATGAAAAAGATCCAGGGAATCTATTTTAGTAGCTCTATATACATAATCTTTCAGCTGTCTCTCATTATGAGAACAGCCCTCATTTCAGGTCACAGCCTACCTTCGCCTCCACAGAGCTGTCAATTAGGCTCACTTGTGTTTCCTGATGCATTTCCGACAGCAGGCATGAGGAAAAATGGCAAACAGATAGTGAAAATTTTACACTAAACCCAAGTAACATATCCCAGAGCAAGGCACATTTTCAGTATTCTGTGAAAAAAAAAAAAGAGAGAAAAAAATTATCTATGCAATTATTTCCAGTGTATTCTTGACGGCAGAGGGTGAGGATGGATTGAAAGATATTCAATTCTGATTTTGAATGAACCCTTCATTATGCTTTCCTACATAACTGATGTATAAATTGTCATAACTCCACTGAAATCAATGCAGCAATGCAGCTTGCTATATTTTGAGAAAGTAATCCAGGGAAGATACATACCAGACCTAAATGCAACTAAATGCAAAGCTGTGGCGAACATACATTAAATAGAGGAAGACAGAAAACATGATTGTATATCCAAATACAGTGCTATTACTCTACACATTCTTCTCTTGGACACAAGGGACAATACCTAGACACTCACAGAACTCAGAAAATAAACTGGTTTTAAAATCACCACCTCTTTTTCATCCATTTAATTGTCAGGACAATCATCACAGGGTTGCGAGTGATGGCAACTTTTACAGAAGGGTGACCTTAAAAATTTAATGCATGAAACCAACCTAATTCTCTAGAGTTTAAGGCCAAAAAAGATCATGGTGCCCGCTTCCATATTTAATACAGTCCAGATAATTTTACCCAATGACTCTTCTTTGAAGTTATCACTTCTAGCAGAGTTGGGGTTTCAGAGTGGAAAAAAAAATTTCATATATATTCCTCACTTTGGGAGATTACCTACACACTCAGGTCATTTATGTTTACTCAGTCTAACTTCTGGTGCACAGGACGTGCACAGTCCACTTTGGTACTAGAACAAAGTCGTGGGACTCCATGAAAAGTTCAAGAAATGGTGGCAAACCAAAGAAACCAGAACCTTCCAAAAGCTGCTTGGCTTCATGACAAAGTTCATGTTATCTCAACCCTTTGGATAGCATAGTTTCCCATCCTGGGACTAGCCAAGACTCCTCAAGTCCCTCTGGAGGTTTCTGTGCCTTACTGATATTGATGCCCACCCCCATTTCATGGCAATGTCTAAAGGCACTCCTAGGTTTGGAAGCATTTGAGCAAGGAGGTCTTGGAACCTGTTTTGAGAAAATCCACAGTTAATGTATGCCTGCAGCAAGCTTCCTGCCTTTTCTCTCACAAAACAGAACTTGGTACCAGCATCATAAAGAGCAAGCAGCTTCCTCTAGGACCTCCATATTAAAATAAACAAGGGAAAGGGATGTGTAGAGCTGGTTTTGCAAGAGTAAGAATCACAGGCAGCCTGTGCTTTCTACTTGCCATCTATCAAAATGAAACTGAGGTGGTTACTGGAATCAATGAGAAAACACCAATTGCATTTTTAACAGAGGTTGCACCAGAACTCCTTTTAAAATAAAATCACACAACTCCAGTAGTACATATTCTCTGGAGGAATTGAATTAAGGTGGATGACATCTGCTGCTTGGTTCAGAGGTGAGATGAGGAAGCAGCTAACTCACAGATGAATCAAAGCAAAGCCCTAGTATAGCCCCAAGGGCCTCAGCACATTCATCCCAAAGATGGACTTTTCTTGTCATCTTTCAGCCAGATTTTTATAATCTGATGAATTTTTATTAATGCTGTACTTCTATAAACAACTCTGTGATGAGCAGGATAAAAAAGATTTAAGCCCTATCTGTTAATAAATTTAAATATTTAACACTCAATAATACATCATCTTAATATTTGCTTTTGGGAGTGAAAGCGATCAAGTCTCCCATGAGGATAAGCCAACATGAATTATAGACCATGGACTGCTTGTTATTAATAGGTGAGAAATGATATGGCAAAAGATCTGATTTGACTCAAAAAAACCCATCATCAAACAGAATGAATTACCAATACAAAAAACTTGTTGAGCTGCTTCATATGCTCAAGAAGCCAAGGGACAAATGAATGAATCAGGGTCTGATCACGCAGTTGGATATTAATAGATAAATTCATCCTTTACAGGATTTTCTATTTCTCTCAAATGAACTGTGGGAAAATATTTACAATATGTTTGGTTATATTTGTCAGAAAGCAGCAAAAGCACAAATAAGTTTTGTAAATAGTTCCCTTTTTTACTAAATAGCTGAGAAGAGAATTTGGCTCTTATTTTTGAGACCACCGAAGGTGATAAACTGAAACACTGGAAAAGAGCATTTTCTTGAGTTTCCAGAGAACTGCAAACTGCTGAAAGGGAGGATAAGAAACATCCACAAACATAGCAAGTAACACAGGCTTTGGACAGAAAGAGAAGGACTTCACACGACCAGCTTCACAGCCCAAGGAGCACAATCAAGGTCTCTGCTCCTCAAAGTCCCAGCTCCAAGGTCAACTGCCTTTCTATTGATTCAGTATTGTTCTGTGGGGGTCTGATATGACATACTCTAGGTCTACAAGACTTACGTCTATTTACAACTCTGCTTTAGAAGAGCAGATGGCTTTGTATAAGCATGGAGAGCTGCTATGTGCAATATGTGTTTGGAGAGGTAGATATCATATAAAAAGACATGCTGCACTTACTTTTCTTACCCTTAAAAGTTTGTTTACTTCAAGAACTCCTAAAACACACCCTATAAAGAAGGGATTTTTCTTAGCATTTATCAATCTTACTTGGAAATAAGATAGCAGAGGGAAATAAAATGCAGCTCCGAAGATGTTTTACCAGTGAGATCAGAGTAAAAATATTCCTTCGTGATTCACATAAGCTAAGTGTTATACAGAGATTAATTCTCCCACTTGTTGATGTCAGAGTCCCTGCAAGAGAACCATGAATTTCATCTGAGAACCATTAAAATGAGTTAAACTATACAAATTTATAACAAGGATAGCTATAAATTTCCTTTAATTTCAAACTAAAGAGAATTTAGGAGCCAGATCATTCAGCTTTTCCCACTGATACTCTGTGATTTAAAAAGGTAGAGTTAGAGCACAGAAAATATTTATTTTTTTCATTACTCTGTTATTTAGCCAATCTATCATTTTACTTGGGTTTTACTTCGGATCACAGCTGATCTTTTTCCCTGGTAGGAGTGCTCTGAGTGGCACTCCTTGGCACATTCCAAAATAGCCTCTTGTATAGGTTCCTTTCCAGAAACAGAGACTCTGCTCTGTTCTCCATATAAAGCAGATGATGATTTTGTGCCTAAATCTGATACAACCCAGGCCCATTTCCTTTTAACTGAATTAGTCATGTTTCATTACATAAAGAATTAAAGTGCTTCCCAATTCTGGATAAAAAGCTAGATTTTGAAATTTAAGATTTTTTTTTATTGACAGGAAAACTTTTTTTCCAATTCCTATGATAATCTCAATTAGTACCTTCTTCTGAAGCTGTTCTAGGCATAGAACCACTATTTACCATGGCTAAATATTAAAACCTACATGTTTACTATTTCAGAAAAAGAGGGTTAAAAAAACTAGCTCTTTATTGAAAATTTGGGGAGAAATTTTGCCATCACAGTAAAAGCAGTGGTCGAATCTGGACTGAAATACCTCAGCAGAAATCTTTCCCTAAACTTAATAAGGAGCAGGATTTCACTCTAAGACTTTAAAGCAAGTAAAAGGAAAGAGCAAAGCTTACTTCTATAGCAAGAAAAGAGAGCAAAGAAAGATGAAAATGGATTTGCTTTTTTTTTTAAGAGTTAAAAGGTCATTCATCTTTACTAAAGCTGATGAAACAAATGTCATTAGATGTAGGAGATATAAAAGGTCAAATAAATATCCTGAACATGGAGCTAAAATGTTACAGAAAGACTAAAGGAAGAGGAGAGGCACATTTCTTCCTTTGAGGATAAAATTATTAAAGAATAAAAATAATTTTGGAAAAAAGCATCTCAAGGGACAGAAAGGTCCATGTGGCAAAATTTGAAGTAGCAAGCCTGCATTAGAGAAGAAATAATATCCCTTTATTGAATATCTAAGGAGCAAGTGGTAACAAGAAGCTATATAGTATCTAGAACATTTCTGAACTTGGTTTTTGAAACTTGAAAATTCATAGGAATCATGCCCAACAGAAAAAACCATTCTGTGGCAGAATGGAATCTGTTTAATTCAGCCTGAATAATTATACAAGAAATGAAAGCAAAAAGAAAAAAGAAGCAAGTCAGAAAAGAAAAAAAAAACAACGACAAGAACAGAAATATTAACTTATCAATGGATCAGTTTAGCAAAGAAGGCATTTAGATTACACTGATCCTTTGGCTCAGGGCTAGTTATCTTTTCCACAATCATCTTTGAAAAGAAGGTATTCACATTCAGAGAATTTTATTCAAAATTAGAAATTTTTGGAAGTTTAAATGAAACACCTGCTCAGAGCAAAGAGCTAAACCAAAACAAGAGAATCACTGACATTGCCACCAACTTCCAACAAGATCAGAATAATCATCTAAGAAGACTTGTTCAGGAAAACATTTCTGTCTAAGTGCTGCAGGTTTGGGCTCCCATACATATTAAAAATCTTTGATAAATTTAATTTATTTATGCTTCTGCATTTTCTAAATTTCCATTACTAGAAATTGTCATCATTTTAGATATTTTACGATAAAATAAATGCATTACACTATTTTTCTTATGACTTAAGTAGCTGTCAGTGTTCCTCATTGCTTCCCTTCTTCATACTGACAAAAGTTCTGAATACTAAGTGATTTTCCAAATTCCAAATACACTATTTTTAGAGAAAAATGTGTTCTGTTGAATTTATAGCACGTTTTGTATATTTTCTAATTTAATCAAATGAGATCAGCTATGATATGATCCAAATGCAGAATGCACTTTGCCTAATTTAATGCCCTGTTTCAAAGGCCTGACTCTTCTCTTCTGACTTGTAAAATACCCACAACAGGATAAACATAAATACATTGAGAAATGCAATATTTCTACATTCAGTAAGAGAGTACCTGCACCAATTTCCAGATGCTAAGCATTCCACACTGTTGTGTAGTAACTGTGTTGTTGTAAGGTAAGTCTATGAAGGAGCAAAATGCAGGTGTCTACTGCTCTTAAATTTTCAGGTGGCAAAGAATTCCATATGTAAGAGCTTGGCTTCATCAGCTCTACCATACATATGGGACAATTAAGCACAGTAATAGGAAGTAAATTACCCAGCATCTATTGTCTCGTGATTAGGACAGACATAGTTTCTGTAAGCCAGTCTTAATTGTACTAATCTGTTTCTCCCCTTGTAAGGTAAGGGACTGGACAGAGATTCATGTGTCATGCATGTGCCAAAAGTGAACAGTGTTACAGTCAGACAGCAGGAAAGATGAGAAGGGAGCCTCACATAAAACACACCTGGGCAAAGTAACTGGGCAGAGTAACTGTGGAGTAAGCTGAGATTGGTATTTACAGCCTGTCCATGATTCTTCAGTAAAAACACAGCCTTTGGTATACACAAAGCAGCTCAGCCAGCCCTCAGCCCTCTTCCACTGATGATAAGACTACTGTGAATTATTTTTTTTTCACTGCAAGACGTGTGTGCAAGCTCCTCCTGGGAAATTAACAGGCTCCAAACACACACCTTTGGTTATTCAGCAGTAATTAGATGTCCATATCCCCCGGTGAGCCAGAGAGATGGGACAGAAGAGGGGAGCACATGCAGAAAGGAGCGCTCTTTTGCCAGACCTCAAGTTCAGGAGCAGTTTGTGCCTCTGTTGTACAATGGTGATCTACATTAGGTGCTCAATGCTATATAAACTTAAATCAGCTTTCCTGCAACATTTCCTTGCCTCATAGCTTTGGTATTCCCTTTCCTCTGGTCAGCAGGACAAAACTTGTCACAGCTGGAAAACTCTTATCTCCCCCACACACTCATCCTAAAGGAGCAGTACACACAATTCATATATATTCTGAGTTCAGTGGTACTTCCTTAGCTGGTACTTTCCCAAGATCCTCTGTGTTGGAAAACTTCTGTAAAAATATCAGAAGTTTCTGAAAACTCTGCTTAAAACAAAACAAAACAACAAAATCCACAACCAAAAATCCCACAACCCATATTTTTTGCAGCTTTATCTGGAGCAGAAGTCTGAAATGCAATGGTAGTGCAAAGAAAGGATCTTTCTGATCACAAGGAAATCTGTAAAGGTCAAAATCTCTTTTCGGATGCCATGTCTGTCCAAATGAATATTTTAACCTCTTTTGCAATTAAAACATATACAGTGGTCACTACTGGAGAATAGGTGTCACCTCTGGCATGTTGCTTTCCTAAACACCCACAGAGTCAATACCCTCTTCTTGCCTGTCTCTGGCCTTGGCTAACACATGCCTCCCTGTCCACTCCCAAACAAAGTAAATCACAGTTCTAGCTATGTCATTATTCACTTCCAATCCCATGATGGTGTCTGACTTCTCTGTAGGATTGTCCTGGTTTCAGCTGGGGCAGAGTTCATTCTCTTCTTAGTAACTGGTACAGTACTGTTGTTCTGGGTCTTGTATGAGAATAATATTGATGTTTTAGTCATTGCTAATTAGTTATTACCCTAGATCAAGGACTTTTCTGTAACTTATGCTCTGCCAGTGAGTAGCTGCACAAAATGCTGGGAGGGAGCGTGGCCAAAACAACTCAAACAAGCTGGCCAAAGGGGTATTCCATACCACAGAATATCATGCCCAGTATATGAACGGGGGAGTAACCTGAAGGGGGGCCAATTGCTGACTGAGGACAGGCTGGGCATTAGTCAGCATGTGGTGAGTAACTGATTGTGAATCACTTATTTCTCTTGAATCCTGTTACTTTTTCCCTCTCCTTATCATTACAGTTATATTAGTAATAGCACCAGCAACAGCATTAGTATTATTATAATTTTTTTGTTGTTGGTGGTGGTGTTATTATTATTAGTATCATTATATTTTGTGTCAATTATTAAATTGTTCATATCTCTGTCCACAAGGTTTACATTTTCTTTATCACTCTCCTCCCACTGATGTGTGGGGCAGTTAGTGAGTGTCTGTGTGGTACTTAGTTGCCAGCTAGGGTTAAACCCAGACAAGGATAAAAGATAAAACTACTTAGCTCTTTTGCACAGTTCTACAAAGGACTCACCGTAGCTATCATCTCTAATTAACACCAAGTGGCTCAGTGGCTTGTTCACTCATCCCTGCATCTCTTTCCAGCTTTCCCTACTTCACCAACTAGGTGATCTTCATACAACATCCAGAAATCACGTTCACCCTCTTTCTGCATACCCCATCACAAAATTTTCATCTGTTTCAAAGACTATTAAAAGCTTGACAATAATTAGACTATTATAATACCACAAGTTCCACTTACCATTTTAACCAATATTTTCTCACTGCTTCATTTTGACCCCTTCTCCTCCTGCATTCACCACCTGTCTTGTACTTATATTGCAACCTTCTTCACAGCAAGCTTTTATGCTCGACTTTTTGTAGAACACTAAACAAAGTTCAGGTCCCATCAGACCAGCAAAGTTTAATCCACTAGACCAATCACCTCACAATTTTTTTTTTCCATTAACTACTGTTCATTCTACACATTTAGATTCAGGACTCTCTGGAAATTTTTTAGCTCAATATGTTTGTGACATTCTTTCTGGAACTGTTCCAGGGTACTAACTGCACAGATCTTAGCAGCCAAGTACTGCTCTAATAAATGCTTCAAATCTGTGAGTGATCTAGGTATATAATTATGGTGAAAGCAATATGTAGGGTATTGTGTGGTTCATCTCAGAAACAAAAATTTTTGAGGATGTTTGTTTGAAAAGCTGAGTCCAGGAAAAAGCCCAAACACATGTAAAAATAACAAAAAAAACCCCAACAACAAAACCCCCCAAAAACCCCCAGCAAACAAAGAAAAAACCCCAAACAAACAAATCACAACAACAAAAAGAAAACAAAAAAATCAAACCAACAAACAAAAAAAGTCAAAACAACCACAAAAAAAACACCCCAAACCAAACCAAAATAAAAACTCCATCAACCAACCACACACACACACACAGTAAAAAACCCTACCAGGATTTTTAAGGTTACAGAACAAGTGCAATGCAAAAACATTCACAACACATACCTTTATTCCTATAAAGAACGGGAAACTGGAGCTTCATCTTCTAAACTTCAAGGCAGTGTACTTGAGAAGAAAATGTATTTAGATCCTAGAGTTCTTTTCCAACAGTAAAAATACACGCACACACACACACACACACACACACACAAAATCCTCTCAAGAATACCCACAAAGAGAAACTTCAACTAATTCCAATTATCACTTGCCTTGAGGAGTATGAAAAATATTTGCTCAGTTATCAAGCTTAGCAAATTTTATAGACATTTTACTCATTCTGGAAAAGACTACATCTCTACTACTTGGCATTTTCAAATGAAACTATATCCCCCATAACACTATACATAGCAGTAAACAAATATTCCAAAACAACACAGAAAACAGACATGAAGTGCATTCTGAATAAGATCCGACCCATAAAAAATAAAAAGAGAAAGGAGAAAAATAAAAAGGGGGAAATCCCTCTCCCATTTCTTAAAAGTGATAGGTTTTGGTTTGGTTTTTTTGTTGTTGCTTGTTTGGGTTTTTTCCTTTTGTTTATTTTGGTTCTAGGGTTTTATTGATTGTTTTCTTTCTTTTACCAGAATAAATTAATAATCAACAATTTATGGAAACAAGGAAGGAAGAATTATGGAAATGAACAGACTAAAAAAAAAGCAAAAGCACACTAAAAGCAATTTTTTAATTTTTAAATTTTTCAACATGAAAATCTATTTGATAAGCTGCTATTTATCTAGAAAAAATGTTGTCAAACTAACAGCACAACATTAAAAAATTAGAAAGATCAAACTAAACCTCAAATTTAGAAATAACCAGTAAAACAATGATCCCTGACTTTGGAACTATGAATAAAATGTTTACAGTCTTACAGTCTTTTAGCATTAAACCTTCATAAATCATATTATTTTTAGCAACAGGTTTCAGTTACTCTTTTCTAAAATTACATTATCAAAAGGCTGAGTAACAGCTGAAAAGAGCCTCTAGCAGAATATTATAATGAATGAGATAAAGCAGTGATTAAAAACTAGTCGCTTCCTTGGTACAAGTAAAATACCTGCAGCACCAAAGAAAATCCTGGTCCAAACTTCAAGAACTATTTTGCTGTAAAGCAATAAAGGTCCACTGATTTCAGCTGTACTGAATTACATCTACTGGGGATCTGGATCATAAATCTTCACAGTGAAATAAAGCAACTCTTCAATAGCATCCATAAATTCAACACCTGATAAAGACCAAACAAAATTCTGCAAATATAATCAGATATCACTGCTACACATTGGCTATAAAATATTAACTTCTATCCTAGACACAGCACTAAACAGAAGAGCTATTAGTATTTTAAATCCTGCTTTGTGACAGGAGGTAAGAGCGGATAAGAATCACTGGACGTAATGATTTTGACAAACCAAAGTATGTTGTACTGCCAACAAGATGCTTAGGAGCTAATTTTGCCTTTGTGACGAGCTGCAGTAAAAGTCCTGTAAACCACCAAAACTCTCAGACTCAGTTAAGAAATGACACAGAATCTGGTTCTCCATACTAGAGTAAAATTTAGATTCAAGCAGATGATGTTTAGTCTGCACATTTTACAGCCAGAACCAAATGTATGTCCATGCACTAGAATAATTTCTGATCAATAACTCTCTTGTGTCTCAGAATAGAATTAAATAAAAACAAGATAAAGAAAAGGAAGCTGTACTTACAAAATCAAAGATTCACCAGACACTTCTTTTATTTGGAGTTTATTTGGAATGCAGAGGAAAAATCTGTTACTTAATTTTACACCTGGAAGACAGAGATTCTGCACTCAGGAAAGGAGTGTATGGATAACCATTTTAAGATCTTCTTTAGCAGGGGAGTCGCTTGCTAACTTGCTTGTTATAGGTGGAGAAAAAAGCCCCAGCTTTTAAAATAGCTATGAGTTTAGAGTGTCACTACCTCTAGATTCACTTGTCTGAAAACAGGTCACAAAATTTTAAACAAAAAAACCAAAACAGACTCAGAAAAATTAATTTTGTTTAGACAAGATTATGTACCACAAGAAGAGTTAATTTTGCAGTATCTCAAATGTCATTCTGTTATAATCATCAGCAGATGGCGAATACTGGATCCTTTGGCCCCAGCAGGAAGTGTTTCAAAGGGAAAGTCTTTGGAGAACCAACATTCCAGTAGCATCCCTAAATTTCAATTTAACAACTCAATTAATCAAAAATTTTGGAGCGTTTAAAACTCAAAAGAAGCTTAATGATACATGATGACTTCTGAAAGAAGAAAATGAAGTTTCTGCTGCAACCCATTAATTTAAGTTTCACCCCTTCCATCTTGTTGAAAGAACTACAGTTATATATCTGAATGTGACCAGCTTTGCCTCCTCAATATTTGCAGAGAATTTCACACATTCAATATCTGTAAATTTCCCACCCTCAGCTCTTCATATGATGTGGGATGTTTTGCAAGCATTTTGACAGACCAGAACAGACCATGTAGTCATGTGGGTTCCTTTCCAACTCAGAACATTCTGTGATTCTGTTAAGATAGACTTCCTGTTTGATTGATGCAGGAGGAGCTCTGCTACAGAGGTGCCATTGGCAGCTGAGGGGACTCTATAATCTGGTCACCTCTAGGAGTTCACACCAGTTTAGTACACTTTAAATGAGACAACTCTAGCATCAAATCTCACTGACATTGGAAATAGGTCTCCCTTCTCTGTAGAAGCTGGCTGCTGGATCCTGGAGAGGAGCCCAAGAAGGGGGACTGTACCATGTACCTTTGCATTGGCAACCAAGGACAAAGCATCAAGAGAAAGTCATTACATCCCTTGAAACTGAGAAGTTTTAGAATTAGTTTTTCGAACAGCTACATGCATACGTGTAAAACAGGGACACATCTGTGCAACTGAACAAGGTATTGCCGCAAAATTTGTTCTGACAGGTTATTCAAGGCAATTGCTACAGGACTCTAGTCCTCAAGTCTAACATCCCAAAACCCATGGAAATAATTAGAGAAGATTGCTGTCTAATAAATAATCCAAGATAATGCTGTCAGACTCCTGATTACGTGCAGCTATAATATGTATATCTTGTGTTAGAGCCTGTATTCTCTTGTACATCACACAGAAACAAGGACTGGGCCCCTGTGTGTAGAAAGAGAAGAAAAAAGAAACAAAATACCACAACAGCCCTATATAGTTAAGAAAATTCACTGCTGTAGGCTGGTGTCACAGCTCTTAAAGATTATTCTTTTTTAATTTTATTAGTTAAATAACTATGAAGAATTTCTTCTTGAGGGGGAGAAATATCTATCCATCTCTCAGAAGTCAGTCAGTAATACCACAGTATTACAGGATGTTAAAAGGGAATTAAATGGTACAATTATTTGAACACAATGAAAAACAAGTCTCTACCAAAATAACAACAACAAAGTAAAAATAATTAATATAAGAGAGTCGTGAAGGAATGAGAAAATAAAAAAATACTGTTTGAAATGACACCCAAAGGTATGCTGCTTCAAAATCATCTGGCCAATAATGCACTGAATGGTTTTACTATTAAACAAGCATAAACAGGCTCCCTACCCATAGCACAAAGTGCTAGTTCTGCAAGATACATAATTTTAATCTCAAGGTATTTGTAAATAAATGCAGCTTTCCCTTTAAAACTGCAATTAAGCAATTAGCACTACTGAAATGGGTACAATCTACTACTGATTTGCCCCAAGGTTTTTTCAGACATGTTTGATTCATACTACCTGTAAGAAAGGGAGTATGCTGAAATACTATGCAGATGGTAGAATAGAAGATGTCAGTCAGGCTTGACTTATTTAAAGCTCTTTGAAGAACTGGGGCACAAGAAATTAAAGTCTTTCTGTTAGATGTAGGCAAAGCATTCAATATAGGTGTGATTGTTATTCCACAATGCAGCCATATCCTAGATATACTGCAGTGGTCATCAGATGGTGATTATGAGGGGAAAAAAACAAAGTAATGACAAAAATCTCAACCAGAATCTTGATCCTCACTTGCAGCTTATACCTTTTGCTGAACATTTTTCTGAAGCTACAAAAAAAAAAAAAAAAAAAAAAAAAAAAAAAAAAAAAAAAAAATCCGTAGTTTCAGCTTATTTTTGCTCTTACATGTTATAAATTTGGCAGAATTGAAAAGGGAATTGAAGTTAAAAGATTATTCATACAGCTAAATGAAAAATCTGTATTATTTCAAAATTTATAGTTTGAAATGCTTGCATAAAATTTATAGCATAAAAATACAAAATAAAAAAGAAAAACTAAAAATACAACTAAATTTATATATTTATATGATTCAAATATTTTGCATATATGAATATGTGATTCACATATATGCAAATATATGTGATTCACATATATAATTATATGATTCACATATTTTGCATATATGTGAATCAAATAATTAACCTTGTAGGGAAACAAGAGCTAATGCTCCATGTGGGCTTCAAATAGGACTCTCAAGAACAACTTCAGCAAAATGTGCGTCTACTGACTGCCATCAATAGATCAGAAGTGTAGCTTTTCTCATCAATGCACTGTTGTTCATAACAGTTTGGGCTGCTGCAGCAAAACGTACTTTACAGTAGGCTGAAGCAGGATAATCTTCTGCTTTCAACTTATCCCTGACACTGCAGAAGGAAATGTAAGAAAATTAGTAATGGATAATTTGGGAATCGTTGTGAAGACTCTTGCAGACAGGACTTTCAAGAAGCTGGTTGGATTATAAATACCTCAGCAATGATAACTTTGACATCTTTTATGGTGTAAGATTTGCATCTTGGCTAAGTGAATATGAAAAGATCCTCATAACTCTGTGTAATGTATACAGTTACAACAACTGAAAAGTTATTAACGTTCACTAGAAAGCATTCTTTCTATCCAGGTCCTACCTCACTATCAGCTTCACATCTCTTCCTTTCCATTTCGTTTTATCTGACTTGTCATCTCCAAAGTCTTGTATGTGTTGAGATATATATCATACAGCATGCAAGTATGGCAACACCAATATGCAGCAAATCCCTCACTCAAACAGGACAAAATTCTTCCCCTTCTTGCCAGTGCAAGGAGGGGTTTATTTACCCCACCACAGTGACTTCTGTGGTCATGGAGCTGACTCATTATATAAATGAATACAAAACATACATACCCAGCAATCCTCAGAGGAAACTAGAAATCATCAGTAACTGATGCATAGCTGAAAAAAAGAGCTGAATTTGTCCCCACAGGCACTATTTGTGCGTTCATGCACTTAATATTTCACATCACATCTGACTGTTTGAGTAAATAAAGTGACATTTTGATTATGGAACATATTAGAGACCGAAAGCAGTTTTATTGATCTATCAAAACATTTGAAGGATTGATTACTACAGTTTCAAAGTCATTTCTTTCAATAGAGGTGTGGACACCAGACTGCTGTGCTCCATGGCAAGTAGGCAAGCACAAAGCCTGAACAGTCTCATTTAGAAATGTGACTCTAAGACTCATAAGTGAAGAAAACTTTATATGTTAAGGAACCATTTTCCAATGTCTGCATTCTGCAGTGATGCAGCTCTCTTTTTATAGGGCCCTAAAAGATTCTTCCTGCGTATTCTACCCTTGGAAATCTCAAGGGGAAAACAATGTAGCAACACTGAAAATCCCCTAGAATCCAATAACATATGTCCAGTAATGAAACTAAACCAAACCCATTAAAAACTGGTGCATAACAATAAACAGGGAATTTAAATAAGTCACTTCAGGCTGGCTTCACCAGTAACCCTCTTTTCCACCCATTACTTCTAAGTCCAGCAAATGAGCCTTTCAGATCTCACAGTTAAATGATAGCCATTTGCCTTCCAAATTGTGCTGCTATTCGAGGCTCAATTCAAAGCCTCCTAAGGGTCCCTAAAGATCCCAGAGGTGTGGGAGGCACACACGAGGCACATATCTTCAGCAATGCAATTATATCACTGTGATCCCTTAAAATTGTAGTCTCACCATTATCAGGCCCCTTAGTATAATTACCTACAGAGCCAAGGGTAGGGAGAAAGTACAGAACAGAATGTAACAAAGAGCAAAATCCTTTGAGACGTGTCACGGCCTTCGTGTAGTGTGGAGATGAAGTTTCATAAGAACTGAAAGGGAAGGTTAAAAATAAAATAAAGGCTCAATACAGGGATCTCTTATGAGATGTATTAAGTAGCATTTCAGGATAAAAAAATTACATGAGACAACCAGTAGGAAAAGAGAGCAAAACATGGAACCAGAAATACAGCAGTCATGTCACATGTTTCTACAAATACCTGCAGCACAGAAGGGGATCTTGACTTTCTCTGCAAGTTTTGGTTCACATGTTTTCACTCAACTTCCTGAGGACAACAGTGAAAGAACTTCCCCTTGTAGAGAAAAAGCCTAAATCTCATGGAATAGTAAGAAAGTGCAAAAGATAATAACTAATACATTATCCTATTGTCAGCATCACTCTTTCTACAGGACAGAGAGGAGAAAGGTCCCTCCAAGCTGCAGTACCTACCCAAACCTCCTATTCCCAGGACAACACCACTTTCTGTCATCTCTTTCAGAGTACCAAAAATAAACCTTAAAGCTGACCTAGATGTAACTTGGCATAAGGGTCCTATTTTGACTTCCTTTTCCTTGCATTTATGGCAGCACAGAGAGACCTTCACAAAGAGACCTCATTCCAAAATCGAAGTCCAACCTTTTAGTCAGGAGTTTGAGATTTTTTTGGTAGTTTTAGTTCTGAATCAAAAGAAAAGGGAGAAATTGGAAATATAGCACTTCTGAAAGGGAAAAAAAAACTGTGGTGGAATTTATGTTGGCTGAAGAGAGCTTTTCAGTGACGATAAAAATACAACTTTAAAGAAAAGAAAATATCTACTCCATTGTATTCTAAAAGGGAAAAATAATTTTAAATGTGAGGATTACCAAGACGTTACCACAAGAAGACTTGTTCTCCAGAAGCCTCAAAAGCAGAGAAAGTCAGCTTAGTGTGACGTTGTCATTGCTCTGAGGCTCATTCTGATCCAGGAGCAGGCAAGATAGCAATGCCCCCTGAATGTCCCATCTACATTATTTCTAGGGAGAGAAGCCATTCCTTCAAAGAGAGTCATGCCTGCTGGGACCCTTCACGTGCAAAATTTAGTCATTAGCCCACTATTCTAACTAAATTAAAAATTACCATTTACTTCAATGGACTACTTGAATATTTCTTTTTAGAAAAACAAAACAAAACAAAAAACCCCCAAAAGACACTGTCATTTTCTAGTACATGAGGAAGTAAAAGGCCATAAGAAGGAAGGAAGAAAGGTTTTCTAAGCACAAAGGGTTGAAAAAGTGAGGTGAAGAGGTAGCCCATCTAGAGTTCCCTAGTGAGAATTAGAAGATTGATTTCATTTTCTTTGTCTTCCTACAGCTCATGGGGATGGGGAGGGCGTGTGTATGTGTGTATGTATTTGCAGAGCTTTTTTTAATTGAAGTTCTCAAAAAAGTAGACAACAAAACCCACAACCCTAGATGCCAAACTCTTTCTTAATTGATATATAAATATGCAAAAAACAAGCAAGAGTTTCTTGGCTTTTGTCTTTTATCCAGCACACGATGTTTGAAGTTAAAATGCTATATTTCAGTGAAAAGTTTAAATATTAACCCAAAATTCATTATCAATATTTGAGCTACATAGTACCAGATGTTTCCAACACTTAGGAAAGGTCAAGTAGGAAGCAGAATGGCATATAAAGCAACTAGAATGGAACACGTAAAGTAGCTTCACTGTACCACGTGCATTAGTGTTCAGAGTGCATGTGGGCTAATGTGCTTGTAAACCGTTGTACTCTGCTCCCAGATCAGCTGGTCAGAGCATGGTGCTAATAATGCCAAGCTTGTGGGCTTGATCTCCATATGGGCCTTTCACTTCAGAGTTGGACTTGGTGATCCTTGTGAGTCTCTTCCAACTCAAAACATTCTGATTCTGTGATTTTATTCAAGAAGGACCAGGAATAAATGTTTTTAAGTGAAAAATGCTTTGTCTAACATCCACTACAGAGAGATAATGCAAATCTACTAAACCTTTGGTTCACAGGAGCTGGATGGTTTATAGCTGAGTCAGCCTGGTCTTTTTAAAAAGAGATACATCCTCTGACACACAGTGAAATATTTACCACTGGTTTCATGTTCTAAACACCCTTTAAGTTAGGCTGTAAACACCAATTCTATACTGTGTAGATTAAATTAGTAGATAAATGGATTCATTTTTATATATTGTAAACAAGAATGGTTAGTCCATTGTCTAGTCTAAAGATATTTTCAAAGGAGATAATTTCAAGTGCCTGAAGTTACCACCCAGGAAACATAAGATAGGAATAACCAGATGATCCTCAGCGCTGCCGAAGCAGTGTTATCACTCTAGTCATAAGGCTGGAAAAGAACACTCACTTTAAAAATTCACTGCAAATTCAATAAGGTGTCCCACAAATCCATTAGAATATTAACTGCCGTCCTTTCAGACAGTCTACCTGTGCATAAGGTCCAGGTCTGTATCCACACTGCCGGTTGCAATTTCAATCGACCTTACTTGTTCTCTGCGTTTCCTTCTAGAGAACTTTGTCACATAATCTTTTTTCCACTCTGACTGATGTGCTTTTGACTAAATGGGTTCTTTGTAGTCTTCAGCAAGACTTCATTTTCATTGGTTTCAATAAGCTGGTCCTTTCAAAATGTATTGACATTCATACTTCCCCTGTCAGACATCCCCGTGTGAATGGCCCCTCAGACAGCCAAGCTGCAAAGACAGAACTGCTGAACACAGAACCTGTTGCCTGGAAGGAGATATTTTAAGACTCTGCAAATTTACAGTACCACTAATCCTGGTTTGTAATACAGTCTCAATATTTTTTGACACCTGTTTCAGCAAATCATTAAACACAATGTACAGGATAGTTTTGAGGGAGTCAGAGCTGGTTTATCAGTAGTAGACACCAGGATAAGGACTACAACCAGAGAAACAAAATGTGTGGCCAAAGTTTTGTCCTTACTGGCCACAAAAACAGCAATTAAAGAGCAGGAAAAAAAAACACTGATTAGGACAACCAGGACATCCTAAAAGCTGCTCTGATTTGCAGTCAGTTTGGCAAAACCAGAAGGGCTGGAAGCATATCCCATCCACCTGAAAGGTGGCATTTGCATGCTACGATCATCAGACATCATTAAAACAAGGGAAATTATCTCCAGACCTTCATTTGATCTCCAGACCTTCACTTCTTATCCACAAACCAAGTCTTAGCATCCTCAAGGTGTTCCAAAGACATTTAATTTTTGCAACTTTGTGTCCCCCAATTTCAAACCAAAATAGAATTAAGATTCAAAGCAAGGTTTAAGAATTCAGAACTAAGAACTGGGAACTCTTTGGACTGGGCTTAGTAAGAGAATTTTCCCCTAGGCTGGTCATTAAATTAAGGAAAGTCCTTAATCTGACACCTAAAAAGAGGAAGAATCTAAAAAAATCATCCAGTTCTTCTGTGAGAAATGGGGCATCAGTTTTAAGTGGTGGCTAGAAGAGGAGAAAAGTAGACCATTAACATTTGTTAGTCTAATTGAAATCCAGAAATGAGAACTATTTTTCCTTCTATAAAACTTTTAAAACTGCTCTAAACAATAATAAAATTCTCCCAAATATAAGCATCCTAAATGAGCTACATAATGTTCCATTCCATAATCACCACTGCAACAAGAAATTGCTCAAATAGCTGTTGAGCCAGATTTGTCAGTCATGCTGCTCTGTGCTCTGAGTAACAATGATCTGTGCAATTAATATTAAACCTCACAAGGCAGCTCTGAGTTCTGAAGTTCTGTGTGCTTCTATCATTGTAGAAATGCAAAGTAATATTAGAGTGTAAAATAGAGCATGCATGGGAAGGAGAGAAGGAAATGGGGGTGAGGACAGTAGGAAAAAAAAAAAGTTTTGCAGCCAAACACAGACCAGGAACAGTGAGATAATTAGGATTGTTTTCTACAAGATTGCACAGCTTGAATTGTTCCCCCCATTTTATGTTTAATTACAGTTTTTATTGCACTCATAAGAAATTCAGCTGCTGAAATAATCAAAGGAGCCAAGAACAAACCATTTCTCCTCCATTCTCAGAATTTTTCAGCTCAGCCATTACATACCCTCTCTTTGTAAAACAAAGATGGAACAAAGCACTACTACACTCTTGTTTATGTTAGATTCTTAGATGTCATTATTATTCTCAATCCTTATGGAAATCCTAGGATAAGATATGAAAGAAGGAGACACAGGGGCATAAATAAGATAGAATTTTTTTTTCTCTGCATCTTGTTGAGTCTCTCCATTGCAAAATTATCACTTACATCAATAAAACACACATCAGGTGATAATGAATGTATAGAGACATTGCAGAGGGAAAAATCACGACTCCAATACATATGAAACATCAGTTTCCTACATATGCTCAAAATTATACACCGTATGCTGAAGCATCTGAAGAGACATTAACTCACTGGAAATGCAGGGAAGGGAGAGGAGGGTGTAACTACAATGCCATTCCCAAAGAGTATTCCAATCTGCTAAATACTGATTATCATTAAGCCTATAAGCACAATATCCAGCACAATACAAAACTGCTGGTACTTAATATCTGTGACCAGATCAAGAATTGTCTGTACACTGCCAAGCAGTGTGTGGGAACAAACAGGAGGCCATTGAACAAGCTGCATGCACCTGTCTCACAGTATTTTTAGGCTTTGATCTACAGCCCTGGTCCATGTGGACAGTCACACTGAAATCAATAAAATTTATACTAACAAAAGTTAGTGGACTGGACCAGTCATAGCCCACTGGCAGGAAAATTGATTACAAAAGCAGTCACTTGCATTCAGGCTGTGCCAACAAGACCTTTCTTTCAGGAATTCTGGGGATACAGTCGGAAAAGGGAAAAATGAACTCTCCTTTAGACTGAAAGTTAAAACTTAGTTTGATGGAAAGACACTTACACTAATAGGCTATAACTTACTGGGAATTTTATTTCTCATGATTGACTCCATTCTTGTCTGCTGCTCTCTTCTTCATAAGATTCCCCCCTAGTCTCAGATTTCCCGCTGAAAAGAAATAATAATTTGTCTACAGAAAAATGTCAATGAAACACTCAGGGTAGCTGAGGAATACAGGAGGAATTTTACCTACAATACCTTCACAAGAATCTGTCTTATCTAAAGAGACAAATATTCCATTTTTGCCTGGCTTAGCTTTAGCTTTTACCAGAAATCAGCCCAAGAGAAATGTCTCCAATGCCATACACTTAAAAAGAAATCCAAACCAGAAAATAAAAAAAGGAGCACAAGCAAATCAATAAACAAGGCATTTTTCCACTATGACTGAGGAAACAGACAGAGCAAAATTTCTAAGTGAAACAGAAAAAAAGGAAGTTGAATGAAAAATCAGTGTTCAGTATTAGTACAGTGCAGAACAGAATGTTGATTACAGAAAATGAAAAGATGCTCAGATCTTCCTTCAAGATCAGACACTCAAGGAGGGAACCATCCAAAGATTTCTGACTACCTTAGCATCATCTAGGCAGTTTGGGAAACAAGGAAAGAAACACTTACAGGTTCTGTGTTTACATCATTTGTCTTTGACCAACAAAAAATGGATACATTCCAGGAGAAATAGCTCAGTAAGTAATATTTAGGCCTGCAAATAGAGGCTTGATCAAGCAGGCTTTCTCAACATGCTCAGCAGAATTCAGTTTCAACTGTCCCCTGGAACATAAGTAGAAGCCTTTTGGTGAGAACCAAGGTTCACCGTATGCCTGAGGCTTGACTTTTTCCCTTTGAATAGTCTGAGCAACTGACTGAGTTTCCCAAAGGCTGAGATGATTAAGAAAGAGGTAGAAAACCTGGTTATTCTTTGGAGAATTATCAGAGCACTGTTAGTGATTGTCAGCTTTAACATAAACAGTCTATCTTAAAGAGTGTTCAGCAGAATGAAAAAGAGAAAGAAAATTATTGCCTGCCCCTTACCTAATGGAATCAGCATTTCCAATCCTTGGCATTTATCTCTCTACATTTTTCACTTTCCAATAGCATCTGCAGGCACACCTTGAAATAATGGAGTTTACAAACCAGAAATCTCATCCATAATCCCACCTGGCTCTGGGGTTAGTTCATATTTACAATAGCACTGTATTTTAAAACCCTTATCTATCAGAGGCTGTCAAAGCAAATTGGGGAACAAACACTAAAGAGAAAGAAAATTCAAGTGGTGCCGAGAAAAAAATTTCTGAGTCTGAAGAAGAAAGCATAACTAATGGGTATATAAATTGGAGACGTCACAGCAAGTCTAGTTCAGCCATTCAGAGAGTTGCAATGATTCTGCTGTGCAGTCTGGTGACAAAATCAGAGTGATCCTCTGGGCATAAAATCTTCCACTGCCTATGTGATAATACCTCTGATCTTCCTGTTGATCATTTCAGATTTTATCTCCTCTCAGTGTGTTTTATTAATCTTGGATTTCTGGAAGAAATGGAGCAGAAGGCAGGATACAGCCTCATACTGAGTGAGGCAATGACACGTTTAATCAGCTGTACAAAAAAACATGGAGCATGACTGTTGCAGGCAGCTCCACTAAAGTGGAAAGCAAGCATCCCCCTCCATGGCCCAGAACACCTGTATCTTGGGGTATGACATGAATCAGATATAAACGTGATTCAAGGAATTCTCATCAGTGAATTGAAGAATACCAAGTTTCACTTTTTCAGCATTATATTTACTCTGGCCTGTGAAGAAGTTAAGTATGAGATACCATTTTCAGCTTACACTGTTATACCTCTAAGCTTTAAGCCTGGTTAAATCTTGGTCACAATCACTTGTGTTTGTAGGTCTCCTGGGCCCATCGATAACCATCAAGAAGTAGCCATCCATACCTATCTCAAGTCCCTTATAATTTATAATGGTTGCTTATTAAAATAATATGTCTTTCAAAATATGCTTATACAATATTAAATTATAACTTATCCAGGTCTTAGTATATTTACAAGTAAAATAGAACAAAATGACAAATTCTTTCCTGCTCTATTTAGTCTTTGCGTTTGGTGTACAGATACAGATTTCTCTTGGTAACTTGCTAATCAATTTCATTTTCTTAGACACTAGTAGAATCTGTTAACAGTTGAACTCTTGCTCATGTACTTAAACCTTCTGCAGTGTTATAATATCCAAACTTTTCTTAGATGAAATATCATTACCTTCTATGTCCCATAAGAACTTTTAAAATCAATAATTAATAAATAATAAGATTATGAGAAACCCAAGCTTCTCAGTATGCATTAAATTTGTACAGTTTTAAATTCCTTTAATTGCTTTAAACTGGGAAGAAGATGGAATATAAACTCTATAAATATCTGGAAGGATTTTTCAACAGGCTTTCATTTATACTTACACGGAGCTACTGATGAATTTTTCAGCAAGGGACACAGCAGTTTCAGAATGCCCAATGAAAAGTTAATTTTCTGATAACTCTTAGACTGTATTAACTTAATGAGTCACAGCTTTCCCTCCACTTCCTTTAGCTTCTCAAAACAGGTCTGGAGCAAAATATTCTCCTTACCCTAAAGTGGATGTTTGGAGGTCCTGCCTTTTACTTACTAGAAGTAGCTCCTACATATCTTTAAAACCTGGGGGAAAAAAAACAACCAAAGAACACTTGTCCCTAAAAAGCACCCCTCTCTAAAAAAAATTTAAAAAACCTCCATCAACCAAAAACCCCCATAGTTCAATTAACCTAGCTATAAAACAAGAATATTGTTTTGCTCTCTCCCTGGGACTCACCTCCAACAGGATGCTGAAGGCAGCAGAGATCCAAGTGGAATCTAACAAAACCCTTTCCCAGTCAGCCATCTCTTTCCAGTCAGACATCAGCCAACATCAGCCTTGTCTTTGTGCCACGGTGACGCTTGACTAGATACAGCAGTGAATGGGGAAATTCATTCAGTCTCGTCCTCTCCAATTTTCCTATGCAGAGATTATTGACTGTCTTACCCTTCCAAAACCATGTCTGGAATGGGCTTGGTACAAAGTTAGGGCAACTAAACCAAGGAACAGTCTCTGTGTACACATTTTCAGTAAGGATTGTACAAAGCTGTTGCAGTGAGGAATAAAAATTAATTTGCTAGAAATTAGTTTGCATTCAGTGCTTCCAGGATGAAGAGAAGAATGCATACCTTGGCTAAAGGGTGTCAACACCCTTCATTCCTACTGCTGTTCCTAACCAAGTCTCAGATGTGTCTCAGAAGTCTGCCCTAAAGAAGGAAATTAAACCCAGGACAAAACTGATGTTTGAATTTCCCCTTTTAGTATTAGAATTACATTTTTTACAGTTAATGCACTCAAGAGAACATTTGAATTGGTGAGAAAAAGTGGGGCATTCTGCACTGGCAATGCACGGAAAAAAAAGACCACAGGTCGGGATTACTGGTTCATTATGTAAACCAGATAACTGTGGGTATAACAGAGTATAGTTTGTTTGGTTTATGGTGGCTCTTGTGATAAAGTGTCTCATCTTCATGAGGGGATATGAGAAATTGACACACGTGTTCTTGTAGCTAAGAGCAATAAAGAAGAGACACTGAACAGGAAGTAGCACTTTCTTCTTCTTAGAAGAAGAGTGTTAACTTCTACCAGGAAGTTACTTCTTCCATGGACATTTGGGGTGTGCAATTCAATAACAGAGGGAATTTTGCTATCCAATTTATTGCTGATGAATGTAAAAATACTTCCGCTAATTTAGACAAAGAAAGCTAGAGATAAGTTGTTTGGCTCCTTGTGCCATGAAAGTTATAAATGAAGGGTGAGGATTTGGAGGTAGATGAAAAGAATAAAAAATAAGAGTCTGAGAAAAAGATTTTCTCTTCCTCAAAAAACCCAATCAAAAAAAACAAAAATAAAAAAAAAACCACCAAAAAATCCAACTAGATATAATTAGACAAACAGACACAAAAACAACCAAGGAAAAACAATGCAAAATAAAGCCCAGACTCTGTAACTGAATTCAGTTATGACAGTTTTAATGTTAATTTATTCACCAATGGGCAATCATGCTAAAGCACTGTTGAAGTGGGTTTTTTGGAGGATTAATTCTTTTCATTTACATTACATTTCATTTACATTTTCCACTACTTATTTAAAAGAAAATAATAAATTATGTTGATTAGCGGTCTTATTTAACCAACACTTAAATTAACCCTGGGTGCTTTGTAAGTACTGAAGTCTTTGTGAATGATACACTTCACTCAAACACTGGATTTCACTCCTGAGAGCCAGGGGAGCCATGAGTGTTTCACTAGTTGCTCACCTTTGGAACATCCTGTCTTCTCTCCTTCTTCAGCATCCTGACAGGATAATGGGCAACAGGCGACCACAACTACTCCCACTCTGACTCTGCTTCCCTCAGCAGGACCAGTTTCTTCTTTCCAGCTTATAAGGGAAGAACATGAGAAGTCTTACTAGAGGACATGAGAAGTTTGCAAGCTGTAATTACTCCATTTTGACAAAAGTTACTTTTTGCTGATTTTCTGGGCAAAGCAACATTGGAAAGAACAGCAAGAAGTCTTGAAGCAACTCCTGCAGCCTCTCCCTGTTTCAATCAGCTAGCAAAGAGGCTTGTTATCTCTTTGACAAGATCATACTCTACTGGTACAGTTTTTCAGTACTGGAAAACAACTTCCAAACACCTGAGCTTCAGACCTGAAAAATTTTGAACAATTTAAACTACTATTAGGAACTCAAGTAAATGACCAACACAAAATAAAATTGCTTTTCTCATCAAAACCCTGCCAGATGCACATCCTGTCACATAAACCTGCTCTAGGGGTAAAGCCCTGTCTGGCTAATCCTGCAGAATCAGATAAGATGATAGAAAAGTTAGGCACGGTCTGTCCTTTGGAACAACTGCATTGCTGTGAAAATTTCCATCGGTCACACTTGAAGAAATGTAGCTAAGTCTGTGGGGGTTACACATGTGTCATAACAAGCAAATTACAGGTAGAGTAGGATTGTATTACTCCTGATGAAAATAATCCATCCTGATATTCAATGTAAGGACTGATTTTAGACTGTTGGTGGACAAAAAGTTTCCATGCACCTAGTTTTTAGCCATTGAAGAGCGTGCCTACAAATTTTACAAGCATAAGCGCAGTTGGTTCTCTTCACATATCTAGATTGGATTAGTCTTCAGTTTTAAAGAAATGCAAAAATTCTTGGCAAAATCAATTCTTAATTGCTTATCTCTAGTTTTACTAGCTGCCTCAGTCAGAAAAAAAGGAAAACTTAAAACTTTAGTTTGAGATCGAGAGGGATGGGTACAAAAGCAGTGGGAGCTCCGTCTCTACTTCTCTCATTAGAGAAATGGAAGCCAGGATCTGACTCATGGACAAAGAGAAAACTCCAGGCAGTCAACAGTTTTTCTGATTGCTGCCTCATTGGCCATAGATGGGCAATTATAGGTGTGCTCTCCCAGCTGTACAATGCTGACCATACATCTCCTATGCCAGCACCTGCAGCAGGGTTTTGTATCTGACCAAGCACTTTTGAGGTTGATTGTCTTCAACATGTAGGTCAGCCTCAAAACTAAAAGACAAGAGAAAATTGACAACAGTAGACTAGGTAAAGCAGCTGAGTGAAACTGGAGAATTTTTCTAGAAGGCAAATGATCTCCCCAAAGCATTCCTAAATCACGTTTTTCAGAAGCTGTGGGATGGCTGCATTTTCCTTTCTCTGCCCTATCCCAGGCTTCTTCTCTAGCTACGTGGAGGGTATAATGGAATCAGTGTGATGTTTTTCCAACAGTATAAAACTCACATTTTAAAAAGTAATGAAGTAAAAAGAAGTCTCTTTTCTCTAATAGCATTAAAGATTTGTTTCCAGGCAGACTGCAGGTGTCAAGCACTGGCAGATTTAGAAAAACTTGTAATATCTTCATGCATCACATCTTCCAGGGAACGAAGTCTTCCCTCCTGACGACAGCAACACCACTCCAGTGTCACATGCTTCTTTCTGCTTGATCAAACCTGGTGACATTTACAGAACCAAATAGAAATACCTGAGCAGCCCAAGGAAAGACACATCCTTTGAGTTAGTAGAAGCCAATTAGATACTCTGGGAACTGCTGTCTGCAAAAAATAACAGAGCACCAAAACATGCACTAAGAGAAATAGTCTTGCACATGACAGCACATCATCTGGATGCTCCTGGAGGCAGGAGCAACAGGAGAATAACACACATAACTACAATGAAGATTCAAGACATCCGAATATTATGTGGATAGCCCAATGAAAACATAGAATAGGGTGCAGAATGGCTGAAAACTTTCCCTTCAGCCTCTCTGGTTTTCTTCATTTCCTCTGTACATTTGTGGAGAAGCAAGACAAGGTCCACAAAAAAGGAAAAGGCTACACCAATACAAATTGATGACTATGACCTGCTCTATTAGGAGAAATAAGGACGTTTTTCTGTTTTTGCCAGGCCTGTTTTGACATTCACAAACATTATTTTCCTGGAATCCCTGATATGATAAACCAATAGTCACCTGTCAGAAGTGTCAGGACAACATTACTGTCTGACCAAAGACTGTTAAGAAAGTGACTTTCAGTTCACAGACAAGAGATTGTTAGGGTTGTTTTGTGTTTTCACGAAGGGCCCCTGCCACTCTCTGGGGCTTGTTTAACTATCAGAAAATGTAGCCCTACACAAGTGCACACAAATTCATATAACTTCCATATTTAGCCTATTGGGAAATTTTCTATTACAGAGAATAATAAGAAGCACAGCAAGTCCACAGCTACTTGTTCTGGTTATGTGCACATTTTAAAGCTTGTCCATTTTTCTAGTGTCATTTGGAAAAGAACTGCAGACCCTTGCCCCCACCTGGGTTTTTAGACTTGGCAGGTATCTTAACACTCTCTCTGGGCTCCAGCTCAGTGCTTCTTTGCTGGCACTGTGCAATCACTCTGTGCAGCTGTTTTTTCCCTACCGTTTGTCAGTACATGCTCTCTGGGCTTCCTGCTGCCATCTGGCAATCAGTGGGAGATCACAGCTCCTGCTCCCATGAGGAAGGAACCACAAGACAAGGTCACAGATAAAACAATATCAGAATACACAAACCTTTGTGTAGCTGCACCACATACAATGTTTGGCATTCCTGTGACCCAGTTTTTACCTTTTTGTAGCAATTCAATCAATGATTTTGCTACAGTAGGTAAGCATAAAATGAATTTTTCACAGTTGTTTACCAATACCACAAAACCATACTCAGGAAGTCTCGTAGGTCCTAACACTAATCAGTTCATTTGTATTTAATCTTTGTCAGATGATTTCATCTAACATCAAAACAGAATTGCATAGAATATTTTCCTTTATTCAGAAATGATATTGTTGGTGTCTTCCTATGGTTTCTTCAGAGTCTAACAAATGCATTTCTACTCTGGTTTCTTCAAGTACTTGGAGGACATTACACCTCTTTTAGCATTTCCACTACAACCCATTTCTTATATACCTCACACATTTTGTACAGAATTACAAGATCGCTGAGTTTGGATGGGATTCCTGGGTACTGTTTTGCATAAATAGATAGGGACAATATATGAATAACAACAAAACTGGCAAACTGATGTACAAAGGAGAGATTTTGCAGCAATCTGACATAATCACTAGGGCGAAGGGACAGCTCAGTGTCATTTAGGCTGTCTGGACCTAATACCACCGAAAGGCTGGGCTGAGCATTTTAAGTTGTTGGAGAGAAATGTGTACAAGAATGTGTTTTAGAAACAAAACTTCTCATATAGCCTTTCATGTACTGCATCTTAAATTATCTTTAATCAAAGCTAGAAAAACAAAAACCCACTAGCAATCAAAGTAAGTTTTTTCTCATTGGTTCCAGACAGTTATTTTCTTTCTTTAAATGTCACAGCCATAACCCAACGTACTCATGCAATTGCTACAGAATGGTAGAAAACAGTGAAGTCTCTCTTTGCCATGTGCAATACATTCAGAATTTTTCACTATATACAGACTCTCACCTAAGAAAATTTTTTCTCATAGTAATTTTCAGTGAAACTCTGTACAACTTATTCCTTAAATAAAATTGATCTGTCAACTTTTCATCTAGTGTAATGGAAAATTCAGATGAAAAAGCCAAAGCTTTTTAAACATGTCAAGCATCTTTTCCCCTAAATGTAGAGTAGTCATGGAAGCTATTACTGCACTGCATGGCTGAAATACTTTCTTGGTTGAATGGAGTTTTCTTAATAGTTTGTGGTCATATTTAATTTCTAGTTCACTGTTCTTCCAGGGATATCAGGCCCCTCATCAAACTAAACATGTGCAGTTCAGACACTCTCTAGAACATACATCTTTCCCTGTACCCTTCATTAGCGCTCACTTATAAAAAACTTTATAAATATTTTGAGTCTCTGTAATTTTGTGAAGGCACATATTCACTCTCAGAGTTGAAAACATCTCCTCTCTATTTATTTTTATTTTCTTTGAAAGGACTGTCTCAAAAGTAACTCAGTCAAGATTGTATAACCAAAGCCACATATAAGATGTGAACCTGAGTAGCCCCTTTGAATAGTGAAGACATTCAGAGTCTTGAATATGGTACTGATTTCTTCACTAGAAATTGAGTATGTGAAAGTTTGAAAGAAACCAGCCAGCATCTGGACTTGTCTCCCTGAATTATCCTCAGTGGTGAGCCTTCTCTGTCTGCGCACATTTGATTCTGGTACTGCAACATTATTAGTGCAAATCATCATCCACACAGACACATCACTGGTGTGATAAGAGCTATGATTAAAAACAGAAGTCTGAGAAAAGAAGAGGGAGAATTTTTTGCCAGCTAATATTATTATATGTTTTCATCACTACCACAGAATTTGTCCTATATATCATACAAGATGATGAAGCCAGAAGAACTCCCTGCAGCCAAGACCTGGCAACAGGAATTTACACAAGCCCTCAAGAGTAATGAGGCTCAATTTACTTTATATTTCCCTGGGAAAATAGCCAAGATTCATCACATATATATATTTTATCATGTTTAACATATTTTACTGCAAGACAGAATCTTTGTAAATATATTTCCCTCTTTGCAGTATTCTGCTAAATTTAACTTTGACCTTAATCAAACCTGAGGCTGGAGCTGAAGAAAAGGCATAGCATTTTATCACACATGATCAAGTGTGTGCACAATTGATTTTGCTGCTTAGCCACTAGGGACAGGTGTCAGGAGTACCTGAACATGACTTTCATCACTGTACTGAAGCAGGTAGAAGGATTCTCTTGTTGGGAAGTGCAGTTATGGAAAATAGGTCAAAGGAGGAGAGAGAAATAAGAGAGAAGACATCAGAAAATAAATATGTCTAAAGACTGACAGTGTTGAGCCCTATAGCAACACTGGGCAACAAACACACACAAAACCCTCTTTTAGTAAGCAGTGTTATTTTCTCTTGGGCCAAAATATAACAGTCTTCACATATATAAAGGCATTTAGTTGTTTGAAATTATTTTCACCTCAAAGGATGCTGACAGCTCAGATAAGGTACATTTTGAGGTCCACTGTAGGGCTGACAAACTTACCTTTCATAAAAACCAGAATTTGCCACAACAACACTAAACCTACATTGCTAGTACTCAGATAACCTATTTAGGCAGTAAGTAGTATTCAACAGCTACTTTTATAGAAAACAAACTTAAAACTTAGCTTACCCAAAGTAGATTTACTTCTTACATTTTGTATCATCCCACCACAGGGATGATTTCCATTTACCATTACTCTTGATATATTTTATGTTCTTCTTGAGGAACCACTTGTTGGAGCCAAGAGATTTTGCAAAAGTTTATTTACATGCCCTAGAAGAATATAAAGGGACTCTTGCCACTGTAATCACTGAGGAAATCTAGAGAGCTTTCAAGACAATTTTCCTCGGATGACTTATAGAATTTCCCTTCCCCCCCTCCCCTTG
>VZTZ01022830.1:102253-267221 GCA_013400955.1 Drymodes brunneopygia | reverse complement strand
TTGCTTTTTTTTTTTTTAATAGTCATGCAGTTTGGCAATCCTGATTCACTGACTTTCAGAGGCAATTTTTTTTTTTGATTTGGCAGTTCTCCTAGATTACTTCTAGCAGACCATGCAATACAAAAGCAGAAGAGCAAAGTGCCTGGCTGACTATCCCTTCACCTGGACTGACCATCCAGCCTTCACCTGGACTTACAGAGATGCATTTTCTACAGATGCAGAAACGTGAGCTCTTCCCTACCTATATGTGCAGTATAAACACAGGGAAAACTAAAATGAAAAAAGTTATGCTTTAGTATCTGCAATTTATTGTGTGCCCAAATACAGCATATATGGACTGTCTTCTAACAGCTTTGTGTTATTTTTGTATTGTTACCTTTTGCCTAAGTGAATAGGCAGTTACTCAACAAATAGAAAAAATAGCCTTGTGTTAGAGAATTTAATTCCCAAAAAAAGCATGGAACGTGTGAGTCCCCATTTAATTTCAGAATATGAAACAGTTAAGAAATCCAAAGAAAAAATCTAGGGAAGAGAGAAATGTAAATCTTCACTTTCATTATTTTTTTTGAAAAATTTAAAGAAATTAATATAAAATACAGAATAGCAGCTGCACTATGACAGATTCTGCTGAAGAAAAATGAGGATGAAGTTAGTCATACTCACTGGCAACATTGTCTTAAAAAATTACAAGCAAGAACTAACGTCTTCTAAAGTTTTTTCTGCACAGTGAAAAGTTAACCATCAATCTCCTTGTGATATTTTCTGCAATGGTGCTGGCTCGCTACCCTCACGTATTTTATGGCATAGTTAGGGAATTAAAAAAAAAAAAACCAAAATACACACATCCACACACACCCCCAAAAATCCCCCCAAACCCAATCAAACAAAAAACCACCAAAACCCATTATATAGGCATTATTGAATAAATTCATCTAAAACAGAGATATTTTTGAATTAGTTACCTTCTGTGAACAAGAACCACACTTGTTAACTTCATGCATGCAAGTGTGTGTGAAAGACCAAGAGCCATTCACTGTGGATCCCAGCACCAATTAAAATTGCAGTGCTGGTAGCTACAAAACTACAGATGTAAGCATTAATTTGATCTGCTTACTGATATGAAACCCATTTTTACTTAACCGTGAGCATAGAAATATTGATTTGTTGTTCATGAGTTATGCTTTCACTGTGAAATCTGTAGTCATAGTTGTCAGCCTGGAACAAATTAAGATGTTAAGTAGCATCAGCAGTTCTTCTGTATCTAGACAAACAAAAAACCAGGTTATTACAAGGTGGGAATGGCATCCAAATTTTAATCCTTATGTTAGAGTAATTTTGTCACATATATATATTTTCACACCTAAGTCTCCCCAACTGCCAAATCTTCCTTACAATAAAACCTAGTAAAATAATTTCCAAAAAGAGTTCAAGTATTCAGTGGTAATAAGTGTCTCTGCTTTAGTTGTATGACTAGGAGAAAAGCACTAACATTAGGCCTTAATCCAAGAAATTACAACAAGTAGAAATTAAGGAAAAAAAGGTAATAGTCAAAAATAAAAATATTCTGTTTGGTTTAACATCACAAAATGTGAATTATCTACTACATCTCTTTTAGAATTATATTTAGAATATATGAAAAATTAATTTTTCATTATTCACTCATTTTATTCTGATCAAAAGTGTAGGGTGTGTGGGAGGAGAAATTAAAAATAGAACAAGTTTCTGTGAACACAATGGAAACAGAACCAGGAAACAGAGACTCTACACCACTAAGGGATCCAGACAACCTAAAAATGAGAGGGTCATTGTGAGAATGTTACCATCATATAAATGGTCAAATTAGAAGTCAGACAGTAGCAACACCCCTTTCCTTCTGTGCAACACAAAAATGGTATACAGCAGACTAAAGATTGTGTGGACGCAGAACCTAGAACTGTATTCTTGCTCCAGGTAAAATCCCTTATATGTCAGTATGTCAGGATTAAAATATGATGGCAAGACAAAACTCCAGGGTTTTTTTGTTTTGGTATGGGGGTTTTTACGATTTTTATGTGGGGATTTTGTTGCTCTGCGATTTATTTTTTTTCAGAAGAAACAATCACATACCTGTTTTAAAAATGAAAGATGCAGTCTTTGTAGTAACTAACAACCTCATTCTTCAGATTCAGAAAGCAAAATAAATAAATAAAAGTAATTGAAAAAAACCCGTGTCTGTATATACTCTGTCATTTTTGCCAGAAAAGCTGAATTACCTTCAGGCCAGTACTGAGTGGGCTTTCAGCAGCTACAAAAAGTGGTGTGTGGTCATCAGAAACAAAGGATCAGGAAAAAAATTTCATTAGCCTTTCCACGTCTTTTTCTGAAAGAACAAAACCAATATCTGAGTCATGTGCTAATATGCCCCGACAATGATGGCCCATAAAGGAGCATGCTCTGGACAACCAACACACATAGATTACAATTCTCCTAGGACCCTAAAGAAAATTCCTTTTGTGGCCCCTGAAAGTCATGGAAAATATTCCTTCTGCTGAGTAATTTCCAAGAAATTCAGCCCTTTCTTCCTCAGCTTCTGGATTGTGTTGTGATGTAGTATCATGACCAAAACACTCCAATATAATTTTATTTCAGGACAGACCCTTTCACTGGTGATTTTACAACATCAAGTTTCTGTCTTCACTTTAGAACAAAACAGAATCTCAGAGTAGCACATACACAGGTTTTAAATTCAGTAACATTCACAATTAGGCAATCCTCTCCCCCTTTTCAAGACAGAAAGAAGTGATGAAATACCAACACATTCTGCTGCAGCTGTGCCCTCAGAAGTCAGTGGCCATCCCCAATTACCACATACTGCCCAAGCAAACAAAACAGCAGAAAACATTTAAAAAATCTAATACTCACAGAAATTATGGAAGATAAAATGTCTGCAACTAAGAGGGAGTGTCAAGATATTTGCCTTTCTGATTGCCAGCAGCAAAGTAACCTTTAATTGATCTCTTACATTAATTTTCTGGTAAGTATAATTTTCTTCCTGAATGATCCACAAACTTGACACTCAAGGTCCTCATCCAAACAAAACCAAGGACAATAAAAAATGTAAACATGCCATTTCTTAGGTAGTTTACCATTTGATTTTCACAAACATTCCTTTGTATAACAATTAAGCATTTAAATCCTCCTCAAACCCAGTTCTGTTAAAATTATTCTTCAGAGATTATTGCTTTTTTTCTTTCTCATTTTATGGTTTATAAAATCATGCTGCCAGATCCAACAAGTTGACACCCATGGCTGCAGCCACAAGCAAGGGCTTGATTTCCATTTAGCTCTTCACCAGAAAAAGAGTCAGACCATTCAATGTTAGAAGTGGGAAAGACCCAGGTCAGGCTACCTAATAAAAGCTATAGACAATTTATACTCTACCCGCTTACAAAAGAAAGTCCTATGATCTGAAGTAAGTCACAGGCAGGGGAGCACAATGCACTGCTACAAAGGAAACTGTTATTTGCAGCCCCAATCCTGTTTGGAGCACATGCCCCCACTAAACGTCTTGTATAACTTCCCTCTTTACTTAACTGAAGTCCTCATGATTTTGCTAATCTCCAGACACTGAATTCAGTTAGCAGACAACAAGGTCTCCCTTACCATGCCCTGAAAATCATGTTATTTTTAACAAAATAAAAAAACAACCCAGGGGTGGGGAAAAGAACAATGTTGCTCTGTAGATTTGAGGTGGTTGTTTGGTACTTTGGTTTCCTGATCTTCTTCATTAATTAGAAAGGCCCTGACATTATAAGATAATTGGGGAAAGAAATAAATCTGTAATATTTATTTTTGAATTTGAGAACCAGAGGTCAGCTGAGTATCACTCATTTTTCTATGGTGAACCCATTCTTGCAGAGCAGGAATTTAAGTTCCCTATGCTTGGCTTATCTTTATCCAAACTTGCAGTTAGGAAGGAAAAACGGGAACAAGATAAAGGAGAAAAATGAACAGAATAAAGGTGTTCATTCCCAGGATGGAAACAATCACGTTTCATCTTCTTATCTGAATGTCATTTTAAAATCTGCATAACAAAGGCTGTCCTCCTGAGAATCTTTTGCTCCTCAAGGAATTGCCAGGTTTCTTTTCATACTTCCTATGCTACAGCAGCTACTATAGAGAGACAATATTTTGATGGAGAGGCATCTATAGAGTCAGAAATAGCCCAGAAAGGTGTGTGAAGGACTCAATAACACAGCAACATGGCAGCCCCTAGCCAGTATAAGGTTTCTTAAAGGTCATACATAGATGAAAAAAGTTATACCCATTTTATCTAATCTGAACTGAAGCCGAGTTAGAATCTGAGGCTCTGTTGATGAATTTTTTTGATGGCCACTTGGTTATTCCTAGCAAAAATCATGCATCAGTAATCATACCTCACTAGATACAAAATAAAGAAATTATTTAAGAACAGCAACACTGAAATAAAGCATCAGAAAGTTTTCAGCATTTATTTATGTTCATGCATCATAAAGGAAAAAACCTCAACCCAACACCTGCTCTCTATAGATTAAAATATTGATGAAATAATCAGTAACATCCAGTAATAAAACTTAACTATTCAGTCTTTTGCTGCACTAGGATGTTAATGGGAACCGCAATATTGATATTTGTGATGCTAATGTAACTCCAAATTTTGGACTTTATTCTCTTTCACAGAACAGTTAGAGTCCAGGGCATGGACTCAAGACTAGACGCAGTGTTCAGCACTTCTGTCAACTTCTTGTGAGAGATTGTGCAGATTACTTTATCCTTCTAGGCTTTCTTTATATGTCAGAGTCATTATTCTTTCCTCTTGCCATTAATTGTTTATAGATCACCCCATTTCATATAAACTGATTATCACTTCAACAGGAAGCTTAACAATGTTTCTAAAATATTCTTTCTTAAAATCTAGGGAATGCTACTTACTACAAGACTACAACATCTAAAATATCCACACAAGGTCACTTAAGGTATCTCTGTCAAAATATGAATTGTCTCTCTATAGTAGCTGCTGTAGCATAGGAAGTATGAAAAGAAACCTGGCAATTCCTTGAGGAGCAAAAGATTCTCAGGAGGACAGCCTTTGTTATGCAGATTTTAAAATGACATTCAGATAAGAAGATGAAACGTGATTGCTTCCATCTTGAAAATGAACACCTTTGTTCTGATTCCAACTGCCCTGTCATGGGCAGGGACACCTTCCACTAGGCCTGGTTTCTCAAAGCCTCATCCAACCTTGGCCATTCCTTCTTGTCCTATCACTACATGCTCTTGTAAATTGTTCCTCTCCAGCTTTCTTTTATGTTCCCTTCAGAACTGGGAGGCTGTAATTAGGTCACCCTGAAGCCTTCCATTCTCCAAGCTGAACGTTCTATTAGCCTTCCTCATAGGAGAGGTGCCTCATCCCTCTAATCACCGCGACAGCCCTTCAGCCATTATGATCCATCTGTGGTGCCGTTCACTTTTCTCTGTATTCAGTCCTTCAGTGCTTTGTAAAATTCTGTTCTTCCTACTCCAAGCACAGAGGGAAAAGTCTCCAGGAGATGACTGCTCATAATGTCATAAGGTGTTGAAATCAACTGCCAGTAACTACAATGTTTTCTCTTCTATTAAAAAAACCTAAAAAAACCCAGCTTTTCCCAAACAGGATTATTTGTTTCAGTGTAGATATTTGATATTTTTTTCTAAATGAAAACTAGCATGAAAGAAATTTTCCTTTCTGGCATGTGATAGAAATCAAATATTCCCAAATATAGCTGATTTTTTTCCCCTTGATCAATCCACCTTGAAAGATGTTCTACATTACTTACCATTGGCAATGAGTGCATGATGGCATAGAATATTGGCATGTTTGTCACAGACACTTCTCTGCACCCATGGATCCAAGCCCAGTTTTAAATTGTCTAGCATCCTGATTACAAGGGTACAAAGTACCCTGATCAAGGAGATTCTACAATGCAATTTAATCATTTAAAGCTGGGCTTGCTTCCATGGCTGTAGTTAGTTTCCGTAAGTCCTGTGACAGTGCCAGAAACATATGTCAGGGGATAAGGTCTGGATACAAAGCCATTTTCTTAGGGACATTTCTTAAACCACTATTTCATGTTTTATTGCTAATGCCACATACTGAGCTAGCCACAATTAACCCTGAAACCCCCTCTCCAAGCAGGTACAGAAAGTTATCTGTTCTCATTAATTCATTAGGCAGTAATGAATTAATTTGTCTATGTTTCCCTCTGATCTCACCAAGGTGATAAATGAACAATTTCTCAGATGCCTAATTATCTTCTGATCCACTCGTTGCCCAAACAAATAATGTTAAGATCGCCACCTCTTTCTTGCAAATATGGAGTCTGCCATATCCCACTCTTTTCTCCTGCACTCTTTCAAGACCCATTCTGCAGCTCAAATCTGAACCATGCCTCCAGGTAGCAGAGGAAAGGGCAAAACCCAGTAGCACTATTTTACCAAGCAGTGTCTCAAAGGAGGTTGATTGGAGATAACTGTCCTTTGACCAAGAGATACCTACCTTGATTCTTATCTAGCACTAATTTGCATGGCTTATCAGTATAGATGCTCTAGAAGTGCATCAACAGCCTTACAGAGATCTTCAGGATCACTGTGTGTCCTCTTCTGACTGCAGTCTCTCTGTGGGAAATCTCACTCAAAACTGCATGTCTGCAAGGGTCAGGGGAATCAAACAGTTATTCTGCAGGCATTTGCCCATCCGCATCTGTCATGTTTGAACATAAATGACTGGCAACAACTGGGAGTCACAGCAATACAGGGTAAGGATGGACATGTGCTCAAGTCCAGCCTGAATGAGGAGATACTGACCTACTTATGCACATTCATTTATAATTGTAGCTGTGATAGGACAGCCCTGAGTGGAACACTTACAGTAAGCAATTCAATATCAATAAGCAACACATGTACTGAGGCCAATCTCTACCTGAAAGGAGGATGACAACTTTTCTGCAGTTGGTGCAGCTGTGTGTTTGCAGCAGTGATGGATTCAAAAGACAAAAAAATCTGTAGTAATTCCAGACATACTGCTGCTGTGCACAGAGCTCAGGCACTTCCAGGAGCATCACTTAAGACTGCCCAGCAGCTGCTGCCTTGGTTCCTCACATCCTCTTGCTTCCTGTGCATTTTATCCCCCTGAGCAGACAAGAAGCAGAAGCAGGTGCTGCACTGTCAGTTCTGGTGCTGGCACCCAAAGCAGAAGATTCCAGCAGGGTGTATTTGCTGTGCTCTCTTTCCTCAGGCAGGGTGATGGGGTCACGGCCCCCTGCACCAGTGCCATGGAACTGCTATAATTGCTGGGGGGAAACAGAGGGTTGGAAGAGGGATCTTGCTTTTCAGTTCCATTTCTCCTCCTGCACCATGTGACAAAATGAGGTGTGACACTGCAATGTCAGTTTTCTGCATATAATCTGGATGCTGATTTTTAAAGTAACATTTTTAAAAAAGAAGAAACCATGGAAATTGCCCACAGCTCTGAGACAATATTCAGAAAAGCCAAGTCTTTTGTTTTCTCTAGGCAGCTGACTCACAGACTCTTGCACAGCTTGTCAGCATTTTAGAGTAAGCTGCTGGGTTTAGGAATTCCTCATCTCTGCTTGCAGTTGCCCTTTCTGTTGCTGTCTCTTTCCAATGCAATGACAATTTTTATTCACCAACTACAGCCCTAGAATAAGAGACACTGTTTCCTTGGCATTTCCTCCAGGTAAAAGAAATCAGAAGGAAATGTGGGGTTTGGGTGAACAGCACTAGCATTAACTATAGCATAAAGAAACATTAAGTGGGAGAGAAGTAAAAATAAGACCAAGAACAATTGTGGTCCCAGTTCCATTTCCTGAAGTTCTGGATGGTACTACGGTCACAAGTAGCAACAAAAGGGACATCAAAACACATCTCCTGAAGTCATACACCAGGTAGCAGTGCTGGTACTAACAAAGCCAAGGTTCCTATGGATGTGTGCTTTATCCCTGAATTTCCTTATGTCTAAAAATCAAAAGCCCCAGTCAATGCTTTCTCCATGGCTGGTGATTTTAAAATGCTGACTATGTAGCTTCTGCTCCTTAAATGCCATATAAACAAATACTATCAGTGAGCAATAAAAAACACACAAGGAATGCAGCCTGCATTTATAGACACACATGACTGTGCAAAATACATATATTCAAGAAGTCTTCCAGCTGGCCAGTCATATTTAAGATGACAGAGGAAATAAAAAATAGAATTTGTTTGAATAAAGATAGGAAATAATTTATGGTATTGTAAAACATTGTCTTTTGTTCCACACACTATTGTGCTGGGCTGAATTTTTTACTGAAGAAAATACCTTTTAAAAGAGACAGTTTAAAGCTTTGCTTCTGAGTTCCCCATAGTTCAATGCATTTATTCACTCAAATGCTGCAGGCCAAATGAGTTGTCTACTTCCAAAGGAATTCAATGGGAGCTTTGGTTTACACGATACAGACAATCAGCTGATCACATAATTTGCAACAAGAGTGTGGCCTGCAGGCCTTTCCTGTACCAGTGAACAAGGCAGCCATCAAACCTGCTAAATGGGCAAGCCTCCAACCAACTTCAAACTGTGCAGAACCCTAAGAGAAGCAGCAGCAGCATCTTCTGCATGGTCAAATCCCTCCCCTATATTGTACAGTGACTGGAATGGAACTCCAAAACCCTTCCACACCAAACCTGTGAAGCCCCTGAGACACCTTCAGAACAAGCAAATAAGTAGATATACCTACTCTGGCATTTCCACTGAAGTTGCAGGCATGTAGAAAGGAGAGAACAGAAGCCAGCCAACTGCATTTCTGGTGTGTGATGGGAAGAGGTGGGGGAAAAGAGCAATCTGACAGCACCATGTGCACAATTCAATTCTCTGTTTCTGCCTCCAGCACCACTAATATCAGATGGGAAGGAAAAAACAGCTGTCCTAACCCGTCATCCCAGCCACCTCCAGAATCAGTCAAACCATGCTCTGGGCTTCTTCCCAGCCCCTTGTTTCCTTGTGACCATTTTTCTCTTGACTTGCAGTCCTACAATCTACCTCACCTTTCTTATCCTGCAGCTTTGTATCTGCACAGTGACATAGTGTAGGCTGTCCTCACATGCAAAAAAAAAAAAAAAAGAATCTGCCAAGGGCAAGGGAGACTGACAATTTCCTTGAGGAAATTCTGCATAGCATATGTTAATATTATTTCAGGTAAGATCAGAGGCAGATGCTTTAGATGTGGAGCAAGAAGCTATGGGAGTGCTCTGTAGTGGTCTCATCCTTGAGCAAGTGCATTGCACAGGTACAGACCATCAGCTACAGAACATCTATTGCCCAAACAGCATCAAACCATGCAAGAGGAGAGAGTTTACCTGAGGTCCTGTCCACTGAGAAGTATAAGACAGAGACGGACTGGGAGGAGGAAGGAGGAAAAGAAAACAGGGATCTCCTATCTCTGGTGTCCTGTGTGCTTTCTACTTACCATTCATGTCAGCAGCTGTATCTGCTTTGGAGTGCTTTCCAGAAGAAGGCTCTACTAGAGCTACTCTGACAGCTTGCTCACTTCATCACAGCTGCCAATACACATCCCAGAGCCATGATGTGGAGGAGCATTTAGACCAAGGAGAACAGATACAAAAAAAAGGCAGAAGAGGATGCCATTGGAAAGTCGTAGGAAAAAAGGAACTAATTGTTCTAAGCAAAACCAATTCAAATAGAGAAAGGGTGCTAAACAGTAGAAAGAGAAGACTGAAAAATACTGTTGTCTAGCTAGCATGGTGGCATGTTCACATCAGGAATGATGCTCTGAGACCTAAGGCATGGAACAAAGAACCAAGATTTGTGGGTTCAGCTTCCATCTCTGACAGTTTCCCCCATCTGATCTGACTGGAGACATCCATCTCCCTGTTTTGGTTCTGTGGCTGCAGAACACACTTCACTCCTTGGTGCTGCTCTTTTAATGGAGACCCTTGAGCAGAAGAAGTGGCTCTGAAGCTGTGAGGGGTGACTGCCTTGTGGCAGTGGCTGTGCCATTGCTGTCAGAGAAGAGGAAGGCAGGAAGCTGCCAGCCATGCTCACTGCTTGCCACAAGCACTCACATGCAGGCATGTTCTCAAGTGAAAAACTTCAGACCTACCACAAATTCTGGGGTTAACTCCAGGGTCCATTTTCTTCCCGTTTAAAGAGCTTTGAACCTCTTTGGTCTAAGCAGCAGCATCCAGCCATTCCATTGGATGGAGGCTGAGGCCTCATATCCACTGTGTGCCACGAGAAACAACCTGAAAGGTGAGACAGACCCCAGAAAGGCCCAGTCTCTTTTCCATAGATGCTTTCTGTTACTTGAGCTCAAGTTGTCTATGCAGACAGTGTACACACAAGAGCTTTGTGTGCGTGGCCTTTTGCTACCTTTCTGGGCCTCTCAGCTAGCAGCCACTGCACATGCAAAGGGTTTGATTTTTACAATTAACTGAGAGGAAAAAATAAAGGCTGAACTCCAAAGTGGACAAGAAAGGATATGTACTTTCTAATAATAAATAAATTAAAAAAACCCACACAAACACGTACCTAGCTCAAAACTTACTTCTTATATTGAAGAATTTACCACATAGAATTTTCTCTCAGGTCATAGTTATTAGCAAAAACTATGTAGGTATCAGCACAAAAAAGCTACCACACCTTGCTCTATCTTTACCAAGAAAAGGCACTTGCCAACAAGCCAAAGTGTGGTGTTTCTTCACAGCACAGATCTGGTCAGCCAGCACAGCCTGACCTGGCCAAGACCAGCTCGCTCCCTCAACCTGCCATTTTCCATTACCTAAACATCTTTGTGGCTGTCTCCAGACTCCTTCCAATAAAAAAGTGCCTAGCACTGGTCATGGTATTCCAGATGCAGCTTGACAAGTGCTAAATAGAGATGAACAATAATTTCCTTTGACTTTCTGGCTGTGCTCTAAAAGCATGTTATCTGCCTTTAATTTCAGCTCACAAAAAGTCTTAAATGGGGTTTCAAAACTTGCCAGTATCTAGCTACCTCCTACTGTTCCCATTATATATTTTTCTCTTTTCTTTCTGGGGTGTTTTGATTGGGTTTTGTTGGTTTGGGTTGGGGGTTTTTTGTTTGTTTTTGGTGATTTTGGTTTTTTTGTTTAGTTTTTCGTTTGTTTTGTTTGGGGTTTTTTGGTTGGTTAGTTTTTTTTTGGCTTTTTGTTGTTGTTGTTTTTCCAGTTGGCTTGTCTTTGGTAGCACTTACACTAGTTTCCCCTACTAATACCAGTCCGAGGCTAAACCTTTGTGGAAAAATTCAGTCAAAATGGTACAGCGATCTCTGAGCTGACAAGTAGAAAGACATTACTCCAACCAATCTGAAAAATTTTGACAGGTTCTGCTTTGGGTCAAAAAAATACTTTTTCCTATCCTTATGAAAGACTGCCAAAGTCTGGTGGCTTAAAATACCTCAAAATGTCACAATTTATATACACTCAGATAAAACCCAGCAAGCAAAATCTCTGAGGGTTCTGTCTGAAGTGGACACACTTCATTTTCTTGCAAAGTTTAGCACTCCCTGGGCTGCACAGCTCTAGACCAGATGGATATGACTACCATGGAGATCCACGTGGTGAGCTTCAGGTGAGGGTGGGTTTGCATTGCTCTGGTAAAGACTATTTTGAGAAAATCACTTGGGAAAACCTCTCTTTGCAGGCTCAAAAAAAAAAAAAAAAGCCACAAACTTAAGAGGAGGAGACAAAGTTCGTAATTTAGAGATGATAGGATGAAAAATAGCTAAGGAAAGTTAAATATAGTTCAGAAAGGTTTGACAGACTTATGAAATTCTGTAGTCACATTCTGACAGATTTAGCTGATTGTCAGGGTTGGCTGGTAGCAAATGCTTCTGCATCTTTTTTGTAAACAACTATCTGTTCAGACCGCTTACAGCAGCAAGAGACAAGCCCATCTTCTACTGGAAACATAAAATGTTTATCCACCACCTGCTAGGAAGGCTTTTGTTACTTGAAATTTGTCTTTTGAGCGTTGTAGAAAGCAAGTATGTATTCTAAATGTATTTTCAAATAATGGAGCAGTTTTGATGCCTTAAAACATGTTTTCTCCAAAATAAATAACAGATTTTATCACTTGAATTGACTTTTAAATGCCTGTAAAAAGGTTCAGGATGAAGCACCCTAGAGAGAATAAGTTTCTCAATTCCCAGAAAGCCAGGCTGTAAATCCCTTACTGCCAATGGCAAACAGCAACTCACATGCATAAACCTGTGAGCTCTGGTAAGAGCAATTCTTCTCTGTTGGGAATTAAGCCTTTATTTTTCTAGCTCAGAACAGCACAAAATAGTCACCATCAGTGGATGTTCCCTATGACATTGTCCAAAGTGAGCATCAAATATCCTTCCAGAAAGATCTCTCAAGGTAAACCAAAAATCAAATCACCAGAAGTCACCATGTACTGGAGCAAAAGTTAGGTGCCCTTTTGATGGAAAACTACTTTTTGATATAAGGCTGCACTGGCAATTTTATTTTACAGACACCTGGAACCAAACACCACACACGATACAGGCAACATAAAGTAGTCAGCAGCAATTAATGCTGGTCAGGGTTGACTTGGGCTGAAGGTGAGCCAGGCACTGTGGGAACAGGGCACTCTCAGCTTTCTGCTACTAAACCCCAGCAGCTATTGTCATTTATAATGGGAGCCTGGCTGTGCAGAATTTGAAAGATAAATAATGGCATACCAGCAAGCATTTATCAACAACAACATCATTAAAACACTGGAAAGGGACTTTTTTTAGAAGTCTTCATCAGCTCCAGGAGAATTTGTCCCTGCATACTGGCAGTGCTATTAAAAAGAATAGATCAGTGGATTTTAGAGCAAGAGAACATTGCTAGCAATTGTCTGACCTAAATATACAAAATCACATCCACACAAAATACTTTGAAAATAATGCCACTAAGGTCAAATAATACAGCATTCAAAATTCTCAAAATGGCAGTACTAATGTTGCCTGCATGACCTTAACTCAGCAACCCTTAATTCAGGCTCCCTCAGCGTGACTGTAGAGAATAGACAAGGCTCCTTAAATAGGTGGCTAATCAGCTGCGACTTTTGCCCTTGTATCTCAGAGCAGCAGCCAAGGCATACCACAAAAACCCAGCTCCAGGACTGCCTGTCATTTCACAGGTCATTACAGTCCCAGAGAAATGCTCTCAGCAACCCCAGGCTGGGCACTCACAGGGCATTCACAAACACTGTATCAAGGCTGAGACTGAAGGAATGGGAAAGGCATAGGCCAGATATTTAGACCCATTTTGAAATCTGACTGCCATTTTAAGAGTCTAAGTCCAAAACTTGCAAGTGCTTCATCACCTCTTTTAGTTGTGCCTGCAGTCCCTTACAGGTAAGAAGGTACCTGCTTCTAGTTGTACACAAAAGAGCTTGTGTCCAGGCAACACCACATTTCTCAGGAGCAGCCTCATAACTACACTCCAAAAGAAATCCTGTACTTACTCTTTTCTGACCTCAGTGGTCCACTGTGGTAATATCAATAAGTACAAAGGCCAGAGGCAGAGGTGGTGTGCCAGGCCTCTCCTTTATCGTCTTTAGCACTGGTCAGTCATGGTGTTCGCATCAGGCTGAATCATTCTGGGTTTCAAAGTATTCTTTCCCCAGATGAGTTTGTGCACATCTTTGGGCAATATTATCATTCCATTAAATAAGCATTTTGTGAACAGCCACACACACCACCAGCAGGACTGCCGACAACAGCCTTTGATGCGACAGTGCCTTTTCTGTCAGCACAATTAACCCTTGTTTGCACAGCATCCGACTCAAAACAGGTTCACATGTTCTGTCCTCAAGAACACGTATTTCAGATGGAATAAGGCAAATACTAAACCAGGCAAAGGGAGTCCCCTTTGAATCTTCCAGCATCTCAGGATAACCTAATCTGAACCCAGAAAGCAGAGTATCATACCTCAGAGGACAAAAAGAACACACTTTTGTAGAAGTAAGGCAAGTAAGTAGCAAACCTCCGGTTATTTAAGTCAGCCTTGATAATTGAAGCATTTCATATATGAACTTAACTTGATACCTCCCAGGAATCCATCCCTACTGTGCAGCATAGGGCCATGCAGAGTCAACCATGCCAGCAAGCCTGCCATTTCCAAATGGTGAAACAAACAGCAGATACACACAAGAAATGCCAATTGCTGTTCCGGATGCAGGTGCTGGCAAAGCCAGCAGATAGATCAAAGGCTCTACCTTTCCTGAGCTTGGAAGTTGTCAGAAAGCAACATTCTATTACTCCTTCCCAGACCGTGGCTCTAGACAAGGCAGAACAATTTTTTCCAACCACAGGGAAAGCTACACCATTCTCACAAAGACATGAGAAGATTTCCTGCCTGGCTGCCTGGTTTCTGACTGTATTCATGAAATCTAATCCTCCAAGCTGCTGTGCTGAGGAGGATAGGATTTGTGAAGGCTTTGAAGACCCCGGGCAGGTAATTCCTGAGGTAATTCTGAAAGCAAAACAAAGTGACAGGCTGCTTCCTGATCCGTTTTTCTAGGAAAATTACATTTTACGGCCAATTCTGTCCTTACACACTGACTATAAAATTAACTTATTAGCTGACTCAACTCCATTTTATGTGAAGGATTGAGAAGGATTGCCTCCAGCCCTTGTCCCTTTAACTCTAATTATCAAGTGTATACCAGATTAAATTCAGAATGAAGTAGCCGGGTCAGGCAATCTACTTAAAGTTTAATGGAAGTTAATGATTCATTGATCAAACTCATTTATGTCTAATTAAACCCTTCCTGCATTATAAAAGACAAGGGGGAAGTTTTATAATGCACCTCACTCCCCTTCTGCACATGGTGGATTTGCTGCAGAACTCCATGGAAAATTCACAGCATCTGCCTTTCGTGAGTGCATGGTTTGGCAATGGCCCTGTAGATTTAAAAGTATAATTATCTTGGATGACTTCAGCAAATGGATGGGGTTTTACACAATGCTGGCAAATACAATACCAGTATCCAGCTGCACACAGCCAGACTGCAAACTGAGCTTGTATGCACCAGCACTGGCAGAATGGTGGAGTCCAGGGAGCGTAATAATAACCAGACCTGTGCATGGATCTCAAGCGTGAGCCTCACTGGAATAAGGCAGCAGTGATGTTAAGCCTAAGACAAGGAGAAAAGCTCCCTATTGCATGTGGATGCACCTCAGTCTCTGCTCGTGCTTCAAACCTGGCAAAGCAGCCAGGCATGGCACAGGCAGTGCTCAGCATTCAGGCGTAAACAAGAGTGACAGACAACCCACTGCAACACGCAGATTTATTGCTTCCTCCACTGACTGTCCCCTCTTACTAAGAACTTTCTAGACATCATCTTGTACATAAAGATGTGATCACAGTTCAATGCCCCTATTGAGGGGCTATCCACCAGAACTTTACTTTTGGCACAATTATTCAAAACAGTGTAATTAAACAGAAATACCATGGCCTACTTACATATTTATCATTCTGTTATATAGATCTAAAATTTATATCATTCATGTGAAGAGTAAAAAAATTTTTTACAATCTCAGGCTGCCAGGGTACAGAAAGAATGCTTTATATTTTCTCTGTAATTTGAAATTATTGGTCCTTCTCATGTTAGATAGGACTATACAGTATTTTAAAATGTTGCTTTTCAAACCTTTTCAGATGTACAGATTCATAAAAGGGTATAGTGGTATAAATTACTCTGGAGAAACAAAATTAAATGCACTGTAATAATTTTCCTTCTTCAGTAGTCTACATCCCTATCACTCCTCAGGTGTCTGACTAAAACAAGATAAAACCAACTGGTCTTGCAATTTGTTGAACAGTTTAAACAGTTTTGTGTTGGAGCAAGTGGTTTTCATGTGACGGAAGGATACTCTTCTTTTTTTGTCCCTCATGTTATTCTAGCTCTATGGTATTTTGCAAATCTCTATGATCTAAGGGTAACTTGGTGACTTATTCCTTCTGCTTCCTGCTTATTAAGTCACAGTGGAGTATATATTTCACTGTCTTCAAAACTGCATTCCTATTGTATTCCTGATGGTCCAATATAGCTGTCCTTTAAGTACACATGCATTTTCACTCACTGTGACATTAATATGAATGGTTGCTTATACATTAAATGGATACTAAATCCCATTAATATCTGACTTGTCCAAAAGAATAATTTTGAACCTGACCAGTTGTAGTTCATGAAAGTCTATAAGAAGCAGCAGCAAGATTGGATCTTTTGTACTTTTTTTCCTGTAGCTCTTTCCACCATCCTTTCCAGCCCTGGCACACCAGAAAAACGTGGCATTCTGCACTCTGCTAAGTTGCAGATGAAACAGGCCTTTGGTAGCATTTCTTTTCATTTTCCATATATATATATATAAATAATGGTTTGATTTTTGACAACTTTATTTTACAAATCCTTAGCAGTTTTAACTCATTTTAGCAGTGGTGAGTGGCTGTTGTTTTATGGCAGTAAGGCATGGCTCAATTTCTATTTTACAGTAAATTGAACAGACCAACTATGAATACACTGAGGTCCATTATCTTAAATGGTATTGTTTGGCACTCTATTTCTGCCCAAATATTTTATTTCTTTATCCATAACTGTTCCAAGAAGTCAGTCAGTTCCCAGAAATCCACAGAGAACCCTGTAATAATGAGGCTGTTCGTATAATTTGCAGTGGAAAGGTTATTTACTATTTTTTTTACTGAGGTCTGTGGAGAATGGCTTGTATTTTCATTGTTTCCTTTTGCTATTTGGACTGCATTTAATTTAACTGCAATTAAATCAAATGGCAACTGCAATTTCATTTAGCTGTAATTGCAATTAATTCTATGATCTCTGAAAGACTTGGTCAAGTTTGATTGGTATATGGCCCCTCTGAGTTTCCAGAGGCAGACTTTGATTCCAGATCGGTCATGCATATCCTTCGGGGTGGAAAAAAGGAGCTTTTGGTGACCTAGGCATTACAATCCAATCACCTCTATATGTGCCACTATCTACATTCAAATCATCTTGATATTTCCAGCAACCTTGAAAGATAGATGGGGTTTATCCAAGTTGTCAGACCATTCAGAGAGAATGATGCACATGAATACTTGTAAATCTTTATTTTGTAGATTTTTTTAGCCAATTATTTTCAGCCCCATTCTTGTGTCTCACTCATAACTCTTTAACAACATGAAAATTAGAGGGGAACAACACAAAAAGTGGTAAAAAGAACATATGACCAAGAACAAATGAGGGAGAAACACAGCCCAGAAAAATAAAATCAAAAGAGGAATACACAAGATGAGTTACAGCTAGCAAGGAACATAAAAAGTTTCAAGGAAAAGTTCACTGATTGCATCAGAAACACTTCTATATTTTTACTGAATATAAGAGAAAAAAAGATTAAAAAAATAAGTGCACCATATACTTTGGAAGAACAACAAAAAACTTATGACACAGATAAGACTGAAATACTGCCATTTCCATTCTTTTTTTAGAATGGCATAATGGATAATAAAGGAGAGGAACACGGACCAGAATAAGGAAAGGACATCTTAAAAGTAAGAAGGGAAGGTAGATATTTTCAATATAGCTGGATCTGAAGAAGGTCACCTTAAAGAATTTCAGAAACCGGTGAAAGCCATCCCTGACAATTCAGAGGGCAAAAGTGTCTCTCAGAAACACAGAAAACCAAAGCAGCACCAGCAACGTCTGTCTAAAATGACATTCTAATATGTATTAATGGAGTTTTTGTCGGTGCTTAGGAAGATACCAGCAAGATATACTTAAACTTTGAATTATTGATTACTTAAATTACTGATTACTATGACCAAGAAGACGATAGGCTAATAAAAAGCAATAATAAAACAATGATAAATTATATGACACCAGTTTAATTTCGTATATTTATCAGGATTACTGCCCTAGACAATAAGGAGAAAGACACAGATATGACATTTATGTTATCTACTTAAACTTTTTCACATACCTGCATGATACTCTCGCATCAGGAGAATACAATTCAAAGCAAATGTCAGTGCATGAATACCTGATTTTAAAACACACTCACATCCTACGCCGGAATTTTCAGTCCCAAGATGGGATTTGGAGGGATATGCAGTGAATCCAGTGCTAGTCAGCATTTTCAATAATGATTTAACATGAAATAAAATTATATTTAAAGTATTTAGTCCAGTCCCCTGCTGAAAAGGATTGTTAGCATCTCCAATATCAAGTCAGAACCTTTGAGAATCACAGATATCAGGAAATTCTAGGAAAATTTAAATCCAAAGGGACCTCAAGAGACCTTTAGCCTAACTTTCTGCACAAAGGATCAGACTAGGTTTCTCAAAAAGCTTTTCAAGACCTGACTGGCCAAAACCAAGTATGGAGACAGCAGAAATTGCAGTTACAACTAGCCAAAGGCAATCTGTTCCACTGTTCTCACTTTGAAAAAGTTTTCTCTTCTAATCAGGCTCAACTGTTTTTATTTCCACTCATATCCATAATCTGTCATCCTCCCACCTCTGTGAAGAGTCTGACTCTTTTCTTCTTGATGACTTCCTCACTGGTGTCAAGCGGGACCTGTCAGATTTCCACAGCAATTCTCCCATTTAAATGTAGTTCTCCTTCCCCTCAATGCTCTCACACAATCCTAATAAGAAAAAATGTAATAAAAAGATACATGTTTAGAGCTGGGAAGAAACAGTTAAATGCACAAATACAAAATGGGAAATAATTAGTGAAGCAGCAGTGGTTCAAATACTGACAGGCTCTTGCAATATCTTAACATATGCAGTACATGAAACACATTTATTTGCTGTGCTAGGCACTTGTGAAGCTTTGGTTGGATGCACCCGAGTCCAGGCCTGGTAAAACAAAAAATCAGACAGCTGGACAAGACTATAGTGAAAATAACATTGGATTTGGAAATTTGATTATATACCTTGTTAGGAAAGAAAAAGACATTTTTTCTCCCTGGAGAGAGAGAGAGAAAAGTGGGTGATAGAGGGGGAGAACAGTAAAAAAACCCATGGAAACAGTCACTCAGCAGGTAAAAGTCTTTCTTCCCATAAAAAGGAGAGGAAAGAGAGGAAAGATCTCCTGTGCTCACTGCGACCATGTCAAATAGAAATACTTGCAGCTAAAAAAATTAGCTCAGGGAGTATGAAAAAACCTCTAAGTACAATAATAATCAAGTGATAAATTAGGCTGCAAAGCAAGGCCACGGATTCTACATCACTACAGCCTTTCAACCAAGGGTAGATAAATATTGTCAGCTCTGTGTCAGGTCAGAGAGGACAAGCAGATGATGTCTCAAAGACCTTTCTATTCAAAGACTGGAAACTTCTTAACAAGTTTGCTTAATGCCTCAGATAAATCCCTTTTCTAAATAAAATCTAAGCAGTAACACTGCCTTATGAAACATTTGTGAGGTCTTACAGTCATCAAACAGAGACAAAGAAACACTGGCTGTGAATGTTGCAGTATGATGCTTCTATAATGTGAATTTTCAGTGCATTTTTCTTTAGAATTTCATTGCAGTTAACAGCATCCAATGGATTTTTTTTCTTGTTATCATAACTTTAATTTGGCTTTGACTGAGTCTTCTTTTGCCTTATCTTGTCTAACCTAGATTACTCATTCATATTCAATAGTTTATCCATCATTTAGCATTTTGGGGGTTGTAGAATGTTGCTGTATTCTTTTTTTTGCATCTGGTGCTACTCAAAGCTTTACAAAGCCTATTGCTTTCTTGTTTATTCAGAAGGTTGTTTTCCTGTTTTAAGTGCACTTGTATAACATTCATATAAAAATTCTTATTCTTTGCATCATAAGCTTCTTAAGTAAGACAATCTTTCTTTTCTTTCCAAGCTTGAAAGCTTTGTTTTACCACAGTTATTTCATATGACTTTACATAAAAATTCGTATTTGTGCTTCTGCAGACATCTACAGTGTGGTACAGATGATGCTTGTTCATAAAGTACTTGCACTTAAGTGATAGATCTTTTGTCCTGGTTGACTGGAATCTCAAACTCTAAAAGAATGGCACTGAGACTTTCTCCAGTTCCATTTTTATTGAACTTTGTTAAAGTGAGCCCTTCCCCTACTATAAGCTAAAGACCAGTTGGCTACACATAACACTTTTTCACATTTTTCTGGTGTATTCTTCTGAGGAATGTTAGAGGGAAAAAAGTAATCTTCATGTATGTTATTTGTTTTTGTAATAGCCCCAGTTTCTGATAACTTTACCTGCAGAAAGATAGTTCACTTTACTTTTGGAAGCAATGTTCAATGTCTGACTATAAAATGATACAGTGGAGAAAAAAGGTTTATTGGGGGGTTTTATTCCTTGTCCTAAGTGTACTATTCTCTCTCATCAGGCTCTTCCTGAAAGAAATTATTTGAATGCTGACTTTATCTGAAGACAGCAACAGTTTTCATCATCCTTGGATGCCTTTTCTACGGTCCAGCCTGAAAGTAACTTTGGGTACTCCTAAGTTACTTTGAAGCACAATACACATAACTTAAAATATAAGCTTTAAGTATAGCATAAACAAATAAAAAAAGCATAGATGCTCTGAGAAAGAACTGAACTATTAGGAAAAACAAAAACAAGCAAATAAAAAAAGGCTGCCCTTATGCATTGTAAAAAAGCTCATCCGAGAAGTTCACACGGTAAGGAAGAAAAGAGCAAAGAGGCAGAAGTACTGCTTTATCACCCCTTAAGCTTGACAGCAATTAATTTCAGTCCTTCGGAGGAATCAGGAGGACTTCAAAATAGTGAGTCTTCCCTTACTTCCCCTCTATATTAGATGATGTATGAAAAAAATATATCCCTTACCCTGTTGAGGTTTACTACAAACCAGAAAATGACAGAGAGGCACAAGCACTTTGATTGATTTAAGAGAAACATAGAGTGACAAGTGAGACAGTGGAAGAGTTGCTATTCATGAACTTCACTGCTAAAAAGCAAAGTATTTATGAGATGCATATTTTCTGGCAGAATGACAGAAAAAATAAAACAAACAAAAAAGCAAGACAAACAGTAATCTGCAGCATAGGTTATCTTTGGAGTATGGTTGAATATGAGCCAAGTTGAATAACTGTCTTTTAATTAAGGTTTAGAGCACAACTCATAGGCAATGTTGAGTAAAATAAAGACCAGTAATTTTAACAAGGCAGTATTGAAATGCAAAAACAATAAATATCCCTTAAAATATTTTTTCTTCTTTAAGGAAATTTAAGCAGCTATGAATATTCATAAACTGTCACATTTAAAAGAAATCAGTATGTTATTTCATGAACACTAGAGCCAGCAAAGTCTGTCTTCCTACAAGTTGCATATTTTCTACCCAGGCCATCACTTCCTACCCTCAATAACAAACTACACCTCCAGTCTGCTACGAAAGTTACACTGTAGGTAGGAAGCTAGAAACTCCCATCCCTGTTTCAACAAAGCTTTGCAAAACTGACTAAAAGGGCCTCCCTATTTCTAGAGTCAGAAAAGCAGCAAAACTCCATAATCTGATATCCTAGCAGAAACAGTCTATAATTGAGAAGGTTCCTAAGCTCTCAGGCTTTATTGCTGTCTTCCTCCCTGAGTGACTGCTGTAAATCAAATATGACCCTTGAGTGAGGGAAGTAAGGAAATGCACAGCATAGTTATCAGTGCAAGGCTCAGCCTGGATCCTGTTGAACTTTTCTGGGCTGGGAGCCAGGAACGTCTTTTGTAAGAATACACTCGTTGCTCCTTCAGCCCACCAGTCCTTGCCAACCACTGTCTTTTTTTTCTAAACCACTGCCTTGTTGGCACACACATTCCTTATAGAAGTTCATGGATTTACAGATTCTTACCACTGTCAGATAAAAATTTTGGTTCAAGTATATCACTAGTTTGTTTTAGTTTAAGTCCTGTGGCTTTAGTGCCCAAATTTTAAAGTAGAACTATTACACTTCTATTAAAATCATCTAGCTTTGAAAGATTTAGTGACACATAAGAATTTAATAAAATTAACCTACTCTTTTGGAAGATCAATATCACCTGCAGTTCCTAAATTTCAGAAATATTTTGAAAGATTCAATAGGTTTCAAGCAAAGGTGTAACCACAATGAGTAATCATCCACGTATATTATGATTCTGAACCAATAAATATTGGCTACACAGAATAAAAAAAATGGCTACTGAATAAATAATAACCAGTTGTACTTGCTTATGACTTTGTAAAGCTAAAGATGATACTAAGAACGAGTGGCTAAAATCCACAGAAAAACCACTAAATCACACATTAATTATGACTGAATTCATCCTGTCCCTGTCGTACCTACAGCCACATAAACAAAGAGCAAAAGGCCCAATCTGCCTTCCCCCAAAGTTTCTGGAGCTGGCAATTTGCTTCCGTCAGACATGAGAGCAACAGGTACAGGAGGGTGGGCCCTTCCACGGCACAAAAAACAGATGGTGACAGCCAATGACAAGGAGGTAACTATCACCCTGCTAACTCCTTAAAATTGAGCACTCTGTAATTCTCTTTAAAGACATGGTATTTGTAGCTTTTACCGTAGGAAAGGAAGAATAAAAGTTTTTGTGCAAATTTTCAGCAAAGCAAAACCACAGAATGGTCCAGACCTGATTTTATTGCAGCCAAGCATGTAACATGACCAGAAATATTGCAGCCAAATCAAAATCTCTTTCAAGGGATTGCAGCACGCTGTACTGTCGTCACGAAGCTGTGGGTGTGAGAAGTGTGTGGCATACTAAGATGGAAAGCATATGGATAGAAAACACATTTCATGGAAAAGATTTGTCAGGGGAGATTAAGATAACTGTTTTTGACATTAAAAAGTAGGATTTAAGTTGCAAGGCCCCAGATGAATTCAGAATAAGTTTTTCGTTTCTATTATACAACAGTGAGAAAACTTGCTTTCTTTTACAGTCTTACAGTTGCACCATCTTGAGAATGGCATTCAGTCTTTCTGGATAAACATTATTGAACAATATTCAGGTTTTATTAGTTTTATTTTGTTCAATAAAGATTTCCTGCAAAATTCTAGAGCATTTTGAAATCTTCACTACTAAGTATGAGCAATCTTTAAATTACCACTACTTCTACAGTGAGTTTATACCAGTTGTTTGCAGCTGGAGAACAGATTGCCATAAAGTCTTCTACAATGCTCTGAATCTTCAAAGTGAGCAGAAGGTAATCATTATCCCCTGTCCTTTCTTATTCCCAGAGAAAAGGCTGGAGACAGGGGGAAAAAGGAAAAAAAGAACAGCAGGAAGGAGGAGAAAAAGTCTGCACGTAACTATCAAAAGGAGAAGGGAGAAATCAAGAAGAGGCATTTGTCCAGTAAAAGAAATGATTCCTATGTAACTGATACTGGGCAAAATGACTGTAGGGAGAAAAAATGTATTAAGTTATTAGCTTTATCAAAAAATGCAGTTTGTAACTTGAAGAAAATTCTTCAAGAAAATGCCTACATTATACATGACAATTCAGTGAACAGGGGCCCACCATCACCAATGGGATCAAATTCCTTTTAGAAATAATAGTCTTTTAAGAAGGAAGACCATTCCTGATAATGTGGATTTATTTACGCCCCCACCCACACACACTTCCCAAATAGGTCCATATACAGCTTGAAGATCCTGAGCTACAGGCCACAGTATGTGAGTCTGCTCGCACAGGATGGCCACTGCAGGCATATCAGCCTAACTCATCCTGTCCTCATGTATTTGCTACTCACAAAACCCAGCAAAACAGAAAAGGCCAACTTGCATCTTGTCATGTCATGATGTAGGAATGACACTCCCCAATTTAGTGCCGTTTCCTTCCCCCATTACCCCCAGACTCCCCCAAACCAGATGCCACTCTCTTGCTTCTCTCCCACTCCCCTTCCCCTTTCCCTTCCTGCTCTGGGGATGGAGTTGAGAATTGGAGGCACAAAAAAGTCTTATAGGTCAAGAAAAGAACAACTCATTTACTGGAAACAGCAATGAGATTTGAAAGTGAACAGTGACAGCTACAATATTAATAACAAAACATGTAAGTCAAAGAAGCAATTTACACATAAAACCCACGACAAATACCAACCAGCTCTTTCCCACCACACCATGCTTTCTCCTGACCAGAAAAGGAATGCCTCTATTCCAGGACGCCAGAGAAAGAGTCCCTTTTCCCCACCACTGCAATAGCATAGGATGGTATAGAATAACATTACAGTCTTGACTGTGCCCTCGTCACAGCACACTACAGCCTAGGACAAATTGTAAAAGGAAATTAGAATTCCTGGGCTCAAGTAATCTGGTGGGCTCAGCCTCCCTGTCAGCTGGGATTAGAGGAAGGCACCACCACATTCAGCTACTGTAAAAAAAATTAACTCTGTCCTGGTCGGAACTAGGACACCAACAAAACAAGATCCCTCAGTGGCAGGAAGAACTTAAGCTAGAATAACAATAGTGGGACACACAGACCGGAGAAGAGAAAGCACCTTGGAGAACTGGGACAAAAAAAGATCCAAAATAAAGCTTTCTATATATTGTAAAATCCAAGTGTAAGAAACCATCAATATCACTGATTGTTTGGAGTTTTGAGACTAAACTTAACTTACAGGATGGAGTTTTCATGAGTTGTCCACATTACTGTTCCACTAGGAAGAGTGATTCTGTATTATTAATCCTGAAATTATAACTCAAACATTGTTCTTGTCACTCTCTTAACACTATGCTTGTCACTCTCTTCAGACCTGAAGCACTAATTTTCCACATCAAAAATTTAATAGGTGATGCATTACTGGAATAGATGAAAGACTAACTTGCATTAATGGAAACAATATTTCAATAAGCTTTTAATGTTAGTTAGTCAAGAGTACTTTTAAGCTGTCATATAAGATCTGTATCTGCTTACTCTCTGAGTGATTGGGGTTTGTTGCTTGTTGTTGTTGTTAAAGAAACAGAAAAAATACCTATAATTCTCTTATTACAAGTAACAAGCTTTAGCACACATACATGGGACACTCCCAACTTTCAACCCCCAAATTTCCTTCATATGTATACCTTTGATCAAATTAACCAATTGTATCCAGAATAATAGCATGCCTTAGAATTACTGCGGTTCATAATCACAAATTGTTCTTGTTATTTGAGGCCGTTTGATTATTGTAATAATCTGAAAAGCTTGGTGTTTTTCCATGTTGACTGAGAAACCTTGATTAAGGTAGAAAGGATAGGTCAAAAAGGTAAACCTCGTGGGCGCTTTCCTTCATTTTCAATCCACACACACAATTTCATGACTTAGTGGCCACATGCCATACATATAAAATTGGTACAGCCTTAGTATTGTTCAGAAAGGATTTGACCTGCAAGTGTAATTGATAGTTGTCATAAGCCTCATAGCATTAGCTAGAAATACTGAACTATAAAATGTAGAACTTTATTGCACATGTTCAAAGAAAAGTTAAAAAATCAATGTAAAAAAATCCAATAAAATTTCTTTTAGGTGATGACATCTTTCACAGCAGAATAAAAACAAAACAAAAATGCAAAGTCAATTAATCTTGTGAATTATCATCTGCAGAAAATAAATGGTAAGGAGTTCCCATCATAGGAAAAGTTGGCTGGATCTGTTTTTAAAGGTGTCGTAAGAGAATGACAAGAGCTTGCTTTGTTTTTTATAGTTCTGTCTGTATCGCCCAAGTTTTGCAGTCACCCTCCATGCCCCTATCAATGAATGTTGTTTAAATTAGTCCATTTAAAACGTAGGTTGAGCCATTTTCATTTTGACGTATATAAAGCCATTTTCCTGTTTTATTAGTCACATTAGCATTCTATTGCCCTTTAAATGTCACAAGTTCAAGAGCACAGCTGTACATATCCTGGAAATATTCCTGTTTTATGTAATAAAACAGAAAGCTACCATTTCCTGGGACAGATAAGGTGACCAAAAAGAAAAAAAAACAGAGAATAACAAACAGGCCATAGTAGCACAGAGTAAAACAACAACCAGTAAGACAAGATTGTTTGCAAGTGAAGAAGAGCAGGAGAGCTACTGAGAGCACAGATTTAGAAACATTTGTTTGTATTGTCTCTATCAAAACATGCGAAACAGTGATGAACCCACCAGTTGCTGTAACTCACAGAAAGGAAGAAAAATGGCACTGCACTCACCCCCTGACATATTCCTTAATCTTTTAGGGACCTTTGAAAAGCCATTGTACATTGGAAGTACTCTCATTTATTAGTGGTATTTTATTTGAAAGCAGAAACCTGCTAAAGTCCCTAGCTGTGTGGTATCTAACCTAAAACATTTCCAGGCTGATTGGAAGGAGTTATTTGAAATCAAATGAATTGTGAAGTCTGCAGGATCTGACCTACCATCTTCTGTCAAAGGCAGGTTAGTGCTTTGAACAGGTTAGTGCTTGAAAATATCACCTGAATCACCAAGCCCAGTTGCCCACAGAGGAAAGCAAAGTACAACAATTTTTTCCAGAACTGCCTTAAAAACATCTTCCCTATATGTAACCACAGCCCACGCTACACTACCCACCACCTCCTGACAAGGCTCATTATTGTGGCTTTTAAATGTCTACTGCAATGTGCCACAAGCGACATAACTCTGTTTCTGTGGCTGTGTCACAGGTCCCCACAATTACAAATAATTTGCTAGATAAATTGGCTTTAGAGGAAAGTGTGCCACATGGTACAAAGGAGGGTAAACTCTTCCTCTTCTCTGCCTTCCCTCCACTTCAGAAATCGCTGCCAAACTCATTAAGGAGGAAAACACATATACCCACGCCACTCAGCAGGTATATTTCTAAGCTTTGTGAGTATCATGTTTTAACCCCAGCTGTCAAGCACCACACAGCCACTCACTCACTGCTCCATCCTGCTGGTGGGAGAGAGAATCTGAAGAGTGAAATTGGAAGTTTTTTGGACTGAGATTAGCAGGTAAAGCAAAAGCTGCATGCATGCAAGCAAGGTAAACAAGAAATTCATTCACCACTTTCCACAGGCAGGCAGGTGTTTATCCGATCCCATGACAGCAGGGCTCCATCACAGGTAGCAGTGACTTGGGAAGACAAACTCCAACATGTACCCTTTTACTACTTCTTTTCCCAGCTTTGTCTGCAGAGCATAATGCCATATAATATGGGATATCGCTATGGTCAGTAGGGGTCAGCTTTCCCAGAGGTGTCCTCACCCCCTTGTGCACCTCCAGCCCACTCACTGGTAGGGTGGGATGAGAAGAAGAAAAGGCCTTGGCTTTGTGTAATCCCTGCCCAGCAACAGAGAAAACATCCCTGTGTTATCTGCACTGTTTCCAGTGCAATTCAAACCATACCATCATACCAGCACTGTGAAGAAAATTATCTCTACCCCAGGCAAACCCAGCACAGTACACTACAACCATGTCATGGCACCAGAACCAAGTCCGCACCAGCAAACACCTGGAAGCTTCAGTGTTTGCCACGTTCCCTTTTGCAGAGTGTCACAGGTACAGTGGTTCCCTGGTGGCTGGGGCTCCCAACAGGGGTCTATTGGGACAGGGCCTAGTCCTGTGATGCAGCCCCTCACCAAGCAGAGAGGTTTCCTGACCTTCTCAAGAGCCCTGAGAGCCAAAAACCTCAAAGGCAGCACTGGTGCAGCCTCTGTATTGCCCAACCAGGGCTGTAAACAGGGACCTTCTACTGTGGAAACTTCACCTGGTAGCTCTCCAAAAGGTGGGAGGCAAAGGGGAAAAAGGAGTGAGGAGAACTGCCACATTACAGGTGCTCAGAAATCATACACCTGTGGATGTAGCTGCCTGCTCCAGCAAAACCTATGTAGTATCTGCTGTCAGGTTCAGAGGGAAACAAGCAAGTTAATGACAGTCCAAAAATCCAGTTATGGCTCTGGCAGCACAGGAAAGCCAGCAAAGTAAAGGGCAGTACCTCCTGCTCCCAGCAATAACAATATCTACTCAAATGAAGGTAGGAGTTGGTAGTACTTGCTATTCCTATCTGGTCTTCCAGCTGGCAGGCTGTCACCACACTCCTGAGGGCCTCAGAAGGGCCCCAGAAGGGCCTCAGAAGGGCAGTGCCAGAGACCCAGTTGTGTGGCACTGCCCAGATGCTATGGGATGTCACACTTCAAGCAATTTTATGCACAGCGAAGTTCTACATATGGCAACAGGCAAAGGAGGAACTCATCTGCCATTGCTGCTGAAGGCTGTCAGCACCAGCTGCCCATGTAAAAGGGACCTTGGTGCACAATACACAAGATGAGTGATGCTTAAACAGAAAGCTGCTGATAAGAAAGTAAAGGCTGTGGACAGCTTCATAAGAATGCTGAGGCACAGAGATCTTTGCTGACAAAGCCAACTTAGCAGTCCCCATGAGAATGAATAAGAAAGTCACTGAGGAAAAGGGTTTTGTCTAATCCAGCAGGTGCTCAAACCACCATGCCTAAATTTGGCCCTGGCAACAACAACCTCAACATTGTATTTAAGCAGTCAAGTGAGCAAACAATCTGTAAGCTACTGAATATCATCTTATCACAATAAATGATGGAGTAGCTCAAAGTTGAGAAACACAACTGCCAGTCATGTCTTCTGTTTTAGACTATCCTGGTCCATTCCTGATTTATATGTAGCACTGAGCACCCAAATGAATCCAGCACAATTCTGAACAAAGACCTGAGCTCAGCTCTTTTGCGTATGCTTTCTTCCTATGAATGCTTCAACTCCAACTCAGCAAAAAATATGATGCAGATGTCTTCTAAGAAATAGATAAATATTTTCATGGAAAAGTTCATTCTCTTTCCTCAAAGCTGTGATTGCTCCTCCCTAGAAGTCTGTAAGATCTGCAAATAGAGTATTGAAAATGTGCTCCAAGGAACTGTTTAATCCACTCATCAGATGCAGTAAAGGAACTATGGTTTAAGTTGACTCTGCTTCAGGAGCAGACAGCCCTCACAATTCATCCCCTGTGATATACACAGATTGATTTCTTTGAGAGAGAAAATCCTTGATTTGAGCTAACACACAAATCCCACACCTTTCATACAATCATAGAATTGTTTAGGTTGGAAAAAACCTCTAAAATTATCAAGTCCAACTGTACACCCAGCACTGCCAAGTCCCCTAATAACCCGTGTCCCTAAATGCCACACCTACAGACTTTTAAGCCCTTCCTCTAGGGATGGTGACCCCAACATTTCCCTGAGTAGCCTGTTATAATGCTGGACAACCCTTTTGATGAAGAAACTGGGCCTGATCCCCTGGTTGTTCTGCACATGCTCCATGAAGGCTCACAAGATACCTGCTCCGTGACCTTCCTTGGCACCAAGCTCAGGCTGACTGGCCTACAGTTCCCCAGATCCTCCTTCTGGCCCTCCTTGTAGATGGACATCACATTTGCTAACTTTCAGTCAACTGGGACTTCACTGGTTAATAAGGACTGCTGGTAAGTGACTGAAAATGGCTCATTACATCCTTGAGTGTCTTCCTGCAAGTTGTGTTGGCATTTCTTCTCTCCCTTTTGTTTCAAAATCCAGGGAGATGAATTTAGGCAGAACAATATTCAAGTATTTTTCCAAGCTAGAGAAACCATGCATTATTTATGCTGCATAACACTCTATGCAGTGTCCATCATCAAGTTCCAGAAAGAGATTGTTCAACATACCCACTTATGCGTTCTCATAAGAATAGGATTAAACATTTCTGACAAAAACTTTTATCTCCCTCATTTACAGTAAACATGATTATTCTTTTCTGAGATAAAAAAGCTATTTTAAGTTCTTCAATGCTAAAGTACTCTAGGAAAGCCAACAATAAAGGATATACTTGATTCTTCTGTATTTTCAAAATGTTGGGTTTAAATAACACTAAGATTATTCATGATGCTTTAGTTCATGCTTTAGTTTAGTCATGTTTTCCTGAATTTTTGTTTTTGTCTGTCCTTATAAAGAAAAGGGTCCAAACTGTGGAAGTTTCTGATATTTGTGTTCTACTGCAGTAATGCAGAAATAGTCCCACCAACTCAGGGTAGACATTCATCTGGTCCACATGGCTGGGAAAGAAGGTAAAATGAGAGAATTCATGGCAAGGTATTCCCTAAAGCATGTCCCCAGATCCCAGCAATCAGGAAACCGGGAAGTAAGAAGGAATACCCTTTAGGAAGATAAACTTTTTTAGCTCTCAAGTTGTGTAAAAGCATGATATCCAAGTATAAAGAGTGTGGTTACTATGTCTTCTCTAATAAATGTTGATCTACATTTTCTGTTCTTAATGTAGGCTTTCACCACTCCCTATCCTCCTCCTGCAAGGAAATTAAGGTCACTATGAACCCTCTTTGTTCAATACTTGTTCTGAGCTGCTCCCAAGAAATAGAGGACTTTTGCAGAGACCTCCAGGTTTCTGTGCCAATACCAGCTGTCCTTCAGAATCAGTCTCCTAACATGCTTCTTCCTATGGGCCAGATCAAACCTTGGAATAATTTCAGAGTTCAGGTCTGTCCCTAAATGAATCTCTTTCTCCCCCATTCTCCATCCCTCCACCCAGCACTAGCTCCATTTGGAGATGCTTGGAACACAGACTAAATTAGGGAAAAAGCTTTCTCTAGTCCTTACCTCTCTTACTCAGCAAGCAAAGAAGGAAAGAAAGGCTGGTGCTCTAAACATAGTTCGTGACTACCTATCAGAGCCTGGCAAAAACATCGCAATTCAAGATGAACCCAAGGAATGGGTTAGTTATTCTGTCTAGACTTACGCAACTGAAAGTCATCACCAAAATAAAAGCTCATCTTCAAAATCTTCATTACTTCCCACTAAGAAAATTTAAAAAGTAACTCAGGAAACCCATTTTCTTCTTTCTGCTTGATATTTTCTGTTCAGAAGTGTAATAAAAGAAAACACTCACTGTTATTGGAAACATTAGAAGATCTCAACGTCTCTGTTTCCACACCACCACTGCCAGATTCTGCAGCAGTGGCATCACCCTTACCTTCTGAAGAACAAGAGCATAATCCCTGAATTGCACATGGTCTTTGACTTTTGTGGCTCCCAGGGAATTTGAAGGGGTTTAGATGCCTCCAGCCCATGATAGAGTGCAAGGCTGGGATACAGCATCAGAAGCAGTAACCCATCACCCTTTCAGAGCACAGCTGGAGCAGTCTGCTGTGAAGAGAAGGCAGCAATTTCATTGCCTGTTCTTTACCCAACAACAACCACATTCAGTCTTCCAAACAGGAAGACAGAAGAGCCTACATGTGACCCTAACATTTTCCATCTGGCCATGATGCTGAATAGAAATGTCAAAGTAAAATCTACTTTTCCTGTAGCTGAGCAATAAAGACACTTATGCATCACAACCCAGAGCTGAAAACATGATTTTCCTGGAATGGGATATTTTGCTGATCTGAATCTCTCCTCTGGAATCAGCAACATTTCTGCTAGTAAGAGACAGACCCAGACTGAGTCTTGTGTCACCATTAGGGTAGGGTGGGAGATGAGAAAAAAGGCAGTGGAAAAAATTTTCAGCTATTAAAAACCAAGCTCTAATCTGATTCTTCCGTGTTTATGAAAAGAGCGAGTGAAAGCTGATGCACCCACTAAGCAGGCAAGCACTGTCATCACTGACCTTAGTGGCTGATTTGTGCGTGCCAGTTGCAACACAGCCCTCTATACTGCTCCTTGGCAGGAGAAAGGCTGTTCATCATCATCTGGCAGCTTTAGTGGAACTTTAGTGGCTATAGGGGAGAACTTCATGGGGAAGGAGGGGGAATTTTCCTCCCTCCCTCCTCCGCTTTGCTCAGAAACTAGGAGGTGCAGCCTCAGGAGCTGGCTCTAATTGGTAGTGGAATGTCTAGTTATAACAAGGTCCTGTGTACACCCCTGTCCTTGAATGCATGTAATGGCAGCTGTGATCATGGGCATATGCCAAACATATTGAGACAGCCTGCAAAAGAGGGTTTTTTCCTTTACTGACACATGAGGAGACTGCTTGTTCTTTGATAACAGTGACCTGCAACTTCGAATCTGCAAGTTCTGACCCAGGCGGAGTCAGAACCGTGTCTCCTCATTTGCACATTGCAAAGTAACTAGAAAGAGAGATAATTAAGCCTTCCCTGACTCCTGTTACCCCCTGCAGAGAAAGTCCTACAACACCGAGTGAGCACCACACAAGCAGAGCTGTGGTTTACAGTAAGTGATTGTTCCCTGATGACTTTGGGGGAAGGGTCTATCATCCAAATTGTGAGTTACTCAAATCCTTCCTGCAATAGCCACAACCTTGATTGTTAGCAGTGGCTGAAGGCACAAAAAGTGCACAGCTTGCATCCACTGTTCCCTGAGCACAGAGTAATGAAGAAATTCATCAACAGGTTCATATAATGCTTGCTGTTGCTGCAGTTACAAGCTCTCCATAATATCGCCATATATTGCCTCTTTGCAGAGGACACTTGTTAGGTTTCTCAAAGCTCAGACAAAGTTTCATGCCAGAAGCCTTAAGCATATGTGAAAATTCCTTTAAAGACTTGTATGGAAGAATATTAAAGGTGGAAAAAAGCAAGTTTACCTTTGAAAACTGTTTTCTGACTTGTCAGGAAAAGATTTCCTCATGGGCTTTACTAAACAAAATATTGAGTAAGAGTCACACCATGTGTATCTGTGAAGCGGAGTAAGACAGAGTGGGCACAAAATAATGTTGTATAGAAATTGTTCATTTTCATCGTTGGCATACAAAAGGTAAAGGTAATAAAGAAGGGTAGAGGAGAACTTGACATAAAAGAATTTTTTTAGTATTTGGTATCTCTAATTAAAAAGATTTCAACATCAGAGAGATGTATAAAACTAACAGAAAGAGAAAATTGTCTTCATTTTCCTAACAATATCAGACTGCTTGAAATATAGAGGTCAGTTATAACTGACAGACACTGATTTCTTTTAATATGGTAAAACAAACCTTGAACATTTTTATAATCTAAATTTCATAAAGTCAGAACAAATCAAAATGAGCTCTTGCTGTCTTCCATCAGCTTTTCCCAACCCAATACTACTTTATCCTCCCTTCTTTCCTATATATGCTTCTTATTTTTCCCATAAGGAATCTAAATTGAGAGATTAAAATAGCCCATCTATTTGATTTCTTTAAAAGTAATTGAAGTTTCAAGGAGTAAAGCTAAGGATATAAACTCATCTCAAACTCATGACCACTCTTTTTTTCAATATTAAACCCATATATAGTCCTTCACATGACTAAGCTGTGAAACCAAAATCTTATTATGCACAGCCCCACACATCAAGTAGCAGAGGGAAATTGAGTGACAGTTTCTGTACAAGAGTTCCAGAAGTCTCACTGTACAACACAGTTGTTACTCTTAAAAATCTTTAAAATGCATTGCAGTGATGAAGACAGAAGCTACTAGTCCTTATTATACCTTATTATTCATTCAACTCATATGAAAATACACTTTCACAAATACTGGTGTGAAGTTCATTCAGAGGAATGTTTTTGCTTATAATCACATAAGCATCTCTCTCTTTCCACTCCTTCTATTTTAGTACTTGATCTTAACAGAAACTTCAGGGCAAACAGAAATATGGACCAGCCCAAGCTACAAATATACCCCAGAGTTTAAATTTCAATAGATCCCTCTCCAGAACCTAGTTAACAACAAGCACATCTAAATTCACTAAATTCTGCATTTAGGTGAGACCAGCCCCTCCAAGTACCAGGGCAGAGTTGTAAGTCAGTTGAAAAACAGAGTTGCCAAGCTGCTCGTTTCTCATGTGACATCAAATTGGATTATGCTACTAAACCTGCAATTAAAACTGTGTTACACCTCATGTAAAAGTTTCAGTAATTTACTGTTTCACAGAAAAAAAGGTAAAATGCTCATAAAACAGCTCTGCAAAATAGGTTCAGGGCAATAAGGTCTTGAAGAAAGAATGATATCTAGGCCTAAATAACATCCAACAACTAAAAGAGGTGCACGTTGTCCAGACACAGGGAAGACTGGAATACACAGCTGTAGCAGTGCTATAAATAAAACAATCAAAACAGAGCCTTCAAAGGCAGTCCTCTCCACAAACAATTGTCTCACTGGGAAAGATGAGATTAAAAATGCAAACAAAAAATGCAACTCCTGTGATGCAAACTCATGTAATCTGAATAATACAGTTATCCAAGAGCCTATCTAAATCAGAGCCAAACCACAAGCTGAGGAGACATCCAGAAAAAATAAAAGATTGTATTTTGAACCACAGGCATGCTCTTTGCCACCAGTGTGACACAACAGCTTTTAATTTGTATTGATTGCAGCATTGTTTATGATGCATGCATGATGGAGAACATTTTATTCTGTAAGTGGAGTGACAGACCCAATGTAAAATACTTTATCCTGATTTCTCCAAGATAAAAATCAAGACTTTCTGCTAGGTCAGAGTCTCTTACACTGAAAATTCTGCTACAATGAGCTCTTGGAAAAACAAAAAGAACAAGAAACAAAAAACAATCAGACACACAATGACAACAACTAACAAAATCCCCCAGACCGGACCAGTCCAAAAGTTTCACAAAGTACAGTCGCTGAAGAGGCTTTTTATAGATTGAGCCTTAGCTTAAATCTGACCTCAAATTTTGATTACCTGAAGGTAAGCTTAATACCATATCACACTAAAATGCACTCAAGTTCTATATTAAATCCTCTTATTTTGATTAGATTGTTATTCTGCAGAAAGTCCTTAAACAGAAAAAAGAAAAAACCTGTACATGAAAGGTGTTAAGAAGGAAATGTTCCAGGGGCAGATTAAAAGTCTATTCTAAAAACAAGCAAATAACTGCACTTTAACTTTAGTAGCTTCACCCAAGTAGCCCTACACTTAAAAGAACATCTCAACTTTTCAGGAAACGTGCCTCATGTTGTGAAATTTTGTCCATTTTTCAAAAAAGATGACACCACACAAAGATGGTGCCTGAGGGGATAATTTGCAAAGATGTCAGGCACTAGTGATTTGGATCACCAGCTAGTAAGCTGACCCTCATTAGTGGCCCTCTCTTCACTACTCCAAATTCTGATAAACTGCTCTGCATGTTTCAGAAATTGTATGAAGCCTTTGGGTCCTCAGGGATAATGCTTTATCCTCATGCAGTTGATTTAAGACCCATTTATAGACAGATATTTTAGTACAGCAAACCCCCACCAGAAGAGAAAGCACAACTTTCTGAGATAGCTAATGAGATTAAGCTGGAAAAGGTTTTTTTTCCTGACCTTTGCTTCAAGTCTAAGTGTCTTAATGGAGTCACAAAACATGGCAGTTTGGATATAAACACTTAATCACAGATTCCTTTACAATCACAAGGGGAAACATTTTCCCAGACTTACTGAAGAATTTACTAATGGTAAAAGAACAGGGGAAAAGGAAGAAAAGGAAAAAGAAAAAAAAACTTGATAGGAAAAGAAAATAATGTAAGAGATTAGTAACTCAAATAACTAAGTGATAAGAGGAGATCTGGTTGGTTAAACCATAGGTTTATGGCTAAAAAAACTGTGTGGAGGAGAGACTGATGGAGGGACAAAAGAATTGTACAAAAATGAAGAGGGTTGGTACTTTATAATGAAAACCGATTTGGAAATATAGAATAGTGAATTTCCATAAGGGCATACTAGGTGCAAATCTAGCTTCCCTGAGTTTGTATATCAGAACAACTAAGGATAACTGAGATGGTAATTTTGTACATAATGCTGAACTAAGGTTCAGCATTTCATACAAAACTATATTAATTTTAACAGTCTTATACCTGAAACTGAGCTACAGCTATCTATCCTTCTCCATAAGGGGCACCTGAGGAATACATAGCCCTTTCTGTCCAGAAATAGCTCTCCACACTGTTTACCTCATAGTCTCACCCTCCTCATCCAGCTTTTTAACCACCAGAAACCACTCAGTCCAAAGACTGCCCATCTGATACTCTGAATAAGGACTGTTGGTACTTTTCTATAGCAAAAGGTACTGTTCAAGATGGAAGGTTTGGGAGATTCTTTGAAAAGGGGAACAAAATAGAAACATATAAAATTATTATTTAGAAAATTAGAATCCTGGCATAGAGTGAGTTAATACTATGATCTTCAATAATGTATATTACTCTAAAGAAAAGGAAATAAAAAGGTAAGGGTGTATATTGAATTGGTTGTTTCACTATTTAATTTCACTAATTACATTGCCTCATTCTTAGTATGTTTTGTGCACAGTTATAATTGTCAAGTAAAATTAATTCACAGATTTCTTTCACCTCTAGGGTTTACTACATGTCCTTGCTGATGCAACTATTTTCCTAGTGTGCTGCTTTACTTACATGGCTATTGTTACATATGTCCCTTGCAAGTTACAGACAGCACCATTTTCTAGACTACTTTAAGTAAAAGAAAAAAGAAATATAACCATAAAAGCCTAAACTTCCTAGAATTGTTGACAAAATGTCCACATTCAGCTTAATGCTCATAAGGTTTCTTGCAGCAGTGAAATATTTCCGGGGCCTGGCAGGGGTGATTTTTAATACAGAGCCAGTTTTTAACAAGAGTTCAATAAAACAGTCAAGCTTTCCATTTCCAAGGCAGGATCATAAAATATGCCAACACTGAATAAGTAGAGATAAAGACCAGATCAAGGGCTAGATTTCTTCAAGGGTACCCTACAGTTTGGAGGTGTCAGCTCACCTTGGCTGAAAATACAGTCCAGATTTTAAAGACAAAAATTCTCTAACTTGGCAAATTTTCAGGCCCTGATCAGCAATGTCAGCTGAAAGCCATCAGCTGGCAATATGAAAGACAACAATCAGTATTATATTTGTCAAAAGCATGTCTTTGGCTAAATCCTTGGGACATTCTGCTACTGGTAGTAGTTCTATAAAACTCTGTTCTCTGTGTTATATATCAGGGAGTCTGATCTTCCTGAGCATTCCTAAGGACCTAACAAGCATATGGCTGTAGAATGTAATGCTGAATTAGAAGCTTCCTGACCTTCACAGACCTCTACTTCCCCGTTGACCCTAAAACAGCGATGGCAAAACCAAAAAAACTTTTTACCAGTCAACAGATCTCCTGAACTTTCCTTTCCCATTAACAATACCACACAGCATAGCATTTAATGATTTATCTGGTAACATAACAATGACACCTGACCTTCTGACTGAAAAACAGATTGCTCATTATGGCAGCTGTATGAAAAGAAAATTATTGTTCTAGGGTGACAGACCTGAATGTTCCACAGCAATGATGGCTTGCTGTTCCCTAGCAGTGATTATCAGTGCACACAGGCTGTCTGCAAAGAATAAGTTCAAAATCAAAGACCTCTCCCAAGAACCAAAAGACAATGAGATTTCTAGTTTTCTTTACTCTTCTGACCAAAACAATTCATTTTATCTGCAGACAAGGATGAAGCTATTAACTCATGAACATTACTTAAAACATCTCCTCTATGAAGTTCAGTTTGATTTGAAAATCACATCCAATAATTTTAGTAGCAAGTGTATCTACCTTTGCTGAGTCAAAGATTATCCAATCAAACACAGATGCAGCAATATTTTGGTAAAGTTAGGAATCCAGAGCATTAGATGCATGCTTTAATAAGAAAAAAAAGAAGAAAAGACCAACACAGGGTTGTCTCCTTTTATGTTTGTCTCTTTTTATTCCTGTAGTCAGTCCAGCTAGGATGGAGTTAACTTTCCTTACAGAAGCCCATATAATGTTGTGTTTTCACTTGTGATTAGAACACACCAATGCTTTGGTTACTGCTGCCCAGCTCTTACACAGCATTCAAGGCCGTCTCTCCAACCCCATGCATGCCTGCAAAGGCTTCTGTCAACCCAACAGGCTGGGAGAAGACATAGCTGGGATCTCTGACCCCAAGATTAACCCACCGTGATCTTCTCTGGCATCCAATGTATGTGCCCAATTCTAAAGAGATAAATGTTAAAAAAGGTAATGGTTTTATGCAATTTGGAAGCAACATATATGTAGATTGATATGCTCGTTTGGGCTAGAGTGGAGTACATTTTCTTCAAAGTAGCTGGTAAGGAGCACTATTCTTCTCTTTTCTAACAGCTGGAACAGCATCTCTGATCTATACAGGCAAAACCCAAGCCACTTGATGATTCTATGAACTCAGGAACCAATTACTTTGTCAGGAAGAAACTGTAAAATATGCAGAATTTAAATAGAGTCATAACCTGAAAAGTGACTTTAAGGGAACATTATGGAGCTCTGTGTATAACATGCCTTGTTTATTGCATACCCTGTTTCCTCAGCTGTTTACTCTGTCAGACCTGAAATGCACTTTGAGATCTCTACCAGATTCCCACCCATTCAGTAAGGATTGCTCTGCCAACTATGGCTTCCTCTGGGGATTGTACTCCTACCTTGACATTTGGTGTGGATGCAGGTGATGCTCTTGGGGTTGAGTTGGCTTTACTGAATTAGTGGTTAAATCAATACAGTTTTAGTATGAGCTGTGGCTCCAGAAAGTTTCGCCATAATTTAGATTTGTATATTTAGTTGTGGGTTTTTTTGTCTAAAATTAAGTAGATACTTTAACACGCTTCACTGTTTCAATAACACAATGCTATATACATTGCTTTCAAGACACACACATCTCTGCTTGTAACACAACTTGACCCAAGAAACAGTTACATGGTGGTGTTTGAGAATTAGAGGGCTAGAATTTGTTATTTAAGTAGCTCTGATTAATTCTGCCTCCTGTGCTGGACAGTTACTCTTTTCATAAATGTGAAAACTCACTTAAGAACACTCAGCTCAGCATAACTTTAAGCATAAATCATTAGAAGCATTTGACCTAGATGCTCTTCCATAATGTGGTTGTTTTTCCACAATGGTGTCTGCACATTTAAATCCTGGCTGTAGTGTTGTACAATATAAGGAATAAAATTAATAAAGGCAGCAGTATGGAAGGAAATTAAGACAAATGAAGAGATAAAAGGTTAATGTTTTTTCATGGAATAAAAACTTTCTGCTTCACACTGAAAACCCAAAGAAAGAAGAATCAACAACAGCATTATATTTCTCAAAGCATCATGAAGTAAAGAGCATTGAAAATTAATCTGATATTAACAATTTTCTACTAAAAAATATTAAAACCTTTCACTTTTATATGTTCATTGCCCTCTTCAGGCTTATCCTGACTGCCTTTACTAACTAATTAAAAAGAACTGTAGTAGAACTTTCACAAATGTATGACATATTATTTACACTTATTCCTCTTCAGACTTACATGACTTTCTTTGGCTTTTATAAACAAGAAAAATCCTGCAAAGCATCAGAAGCTTTAAAAACAAACAAATTGATAATAGCACAAAGCACTTCAAAATAGCATTTTACAATAGAAGAAAGGGAGTCTCTTGTCCCATCAAAGGCTAATATTGGAGCATTACCTCTTCCACTTGCTCAGTCAAAACATTCAATCAAAGTATTTTCCTTTATTCGATGAGTTACTGGATGGTATCAGAAAAGAATCTTCAATTACAGTCTTTTCGACTCAAGATGTTATAATGCTGATAAAAGCAAATAGTTTGAACACCATAACACCATTCTTAAAATAGGAAAAATAAAATTCTAGATATAAAATCTTTAAACAAGCCATTATTAAATGTGGAAGGGGAGTTTTGAGCAAATTATGCCTGTAAAGCATTTGACCGTTCAGCACTATTCATTCAAGCCCTAATATAACATACCTGGAAGAATGAAACATGATTTCAACTGAATACCCTCCATCCTCCCCACTGCAATGGTTTTCCTCTTACCACCTCTATCATTGCTTATGCAGATTTAAACAGATGTAGTACAGTGTATTTCCATGCAGAACAGCTGATTTCAAGGACTAGGACTTCTCAGCCAAGTAGCTCAGTGGAATTTAAACGTTTCTAGCTCACATTCACTGTTTATGCTATTCAATCTGTAATGAAATGAAAGATCAATATGAATTCACTAAGTTGCAGAACAATAGAAAAGCCTAGTAAACAAGTCAAAGATCTTTCTAGAAAGGTGAAATACAAATGAACTTTAACTAATTTTTTTTGACAGCAGAGCATACAATGAGATATTCAAGGTTCAAGTGTAAACTCATCATGGTACAGAAAAGCTCATTAATTACTACTTTTGTTTCACATTTTCCAAATGTACACACCTGCTCTGTAAAGGTGGATCCTGTTTGGTAACAATCAGCACCTGTGGTCACACCATGCTTTCTAAATCTTGCTCAGTGACACCAAGGAACTTCAGGCTCTCAGTTTGGAGCAGAACATCTTCCAAACCTCTGTGTATGCACAGAAGCAGTTCTCCTAGTATTAGACACAAGGAGATGATATCAACACCTAAAGGCAAGGTATTGAAATTCCTGGGTTTGGGACAACATGTGATTTTCAGAGCAAAAGCAGGAACTTGCAATCAATACTTGCTTTCTGCTAATATGTCATTTCAGAAGACCAAGCTAAATAAATGAATAAATAATATTGTTCCCTTTGAGCAAACCAGTAGGAAATTGGGATGTTTGAACTTGTGATCACTTTCGAAAGTTTAGATACTGAATTCAGGTCTGGATGAAACCTTTTCTTCAATTAGGCATCTACAATTCTCCAGAACAAATCAAACCAAAACAGCAGTATATTTTTAAGCCAGAGGTGCTAGAAGAAAAAGGACACTGCCATGGTCCACCATTTATATAACAGCTTTTCCCAGATGTTTTGGATCAAAAGACCGCAGTCAATCTTCAATGTCTATCTAAGAAAAAGGCAAGTTAAGTGCTCAATAACTAAAGTGAGATGCTGTTAACACTCACCCAGCTACAACTTCAAGGGTTCTTTCTGTTCAGTATTCTGCACCTTTTTTTCATTGAATTTACAGAAGCAATCCTGAGCCATAAAAATAATGACATCCATTAACAGAGCCACAGACCTGTTCTACAGCTTGCTCCTCCTGAGCGATTGTGTCCAGTTTCTTGCAGGAGAGGGAAAAATCCCCAAGAGAACTGTTTTGATGAGATATGTATAAACCCTTTTAAAAATGAAGACCAAAACAACCATTTTAGAGACAACCTCAGAAGGTTTAAGTAAGCATCAAAAAAGCAAACAACAGAAATGTTCTTCATTAAAAAATTGTGAATATGCAGTAACTACACTGGGCTCAGCAGTGATAGAGTGATAGAGCACATGCTGATGGCCCTTGAAATAGCATCCCATACTTATGTTTCATTCTACACTAACCTTGAGATCAAGGCTTCCCACGAAGCAGTACTGAGGCTATTCGGAATGTTAGTTTGGGGAGGGAGGGAATTAAATCCCATGAAGGTGAATGCCCTGACAGCTTGTGCTCTGAAACTCAGACTGGTGGAGGAACAGGGAAAGAGGAATTAAGTCTAGAAGGAGCAAGAACTCCCTGAGATGGTGCCTTCTGGGGAAACAGGGAAGGCTACAGGGTACCAGAGTTGGTTGGCTGAAGCAAGATTACAGGGCCTGAACAGGAGTAGCAATGCAGAGAACAGTGTGGACAAGTGACCTCCATGAAGATGAGCTATTCTGCACATGACAATGAGTTGGATCCTCAGAGAAAACTTCCTTTCTGCCCCCATTAAATGAGTCAAGAGGGCAGGTCCAAGGCCAAGTATCCACCACAATACAAAGCAGTAGAAGACCCTCATGTATCTGCCTCTGCTAGAATGAAAGAAGACACGAGGTCTCCTTGAACGAAGCTGAGTCAGCAGCAAAAAATCTAGCCCCACACCAACACTACAGCAATACAAAAACATGAGAAAAGGTAGGAACAGCAAGTGTCCAACCAATATAAAATGGGGCTGAGGAGGCTTGGAGAGGTCTGGTTTTACTCAAAAAGGTATTATCAGGGTCTCTTCCTGAAAGAAAGAAATCTTGAAACAGGACATATTCAAGTGATTCCAGTTGTGTCACTTTGGAATGTATCCTGTGCTAACCAAAGCTTAGCCAGGCCAGTCACTTGGCTATATCACATCACACTGGGTCATTTCTACTTTTAATTGTGGCCAGAATGAGGATGTGCAGAGAACCATGACAGAGGAAAGCAAAGCAGCAAGCACAATTATCCTTCAGTTGTTCCATAGTCATAAGGTGAGTCACTTGATAGGATCAGAGACTCCTGTCAGAGCTGCTCCATCTGTACAACTTTCATTCCAGGCACTTTTTCCTCAGCATAAAGGTATAAATTCCTCAGCAGCTTCTAAAAAATTGTAAAAGAAAAAAATCACTTTCCAGAGGATTAACCAAATAGCAAAAAAAAATGTAAACAGGAAGCAAAGAGAAACAGGTGTATTGTGTTAATCACAAGCAGCTTGATAGCAATGAAGTACCAGAAAAAGGCAATAAGGGAACAAACAAAGACTCCATAACAAAAAGTTGTATTATGCCTGCTTTGATAAAAACTCCCTCATAGCATATAATGGACTCTTAGGAAGCAGTAAACATAACAATGCATTTTGGAAATAGAAGGACTGACACATTTTCATAGAGTCCAAGCATCCATTTATTGTAAGAGTCCACTGCAACACTGAACATGATGCTAGGCCAACCTACAACATTATTAATGCCATAAACATCTCCCAGACAAATTAACACAAAGCCATAAAATCGCTTCAGTGGAGCCAGTCTAAATGATCACATTAAAACCTTCAATTCATGTAAACCTGCAACTGGTGAATCAACACCACACTTTGCGTTTTAGAACCACTTAGCACCATCTCCACACAACTGATTGTCATTACATGTTGGAGCAAAATTCACTATGAGGTCTCAGGGATCTATTTGTACATTGTTTTGCAGCTTCATGGGCCTGTGTGTGTCAAGAAGTAATAAATAGCATGAAAGCAGGAGGAGGGAAGTCACACTGACAGAGATCTGTGAACCAGTAGTGAAATGGTGGTTTACATGTCATTTACCAAAGGCACTGGCCCAGCTTACTGGTCCTGCTCTATCCATTCCTGTTAGGTTAAATTTCATAGGGATAAATGTCACCACATAATCTTTGAATAAACCCAACCCCACAGCAACATCAGTGAAATTTTTATTTATGGTGAACTGTTTCAGCATATATTTAGATTATATTTTGGATATGAGTGTTATGTCAGATAACAGTTCTGACAAATGCAGTAGAAAAACTGGCCTATTTGTTAAAAAAAAAATCATACCTGATACTTGCATTTGTCTCTGAATACCAAGCAGCACTCTTGACACCTAAAGTTTTATGTCCTAAGAACAAGCAATTTGCTCCCATTTCTGTTCCCTTCCTTTCCATTCAGCAAAATGTGCTTTGAAGAAAAGCCTGAATGCATTTGTGATCCTCCATGTGTAAAGTCTTGGATAATAATTTTCTGACAACAGCTTCACAATATGGCACGCCAGTCCACTTGTAATCCTATTGTTCAGATTTGTCTGCACCATCTGGAACTTGCCATGTTAACATTTTTATTCAAGATATTTTCCCACTCTGCTATGACAAGCCATCAGTAGCTCTGCCTGTGGTAGCTCTGACTCCAAAAGTATACAAAAACCACTATTGCCACACTGCAAAAGGAATTACAAAGAGAAAACAAACAAACAAAAAAACAAAGATGAGAACAATAGCAGTCCAAGGTAACGTGGGAAAGGAGTAATGAATAATGAAAAATACCATCCCCACAGTTCTCCTTCTTGGAGAGCAGTCTCACGCAGAACAAATATTAGTCATTCCATTGCATAGGGTGGAAGAATGAGACTGTATGTGAGAAGAAGCAGAAGAAAACAGACAAGAAACAGTAGTGACTATGAGAAAAAAAGCAGATAAAATACCAGTAAGTTTTAAACATTGTAATTATAAGGCAGAAAGTGGAACTACTCTAAGACATACCAATTTATCCTCCTATATTTAGCTCTGGAAACTATGTCTATTTTATCTAGGCATAAATGCTAGAGACAAGAGTTCCTAGAAGAGAGAAGAAAATGCTTTTTCATTTTGGACTTGGATAAGGTCAAAAAAAGCATCTGTGCACACAACAGTACACAATTTTTTATCTACCTGGATATGACATTTCTGGGACCAACGATGAAAGCTGATGTGAGCTGTTTAACAGCTGTAGATCTCTGTAGTCTTTTACCCACTTCAACAGTGATTGTGTCATTGCCATGTCCCTTTTGATGAATGATGGCATGCTGGCCACTGCAGCGTGGAAGGCAGGATGGAAGGAACAGAGCAATGCATTTGCATAGAGCTGATTTTTGTCAGCTGTACCCACTGTTCTGAACAGATTTTACAATTTGATCTATTAAATCCAGACTAATTTTAAAAAAGTAAGATTGTTTCAAGACACACTAAAAATATATTTAAATTTCTAGGAGACACTAACTACTGACCACAAATAAATTTAGTTTTCATGAAAAAAATCTTTATATCTCAACTTCTGATTATCATGTTGCAGAAAAAATTAAGCACAAAACTAGTAAACTATTTAGCCATTATAAAAAAGGAGAAGATAGAAAAATAATGTTGGTCATTCAGACACTATTTTAAAATCAGTGCTCTGGTTGCCAAGCTATTAAAGGAAAGTTGACCTCTTTCTGCTTAGCAACTTAAGAGCTATCACTTATCAGCAGGTGTTGTTGTCTAAGACTTTGGTGGGGGTTTTTTTAAGGTTTGAATTGTACAGTCTCTGAAGTTGTTATGCAAGAAATGAAAGTGCTTTTAGCTCTGTATTTTCACTTTTTGTACTGAAGAGTATTCAGTATGTGCCTTTGTCAATTCAACCCTTACAAAGAATGAATGATGGCACCAGAAGTTTGCACATTGTACTCAGAAATTAAATCTATGTTGACAATGCAAACAACTCTATGCCCAAAAATGTCTGAGGGAAACTTAACAGAAAAAGAGAAAAAACACAGCAAAGGGGCACTTCTAATCAGTCTCCTCCCTACATGAGGGATCTAGAAGGGTCCAGTAAGACACAATGAATCCAGCAGAAAGTACAAAAAAAAAGGTAACTACATGCCATGTAGCAGAGCAATTGTCCATTAATTCAGAAATCAGTGAGCTTACAACATAGATGTCATTTATCCTGGCAGAATTGTGTACATTTGATGGCATTTTTCTAAAGTGTCTGATTCACATAAAATAATACCACAGAGCTGAATCATATGATAAATATACGATGGGTTTTTTTTTTTAATGACATATTAAACTTCAGATGGAAAACACCTTTTTTTCCCCCCATGCTTGAAATAATCCAGATTTGATTTTCTGGAAAAGAATGCCAACTGCTTTTCTACTTATTTAGTGACTACAAAGCACCCTTAAAGTTTCCCTTAAATAGTTTAAATTACTGTAAATTATTATAAAACTAAAACCAAACTAAACCAAAAATTTAAAAAAACCAAACAACCCAAAATATATTCTTATTTTGCTCACCAGATTCAAAGTAGAAATGTCTTGCAATAAACCATATGATGGAGATTTCAGATCAGCTTACACCACCTGCATATTTTAGTCAGGTAGTTACTTCATTTTTCAGGACTAGGCAATTATAAGGAAGAAATCAAGATTGTGGTAAAACCGAAGCTGATTGTCCTGATGAAAGATCTGAGGGAATCCCATTTGTAAGCAACTGTTACCCTTGACTTTTTCTCAGTAGAGAGACTATTCAGAAAATAAAGACATATTATACACATTCTTTCTTGAGTCTAAACATTGAAAACTCTGGATTTGTAGAGGCAGTATTGTGGATTGTAATTGTAAGGAGTAGACAGCATTCAGAAAAAATACTCACTTTGTGCTGTTGGCAATCAGATTTTGATAGTCGTTTTTTTACTTATAAACTTTGCCCTAATTTGTGTCTTTCAAAGTCATCCTGTTGTGCAGAACAGAATCAGTGGATGATGACAAGAGTACAAATTAACTTATTTTTACATGATTTCCCAACTGCCTTACATGAAAAGGAAACATAAGGACAGAATGAAGAAACAAAGGAAAATAAAAGCTACCACACAAACCAGAAGCAAGAAGGTTGTTTCTCAAGAAATAAATAAATACTAGCAGACTTGAAAGATGATGCGGTTTCCATCAGATCATGTTTTTGACAGCTTTTAGAGGGGGAATAGTAGGCCCAAGGATTTGGGAGTGGATTACAGGTCTTCTGCTTTGTCCAAATAGAGCCTTAATGCTATATAAAGTTAGGAAGTTACTATCAAAGCACTATTTCTCACCTGTTTTCCATTTGTGTGAAATTAAATGATAGTACAAAGCAAACCTGCAACAAACTAGACTATGAACCACTGAAGTATTACAAGCCACAATAATTGACATTTTAGCAATACAGTTGGCCCTTACCCAAATGGACATAGTTACATACAATTTTAAATCTTAGTAGGGGACTCTCTGGGTAAAATATCACAGAATCAATTATGCTGGAAAACACCTCTGAAATCATTAGGTTCAACCTCTGACCTAACACCACTTCAACTAGACAATATCACCAAGTGCCACATCCAGTCTTTCCTTAAATGCTACCATGACTGTGACTGCACCATCTCCCTTGGCAGTCCATTCCCATGTCTAATCACTGCATCTGGGAAGAAATTCTTCTAAATGTCCAACTTAAACCTCCTCTGGTGCAGCTTAAGAGTACATTCTCTTGTTCTGTCCTGTCACTGATTGCCTGGGAGCAGGGGCTGACACTCAGTTGTTAACAACCTCCTTTCAGGTAGTTGTAGAGGTGTATCTAAGGAAACCTGAAGAACTTTCCAATACAGTGCATTATGCTATGTCTACTCAGAGAATTCATATCCAAACGTATAAACTCTGATATCTTTATTAACAGAAAACCAGATTATTCTCTCTACAACTGTCGTATACTGGAGGAACCAGAGATGCCTAAAAGCCATCAACGGAAGGTTTTTCCAGAGCAATTCCCAAAGCAGCATACGGTATGCAACTGGAGTTGGGAAGGTTTTCTGCATAGACTGAGCATTCACATAAAAATTGTTGTAAATTTAATCTAATCTATCTCCAAGTGTGCTCAGGGAATCATGTAACCCCAGCAGGCCTTCCCTACTGTTTCCTCCTTGCAGTTTGATCTCTAAGAGGAAAAGTATTCTTTCATTTTTGGTGGTCTTTGCTTTTACCTTCAATTAAAGACCATAAAATAACAGTCAAAGCATTATTCTCCCTGTAAAGATGTTTGGATATATTGAATGTAGTAAACTATAATTTAGTTCCTAGCTCTAGAAATCAGAGCAACAAAGGCTGCAAGAGTCAATAAAACCCAAGACCCAGCTCTAATTTCACTTGCTCTGCCCTAACAAAGGCATAACTCTCTCACAAGTTACTTCATTGTTAAAGTAAAAAATATTAACTGCAGAAAAAAGTTGTAGAGACTATAAGCAAAAGCAGCCATTGTAAGGGAAATTAAATTGTTGAGAAAATATTTTTGATGTCATTTAAAATTACTAAGAAAGTCAGAGCTCTGCTGAAGTCAATTAGTTGGTCAGATAATCCATAGCACAGAAAACTCTAAGCAGTGTGTTTAGCCAAGGATGGGGTAACAAGTTTGTGTGATGCTTGTGGCTAAACAAAATACAGATAAGCTTTACTGTTTCTTTGCCAGTCAAAAAATGGCAATAACTCCTCAAAAGACGCAGACAGCTTCATACACTCTTACCCACTGATACACTTTCAAAAGACCTCATGGAATAACTCCACTGCTCATTCCATTGCAAAAGGGGAATGACAAGTTGTACAAAGCTTCCCTAAAGAGTTATCCAGCTAAAGTTTCATGGGCTTGGGAGGAATGGTTTCAGAGACAGGCATTTCTGTTGGTATGTGATGACTACTGCAATGTTTTTTACCTGCTAGGCTTGGGGAGTGGAGAAAAATACACAGGTTCTCAAAGTTTTTGTATTCGAATGCAAAACCAGCATAATTCCAGCTCAGGGAGGATCTCTGGTTTTAAAAGGTTTCGCTGTTTCTGAGTCATGTTATTATGAGATGTCTTTCCACATATAGAATTTCCAAAGCATTCATCAAGTGCACAATAACTGTCAGATTTAGATTCTGAGTGAATTAGTTATCCATCAGTGCAGAAGGTTTTTCCAATCAAAACCCTTTGTCCATCTCTTCCTATAATGAGTATAATGGGCTACTTTTCCTTCCAGCACATCCCACTCTCACTTCCTCCTAACCCTTGGCAGAGCTGCTTGCAATGCTAGCATGGAGAGCTCTGAAGATTATGACATCTGGGAAAACCTGAAAAGCAGAGAGAGGTGGAAATATTTAACAACAGCAGCTGCATCCCATTCAGCTGGCTTGTCAAAGTACATCCTGATTGGAATAAATTACATCTCGGTTTCTGAACACTGGAAAGGAAACACGGTGTTTACAACATAACACCTAGTTGGATCAATTCCAAACTGTGACATATGTCACACAAAATTGTCGTGACGGAGCTAACTACAGGTTTCTTTCCAAAACTGAAATCCGTGCATTAGCATTAAAATATTGATCTTCATTTTGAATGACAGCATCATCACATTAGCACATAGTCAACATAACTTTGTAGAGAAATGAAAGATTGATTGTGTTGATGGAAGATGGGGATATAACTTGAAGAAACATGTTAATACTTTAAAATGGAATAAAGCCTACAGAAAATGATCAGATTTTCCAGATATGATACCAGATACATTTTCCTCAGCTTCTATAAAATGGTCACTCTTAAGGAGACTGTCATTTGGAAACCAAACAAAAAGTTAAAATATAAGTTCTGCCATGGGTAGCAACAGCAGCTCAAAGCCAGATTCTGGAAATCCAGGTGCAAGTTAATTTCTCTTCCTCTGTCCCCAACGTGACAAGTAAATTTTCTTAATTGTCAAAGATTGAAAATGGGATAGAAGGTAAAGCCAAAGGCTGCCACTTTACATAAATTAACCATTTATAGCTCAGTGCAGAATTCTTGCATCTTACTTAGCCATGTATTGGCCTCTGTTGATCAGAAAAAAGTAGAGGCCTCCTGAATATACAAAACACAGTCACACCACATGAGCAGAAGTGGTTCCTGAGAACCTGAGACAAACAGGTCTTAGACATCTCCAACTCTTGTTTATGTGACTACATCAGAGCATTTGTCATAACAAACTTAGCAATGGACAAGGATAACAATCTCTGCACAAGTTGTCTCTGCTTGCACACAGAACTCAATCATCAGAAGCAAAAAAGGTAAATAAATAAGTCTTATATTACAGCATTACAAGCATACATGCCTTTTTTGTTTGCTACAAGAAGGATTTGACACTACATACTTCAGATATTTTACAGTCACACTGAATAGATACATCTGCTCCAACTGAAAAATATAATCTCTACCAACAGAGAACTTAAAAGTTGGAAAGGGGAAAGAATAATGTCATGGAGCCTTTGTTTCACTAGATTTATAGCACAATAGTGCTAAGATTTTAACATTAGCCAAAGATGATGTAACAAAACAGGTCTTGACCCTGAGTTATGGTAACTTCAACAAACATGAGCCAACCCTGAAAAATCATATTCCTTCTTCCCTATGCCCTCATGAGTCATTTATCTAGTAATTTTAGGGCCCAAATCAAATTTGCCAAAGAGTGCATGCAAAAGTGACATTAAGCAATTGCAAATTATTTGCACAAAAAAAAAATTAACAAGTTTTGTAAAGTCATTTGGCACTTAGAGTTCTGATTGTAAAATTGTAATACTAATGGATATTTGTGTCAGGGCGCACACAGTCAAACTTCTTCAGTTTTGAAGGGCAGCTCAAGGCTAAGGATTGCTGTCTTCCAGCACAGACCAGCTGGCCAATTTCCTCAACACCCTTCCAAAAGGTAGTTAAGATTATGCAATGCTGGGTGGTTTTGTGCTTACTCGGTGTTAGGGAGGTAGCCTCTGCTAAGCAGGGAGAGTTTTGTCACCAGTCTTTTGAATCTCTAGCTCAGTTATTACAAAGAACAATTTCTCTGTTGAACACATCGAAAGGCAGATTATGGCAGCTCCCATCCTTTGTCCCCCTCCACCAGTCTCACTCAGACCAGCTTAATGGTCAACCTCCCATCCTCCTTCTGGATCCCAAGCATTATGAGGAGTGCAAATAGACCCCCTGACCTAACCTCTTGGCTTCACCTTCATCATTGGGCTGCTTGCTTCATTTCCAGATAGGCAGCTGAATAAATGCATTGAGCTGTCTGCATTTAAGCAGAAAATGACACTGATTGTCACTAAATATAGTGAGTGCCATATGTATGTTTCATTGGAACCACAAGCTCAAATTAGCCTGTCAGAATTTGACTGTACCCTGATGCTAACCTGTCAAGTGACTCAATTAGCTCAAGAGAATAAAGAAAAGGCTTGTCAAAGCCATCAAGGTTTTCCACTTGCTCAAGTCCCATCCCTTTGCTCACTGTCTTTATTAAATCTAAATACATTTCATATTTGCAGATGACTAGATGCTGTCTCTTCATTCCCTCTTCCTCAACTCCCTCTTCAGCACCACTTTCTAACCAAAAAAATCATCAGATCTGTGGAGAGGAATAGAAAATAATTTCTTACAGGTCCCTAAAACCTGGTTTTCTTATGATGAAAGGAAATACTTACCTGTAGATAAAGCCTTATCATTAGCTCAACTTCGCTTTTCTTGCAAAACACTAAAAAGCATTAAAACAATATTGGATTTAGAGATGAAATGAAGGAGCAGAGATTTCAATCAGAATTGCTGTCTCCTTATAATTCTTTCTTTCCCCACCAGTGCATAAGGAAGCAGAGCATTTCTTGTCACAGATGGCTTAGAAACCAGCAGGAAAAAACGTTCAATCAAGCTCAGAATTGCTATCTGTTGCCTCGAGGGCACAGCCATGCCTAACGCAAACTGCAAAGTCACTAATCTCAAGCATGTCCAAAACTGACTCAGAGGCTGGCAACTCTGAGCTGCAGTTGGGTCTACAAAGCAGGCAGCCTGTTCAGACACTCCTTAGCAATGGCACTTCGTGTCTTTTCCCAATCACTCCCTCTCATCTCCTTCTCAGCACTTGGCCCTGACTCCACACCACCTCTTGGTAATGTCAAAAACTCTGTAATGATAGCAGCTCAGCAGCAACAACGAAAAACAGAAAAAAAAAAAATTAATGACATATCCTCTTAATCAGTATTGTGGTGTTTTTCCTCCTCTGAAAATATTCTAATTTGTATAGTTGTTTACAAAAAAAATAATTAAAAACAATGTCAAGTTTTATTTTGGTAAGGACAAAAGTCATAGAAGAGACTATGAGGACATCATCTAGATTGATCTATATTTTCTCTTTGCATTGCTTATCTTACAACCATTTCTGCTTATCTTACAACCATTTCTGCACTTTAACAGAAAATAATTGCTCAGCTTAAAGGCTTTTCCTTTGGCTTTGCTCCTGAAGAGTCTAATAGGCTGTCAAGTGCATCCCGTCTTTTAGGAACTAAAATTCAAGAGGGCATTAGAATACTTGCTCCAGTGCACAGTTGTAAATGCCAGTCAAGCCAAAACAATCTTCATTGCTTCTGCAGTTATGCATGAAAATGCAGATCTGATGGATGCAACCTTTTTTAAATCACATAATACCTTCCAAACTCTCTTCTGTATAATTTGCTGGTGATACACAATAGCATATGTTTGTAAAGAAAGCTTTCCTAAGGACCATTTGTCATGAACCTTACTTCTGAGGTACCTTGGGATCCTCAAGTAGCCGAGTTTATTCTGTTGTGTGGTTTGTTGAAGCTTCAACCAAGGGCTGTTAAATGAAAAAATTCAGTAGCATCTAGCAAGAGAAAAAAAAGAGTATAATCAGTGCACTAGCATTTAAATATTAATTAGACAGGACTGGAACATGGAAACATTTAAAATAAATGTTCTTGTGGTATTATTAAATGTTAAATTTTATGCATTCTAAATCATTTTGTAGCCTGTAAAACAGCTTCTTTCTGTGGCCTAGGAGATGCATAATTAATATTTTTTTTCTAACCATCCATGTTTAATTATTAAAAAGTTTGACTAACATTTAGATGGCAAAAGCATAAAAATCTCTTGAAAAGCCTGACCTTATTGGGAAGAATACAACTGAAAAGTAATTTTTATTAGAGATTTTTTTATAATAACTTATTTCAAAATAGTGCATATCGATCTTTTTAGGTCCTTCTGAAATCTAGGGTAAGGAGAGGAGTTTAGTCTCTGTTCTCTAGTTTCTTTTTGAATATATCTATCTCAAGTATTTTCTTGTGCTGACAAACTAGATGCAAGGAAGAGCTAACTGAATATGAGGAACTAACTTATAAAAGAACTGGAATTTTTATTGTTCAATTGTCTTTGTATATACCAGCCAAAAGTAAGATTTTAATAACAGTAAAACTTTTAACTACAGAATTCAGCTTACAAACCTATATCCTGTGTATTTGATAAATATATCCCATATAAAATAAATCAAACTTAAGTTTATTAAGCAAGCAGAAAAAGTTCACACAAACTTGCATTGCCAGAAAGAGAACCCAAAACAGTGCTCCTGTTTTAACAAAAATTATGGAAGGAAATCTCTGTAGGGCTGGCACTGAACACACATCTGGGTGACACTACATCTTGCATCATACAGCAAACAAATGCCTTCCATCATGGTTGCAGCTTGGCACACACCTATTCCAAACACCTATGTACTGGCATAATGAATTTTATAATACCACTGGTGCATCATTGCCTTTTCTGGTTCCTATACACTGAAAACATCAAACAAAAGTTAATTGCTAGATAACAACAAGGCAGTGGATGGATGCTCCCCAATTTGTGGCACAAATTTCTTATCTTGCCTTTGCAAGGCAAGCCTGCAGTTTGCACATAAAAGCCCATAAAATAGGCAGAAATTCAGAGCAGTAGCCTCCAAGCTTTAGGGTTTGAGTGCAAGCAGACAGGCACGAAGGCAAGGGTGTCAAAACAAGGAGAAATGAGCACCCAGAGCCACAGCTGATGCCAGCTTGTTGGAGGCCCAATGGATGGCAGCCCAGCTCCTATCAAGTTTCTGGTAGGTATTATGGAAGTTTTAAGGAAAATGACAATCAGGCATTTGGAAGAGAGCACTGAGGTCACTTCAAGTGGTGGAGGAGAGTACTGGAACTGCTCACAAGCACCTGTGCTAACAGGAGACAGCCCAAAAGACTTGCCCAAGAACTTAAAAAAAAAATTAGGATGTGACAGTTTGGCACTTCTGGTTACCAGATGGTTACTGGAGATGGGAGCTGAGCTTTGGGTGCATGGGGAAAGGTCAGTTAGATCCTAAGAGAAAAGTTATGGCTTATGTTTGATGTCAGAGAAGACCAAAGTGGTGACAAATGAGGTGCAATACAAACAATGATTGCAGGAGGAGTACATAGTTGTAACCTAAATGGAAGGGGAAAACACTGGGTTGTTGGAAATAGTTTGATATGGAAAAGGGGGAGAAATTCAGGGGAAAGTATAAAGTTTTTTCTATGGAAAGAAGACTCACATTAAATGACTTTAAACACAGGAGTACAGATTTTAGTATAAAAAGAGACAGAGAAACAAAATGCAACTTTGCAGCAGCTTTCTTATCACAGGCTAAAAGCTGATTCCTCTTTTTCCTTGCTTTTCAAAGTTTCACAGAACAACCATTTCACAGGAGTTCAGTATGAACCAGCATGAGCTTGAATAAATGCAGCAGGAGCGCTGCTGCTTTCCAGTAGGCTTTTTCTGGAGCATTCCTCCCACACCCTCTGAGGGAATAAAACAAGCTGATAGCTGAATAATGTAATCAACAGCAATTCATTGCCTTGAGGTTTAGTAAATAGGCAAAAAATATGGACTATGGGGTAACGTACTTTAGAAAAAAAATCATTATTCTACAGAAGAGACTGGGATTTCCTCTGTTAAAGAAAATTTTAAATAGATAGTACTCAATAGTTCAATGCTGTTCTTTGGGGGATATATCATAATAGGTATGGAGTTCAAAAACGTTGATGGATGCTGGTTGAAGCATATAGACCTTGTTAAACAGTTTTTTAAATAAATGTGAAATTGCTAGCCAGGAAACTTTAACTCCCATCCAAAAACAAATTAAGCACCCCATTAACTAAATGCATGCAACTTGTTCCACTAAAAGCAGTGTATGTTCTTAGTGAGTAAAAGTTCCCACTGCCTTTTCTTTCCTGAAAAACACCACTGATGACAATTCATAATAGGAATTATTTATTTTTCTGTGCCAAAACTGTTTTCTTGCCACCCTGCTATATCCTGCCTGGCAGTGTGGTGTTATCAGATGACAGCTTTGATGCCCTCCTGCCCAAGTTTCCCACTGACAGAACCTGGGCCCACCATGTCCACCCAAAGTGTCTACAAAAGTGTCAGGAAGTCTTGAAGATTACTCCCTGGACTGTGTGACTCCAGGACAAAATTCACCTACCATTGCAGAAGGTTACACAGACAGGAAGAGAATTGAAAATACAAATACAGTTAAACAAAAGAAATGGAAACAAACAAAACCACAAAAACCCTCAAAATAAAAAGCCCCAAAAAAACAAGTGGTCAAGTTTCTACCCAATACCCATATTGTTTAGATGCAGAAGCAAGTAGTCAGCAAGTAAAACATGAAAACAGAGGAGGACACTGCTATGTTGTGAAAGAGGAAAAAATGAGATAAACAATCAAACTGAGGGGGAAGGGGGAAATAAAATACCAATTTAAAGGCATTTACAGTAGGATTTCCCAGTATAAAGCCAGATTCTTATATACTTATTCACCAGAGATCTTTTTAAATTCTTTAGTTAAACCCACAAAAGAAAGAAAACAGAAGAAATCTGAAGTAAACCTGTAGGAGTTTGGTTGAGGATTTTCATTTATTCTTCATGAGCACTCAACAGTGAATAAAACTCAGACTCACAAAAGCATAAACTCAGCATTTAAAAATTAAACTATTTTCTTAAGAAATATGGAGTTCATCTCTGATGGGCTGAAGTACTCCTTTCGTACTGAAAGATATCACAAGCTAACTACTGTGAAATCAGAAGTATAGAAGAGAAGACAAATGAAATCACAGATGTGAGTGTCCCAGTGGAAGACCAAGATTTCAGGCTTAATGAGGGTAAAATAAAGGTTTCATACCTCAGATCAATGCGATTACACTCAGAGCATTGATACAATTCATTACAAATGATACTCATAAAAAATTTGCTCCATAAAAATTGCTCAAACACACAATTTCATCTTGAGCTTTGAAAACTTGGTCTTCATAACCTGTTGACAACACTGCAAAATGGTATGGAGACACCTTCTCCATATGGATAGTCGAGGTAACAAACTCAGAATTCTTGTTTTGTAGGAATTAAGATCTTTCACCAAAACTCAAAGTAATTCTTTCCCTATTCTCAAACACTTCATGACAAGAGAGCAGTAATACACTACAGATTTTACTATAGCTATCGGTGACTCAAGTTGATTTAGAACAAAAGATAAAATATTTTTCTCACCAGTTAATAAGGGTTGAAAAATTTTCTTCTTCTGCTCAATCAACATCTGTTTCCATTGTTGTGAAGTATTTTGACAGAACAATTTGATTTTTTTCATTACAAAGAAGTGAAAACATGAAAAGGAAAATATTCCATTATTTTCTACGGAGGAGTCTCCTCGATTATTCAAGCTAGTATTTTAACATCTGAGTAACACAGCCTGAATTTTAGCTTTACATAAAGTCTTAGAATATGGTTATACCCTAAATATAAAATTACTGAAATAGCACAAACCAGCAAAACTTCTGAGGGTAGAAATATGAAAATTGTGGGACTTCACAGAGTAGCCCAAACCTAATCCATATCCTCAAACAGGTTCAATATTATTTTACATTGAGTCCAACACATTTTTCAAATACCCTGACTATGCCTAGTACTGGACATGCACATCCCTAGTGGGTATTAAGTCTTTTCTCAGATTTTATATGACCAACAGCACTGTCCTTCCCTTTAATTCATCTTCTCTGGCCCTTACAAAACCACTTGTAGGTTGTTTCCATACTTTCTGTCAGGGTCTCCTGCCATTGTTGTTATTTTGGATTTTTGGTATTTAAAAATCCTTTCAACTATATCCATTTCTGGTGAACTATGTACACACAGTAGAAACAAGCAGACAAACTTCCTGTATCTTCTCCCTTTCCAAGGGAGGTCAGTGCCAACCACAGTACTTTTCCTCTGAGAATTTTGCCTTCTCCCCCTTAAGTGACCTTACTTATCTCTTTTCCTCCCTCATCATCATATAAATGTGATTTATTGCAACCGGTATGAAAACTGCTCTTTAGGACCTCTAAGAGCAGACTATACCACTTGTGACATAAAGTGTTTGAAAACATTACTGTTATTTGGATGAGTCTTTACTTTCATTTTCAGCAAATCTAAACATCCACTCCAGGCTTTAGAACATTAACATCTCTGACTTGCATTTTTGATATTAAAAAATCCCCATCAAGTTTAAAGACGAGAGCGGGAAAGAGCTGAAAAAAGATTTTAATTTTGCTCGGTCCCAGGTCAATAATGAGAACTGCTAGGGCAGGGATGGCAGGAGAACGGGAAAAATGGCCATGGCTGTTAAATGGTACCTTCATCCAACAGTCTGGAGTATAACAGTCCAAATACTATTTAGCAATTGCCCTCACTGCCTGTGGAGCTTCATTTCTTTTATATTTATTTTGCTCCTGTAAAACCCTTAAACTAGGAACCAAATATCACACAGTATTGCCACTCAGAAGCTGGGCCAATTCTACTACATGCTAATTTCAAGGACTTGAAAAGGCAAAAGCTATTTGCCCTTAAGGTGCTAAAGCCTGCATGCTTTACACAAGTGATTGCCACTACAGTTCTGACATTTCTCTTTATGCTAGACATGGTGAGAATACCACATGAAAATTTCCGAGTTCTTTTATGGAATCTCTGTTGTCTGTTTCCGTATACACATGAGAATAGCTTTTACTGGGGGGATGAGGAGAGGGAGGAGAGAGCATAAAATTTCCAGTCTGCCCCAAAACCAGAACTCTTTTTATACAGATGTTGCCTGCTGGGAGTTTTAATTAAGTGCCTTAGGGGGTATCCTCAGCAGACAACTGTGCTCCTTGGCCAAATTCTCTCAGTTCCCAGTATACCCTGCCATTTCCATGTATAACAAATATTCAACTCCCATCAGCGTTGGAGTCTCACTCCTGTTGGGAATGTCCATACTGAAGAAAAAGTGAATAGGAAACAGCTTCCTGGCACATCCTTGCTTGTTTACCAAATAACCAGCTGACAGCATGAATTTTGAAGAGAAAGTCTGAAGTGATCTTCTGAGAGTAGGCACTTTTCACAGACCAACATGTAATTGAGTCAAAACCATTTTTTCAGGAAAAATAATTTACTTAGGTCTAACATGCACAAAATAATTACTTTCTCTCTTAGACAGCATCTCTGGGTTTTGTGACAAAATCGGTGAGCTGGGGGCAGTAGTAGAAGGAAATAATTTAGCTGGTTTTCAGATCTGGGGTAAGGAAAAGAAAAACAAGATTAGCCTAGTGCAGACTATAGGCATAATGCTTGGACACCACTGCAGTCCTACATAAAACATCAGCATTGGTTTTGAGTATATAGTGGTCCTCTTCAGATGGGTGAAGATTACTCTCAAGTGAGATAATAATATCAGTCAAAATATCTGAACCTGTGTTATCTCTCAGGATTACAGCATTATCACTTGTCTTTCCCCCATGGCTCCGTTTACCTCATTGTACAATTTAGTATCAAGTAGTAGAGATGCTTGTTGCAATAAATACATTGGAGGCCTATATTCAAAGGTGGTAGAAACAGAATTTTACCTAGTTTCATAAGCCACTGAAAATACTTTGTATAACTCTGGATGTAACAGCAGGTTTTGTTCATCCATACGATAAAAAAGTGACAATTAGTTGGAACACATAAACATTACCAGAACAAAACATAATTTCATCCTAGTTGCAGGCTTAAGTTCCAGGGGAAGTTAAAAGTTCAAGAGAGCAGTTAATTTGCCCTAAACTTTTTTATACAAATGCTAATTCCATTTGTCTGACAATATTTCTCAGCTGCAGATTTATTGTCAGTTTTTTTTCATCCCCTGTGGCAAATAGTTTCCAGCAGGCTGCTCTATCAATTCCTTTGTTTCACAAAGTCAGTCTGTGAGACTGCAGGTAAAAATTCTGTTTGGGGAATGCATTTTTATTATTTCTCAATAAATACTTTATGTGTTTTATTCCACATCCAGCAGTACTCTGGTCACAGGGGTTAATAACAAAAGTCCACAATTATGGATGGTGACTGGCTGCTTAGGCTTTACAGCCTTACAAGTTCTCCCTGTGGTTGCTCCAGGATGATATAAATATGCTGTAAGTGCCCTTACATTCAGATGTTCTTTGACTTTGCAGCAAAGAGCAACATTTGTTAAGATAACAGTGGGGATGCATTTCAAAATGCATAAGGGGCCTTTCAAGTTCACACAGAATTATGGTGAATCACAACACACGAACACTGAGAAATTAAGTACTATATATATTTAACAATGATAATATACTGTGTTATAGCCATTCACCTCTGTGCTTGTACACACTTCAGACAAATATACAGAAACTCCTGGAAGTGCTAATCAACCTAATTTGCATGCACAATATCAAATATTCACAGCTAAAAAATTTATATATAATTCTCACAGAAATCCTTTTTCTTAGAGCACAAAGAGAGTCATGCCCTTGCTAACTCAGTTCAAGCAGTTACAGCAGCAATACCACTGTTTGTGACTTACATGTTCTTCAGTTTGGGGGCTTTTTGTTCAAGGTGAAAGAGTTTAAAACAGCAATGTTAAAGACTCCAAATGAACAGATCAGAAGAAAGCCACCCGAATACGAAGAGAAGCTTTTTTAGTCTGAGGGTGGCTGGACACAGGAACATGTTGCCCAAAAAGTTCGTGGAGTCTCCTTGTCTGGAGACATTCAAAAGCCATCTGGACTCAATCCCGAGTAGTGTGCTCCAGAGGTCCCTTCTAACCTCACCTGCACTGTGACTCTGTGATTCTGTGAACTATGGTGTTTTTTCCATAATTTTCAGTTGTGATAGAGATAGAAAAATCCCACCAAGTTAATTATGTCCACATCATATAATCATGGAACGGTTTGGGTAGGAAGGGACCTCAAAGATCACCTGGCTCTCACCCCTCTGTCATGGAGAGGCACTCCCTGGACATGGGGTTATCTATAATTGTCTTTCTTTTATTGTATAGATCATACTAAGCAACCTCACTTTGTCAAGTGATCTTGGAAACAAAGTACCCTGGTTGATACTAACTAGACCTGGGCAATGCTAAAATTTTAGGGTTTTCTGTGATAAAAGGATTTAGTTTAACCCAGATTACAAGGGTTCACTTAGAAACACAGTCTGAAACTCACAAAATTAACAATATGACCTAGAGGATCCTGTAACCTTATGTTTTTCTAAATAATTTAAAGGTGCATTTCATCTATTACCCAAGTTCTATTTTGGCATGCCTATCCCACCATTTTTCCTCCTCTTTTCTTACTATGCATAAGATAATAAATAAAAAACCACAAAGCTAAAGGTTTCAGTTGTTTTGCTAAAACCTCGAAACATGATGCCCTACAGCATGCACCACCACTGCATCTGCTCTGCAGCCTCAGGGACATACCAATCCACACCTGAATGCCAAAAATGCCATTTAGACAAACTATTAGGTGCCTGCATAGAAGAGAATAACCAAATGTTCTCAATAATGCACAAAATATATATCAGCACAGCCCAGAAACACAACTTTGTTGTGCACACAACACGCACAGAGCAGCACACTGACAGATACACAGGGAGGCACCCTGGAATTGACAATTACAGGCTGAGGTGAGAAATTTAGAGGCCAGATGTAAGTTCCCTCCTCTGCCTGGACAGAGCTGTATCCTGCACAGGAGGACGTCTTAGCCATGGCAGCAGTTTTTCCTGTGCGTGCTGATCCTCTTTGATGAGATACTGCAATGTTTGCCAAGTGCTGGACAGACAAGGAAATAACTGATCACTGGGACACTCATCTGGGATTTGGGACACTTGGGTTGGGATCAGGTCTTCATATGCAAAAATGTTCCAATATTTTATACCCAATGTGAAACACTTAAAAACAAAACAATACAAAAAAATCACACCTCAAAAAACCCCAAACAAACAAGAAGAACGGAAAAACCCCAACAAATCTCCCAACCAAAGAAACCAACAAGCCAACATAAAAAAAAAAAACAAACTATGAAAGCAACTGAACCAGAATACCCTATAATCCAGAGCATTAACTTGCAGGAGGAGAAAAGAGTTCAGGTAGATGTCTTTACTACCTTCATCTAAGAAGGGATCTGGAATTCAAAAATAAAGCATCCTAGTGGTTAGAATGCCTGTGTTTCCTCAACTAAGCAATGATAACAAAAGGCAACACTTAACAAGACTGACTGAGAAGACATGTACAGTTGTGACAGGAATGACTGCAGTCTACTAAATAGCTTGGTTTTATAATATGTAGGCATAGATACAGATGGCAGAATTATACTTGTGCACATTTGCATGCTACAGAAATCCAGTCTTAGCTTAAAACTTATTAAAACCATGAATAAAACAACATCTGCAGTTCTCAATCCAGTTGCAGTGTTAGCAGTAGTATACAGAGAAAGGTATTGTTCTATCATCTCAAATTAAGCTTTAATTTTAAATTGCTAGGTAAACCTGACATAGTCAACTTTTTGAAACAGCCAAAATAGCTGTCCCTTATCATAGAAGCAGCCAGAAATTCCTTAATTTCACAAACACAGGCAGAAAATAATTCCTCAGCATGCACCTTTCTCCCAGGAGAGATCTTTCGAGAATTTCTGCAGATGAGAGACTCAAATCAGACATTTACAGGTCCTAGACAACTACCCAGACCAGTAGAAAGTTTTGAAAGAAATTATTCTTCCTAAAGGTCCAATTTTACTCAAGATAATTCATAACTTTGCCTTGAAACGCTTCTTTAAAAAGCATTACCTGCTCCACTGTAAACAGCTGAGGAGAACTGTGAGGCTGCCTTGGGAGGCTCTGGACTGTTTGGCATCTCACAGGACATCACTCAGCTGCCCAGAGAGAACTGGTACAGCTCAGCTGCTGTTGAAAGTCAGAAGATTCAGACAGCTCGTGGCAGACAAGGAAACACTAAGGAACTCAGTAAGGTAGATCAGACATGGCAGGTACAGGAAGAAATCCTAAAAAAGGCTACCCTCTAGGCATGCTGCAAACAAGTCATGAGCAATACACTGTGGGCAGAAAAGATTTCCCTTCACAGGCACACTCCTGCCCCATAGCCAAAGGAAGATAGAGATCACTGTCTTTTAAAACAAAATAACAAAAGGATACACTAGAAAGATCTCTTCTTGAAACCCATACCCCTGCAGAACTCCAGTACAGAGCTACAATTCAGCCCAAGAGGGTTTGAACCCCTGCCTGCCCATCACACTGGGTACAACATAGGTAACTATAAAATACATAGCAGCACCTCCCCGTGGCATCTTGAAAAGATCCACAGTATTTAAAAAATCCCAGAGAGAAATACCAGATTTCCCTGCTTTTTGCAAGCAGCTTCTGACATCCCTGTAACATAAAGTTTTCTAGTTTAGTGTTCTGCTTACCTTATTTTCTCTCTCTCTTTGTCCTGTAATGCGGACTGAAGAATACCATGCCTTATCTGTGCATTTTCCTTTCCTAACATATTTCTTTCCCTCCCTGTTACCTTTATAGTATCTCTAATTAAAATCTTCGTGGTTCTTTGGCACCTGAATAATCACAGAATCATTCAGGTTAGAAAAGACCTTTAAGACCATTGAGTCCAACCCCTAGCTTAACAGTGTCAAGTCCAACATTAAACTGTGTCCCTAAGCACCCCATTAACATGTCTTTTAAGTACTTCCAGGGAAGCTGACTCAACCACTTTCTTGGGCAGCCTATCCCAATGCTTGATAACCCTTTTGGTGAAGAAATTTTTCCTAATATCTAATCTAGGTCTTGGTACAGCTTGAGGCAATTTCCTCTTGTCCCATCACTTGTTGCATGGGAGAAGAGATCTACAGTAGATTTTAGAATATTTTTGGATCCTTACTTAAATATTAATTTGTTTCCCCACCTCTATCTTCGTTCAAAAATAAAATAAAAAAAAAAGAAATACAGGCTTATGTATAAATATTCTTTTAAAAGCTGTAGAGCATGCAAGTGTACTTATTCTATATAAAAGCCTACCTCTTCCAAAAACCAGCTTTCTACTTTGAACTTACATTGCATCATCAAACTATGGATCTTCTCATCAGTGCACCTTGCTCTTGGCAACTGCACGTTTGCCTCATTTTCTTTTTGTGGAATTAGCACACCACCTGAATAAAGCTCTTCCCCAGCTTGGTCCTGTCTTGTAACCAGATCTTCCACATTTTTACAACCTTAAATAAATGTTATGCAGGTCTACTGCTAGAAAAACACTGATAGTAAACATGCAACTCTTCTTCTGCATTACCAACCTCCCTATGTGTTGGTGTCCTTTTATCTCCCACAGCTGCACCGTCTCTGTTTGGAGCTTGTGTGAGAGACCCAGGCAACAAGCCAAGAGGCACAGGCAGCCCCAGACAGCAGGCAGCACAGTGGAACACCTGTGTGATCGCTGAAACAGGGAGCAGAGCAAACAGCTCTGGATGGAGAAAGCAGTTTTCTGTGTGGAGAAAGGCTTGTTTGCAGGTTTCAGGATGGGCTGTAGATGTTTATACCTCAAATAGTGGGAGGAGACAACTCGCAGACCCCAAAAGTCCCATTACGTTGTGATTTTTCCCATAGCTTTAAAAAACCTGCATTAGCTATTTTAATATACTCAAGCTTTCACAAAATAACACTAGCTGCTCCCCCACCCAGCCCTTGGGCACCACACCAATCCTTTCTACACTCACCTATAGGTCCTGAAATGTCCAAACTGCTCTCAGGTGTTATCTTGATGTCAGGATGTCCTGAACTAGCTCTATTCTGCAAATTCCTAAAGAGCACAAAGGAGTAATTCAAAGTGCTACCTAACTTTTTCTACTGAAGACATTGGCCCAAAATACAGTGATATATGAAAACAAGCAAAGAGAAAAGGATGATGGAGATTTTAGATACCAGAATCTGCTCCTAATTAGATGATGCAATGTAGGCATTAACAATTGCATCACTTTCTTCACATCATCATAAGTGGTAACTTATTAACCACTTTTCTCACTGCATAAACAGGCATTTTGAAATGTTCAGTTCTGAATTCACTTAGGTAACTGTCTAATTTCATCATGTTTGGGTTCTTTTTCTTTATTTTCATTAACAGAACTAAACGTTAATTACAATGTCTTACTGCTACTACTACCCACTTCTTGCACTTCATTTATTGGAAAAAAGTAAAAGAGATTAAATATATCAACTGTTCTAGGTTAAATAATTTAATTGCCTTGGATAATGGCTTAATTAACTAGAAAAACAACATAAAAGAAATGCATGCCACACTATGATTGTATGTTATGCCCAGGTTTTGTAGTGAATTGAGGTAAGTATCCCATTCCTGGCAGTTAATAAGGGGGAATTACTTGCTCATTTGAAGAAATATAGAGCTGGAGTGCACAATAAAGTAGGTCCCTAGCAGGGGACAGATAGACACTGCAAATATCTAAGTGGTTGAGATCATTTATTTTAAGGTAGTAGAGAATAGTGAACTTTTTTTTTCCAGCTGATGGTAATTTGCAATCCTGTATGTTGCCTGAGCTATGAACCAAGCAAACTAAGGGAACTGCAGAACTGGGAAAACCATCCATGACACTCTATAGACATGTCTAAGGCCAAGGAGCATCTAAAATTAAAGTGTGAAGAAAACCCCTTCCTGGATAGTTACAAAAGGAGTAGAAGTTGATAGTCCTACAGAATGAGCCATTGAAGGAAGCTTCCTCCAGTTTCAAATGAATTCTGCTGACAAAGGTCTTCCTCATGCCAAAGCTCTCTCCATGGGGTTCACCCCTTCAGAAGCAAGTGTTTTTTCACATTTCTCTATGTTTACCTGTTATAATGCACAATTTGGCAATGAACAGACTTACCTCTGCCTTATTTGGCCCATGATACAAAACTTGTGAATGAAATCCGAGTACTGCTTGCACAGAGGTGCGAGTTTGGCCACTGAAAAAGCTCTGCTTTTATTTAAGACAAAGTATTCACATGAGTATTCAGAAGCCTTGGTCCTTTATTTAAAAGATGTTTCATTTAGTGAAGGACACAGTCTTCTTCCCTCCATCAAACTGCATGGCTGAAATCTCATTAAAAGGTAATTCCCCTTTCAAAGACTACAAGAAGTCAGCCAGATATGCTTCTAAGAAGACTTTCTAAAAGAGAGAACTGTTTTAGCTAACAGTCAGGAAACTGAAGCACAAGTTGAGACAAGCTACAGAGAGTGAGAATCTACTTCATCCTTTACATTTTAAAGATTTTAAGAACAGGCTAAACTGGTTTTGGGACTTGATTAATTTTCAAGAGCACTCTTCCAGCTTTGTGTTTCTGTGATGCAAGCACTCAATTCATCTTTATATTAAAAAACTTTGCAAGTTTGAACTTGCTGGATTAAGGATAGTTTAACATATCAGAATAGGGTAAAGAAGAAAATAACTGTCTAAGCCTGTGTCATCTTTATCACTATGAGAATAATTCTGGCTTTAAAGATCATTCTTTTTTAATATAATTTCTCATTTTATTAATAGAACTGGAATAAAATAATATTTGCCTTACTTTTTTAGTTGATTTTCAGAGTGCAGGAGAAAAATACATATGAGAAGAAAATAACAATTTTACCACCAAAGAGAAATATCTCTGTCTAGTAAAAGTTGAAATAGATTATCTTAAAACCCAATTAGAAGGCCTGGTCTCCTGGGACTTACGGAGAGAAATGTTCTATTTTAAAGGTCCTGTGGAAGCTTCTACCAAAAACTTGCATGTTGTTCAGGGGTAGAAAATCTCTTCTGCTAATCTGCTTCTGGGTCTGGGACGGATTTCTGGTTTCTTTAATGCATCAGAGCAGTGTATTTTGTCTTTTAATACTTCATTTAATACACTCTACCTCAGACTTTTTTACTCTTCCATTCTTATCTTAATCAAAATGCCCTTCTTTAGCTTATCCTCTGTAGTTGATGCCATGAATATTCTTATGCTTTCAAAGTATAAGAATAGGGGCCTTTTTGGTGGTTTTTTTTAAGGGTTATTTTGAGAAAAGTAAGTTGCCTACTCAATCTTGTAAAATTGTTTGTGAAGTAAATGTTGGACCTCAACTCCTTCTTTAAGGATCAAACTATTCTGTACTTAATTAATGGCATTAGTCTAAAGAGGCTTTCGCACAGATCTCTATCATCATCTTGCAAACTGGCCTATGCAGCTGGACAGATACTGAGATTCCTTTTGGAAACCAAAATCAATAGATTTACTGGACAGTAAAAAAAAAACAAAAAACCCACAGTCAAGGTTAAAATTCCCTCCCCACAAGAAGTAAATGATCGTGACATTTGCCAGTACCCTGAAATTGACCTGAAGTCATTCTAAATTAAGGTAAATGTAAAATAAACTACTTACTGACAGAAGCGAAAGAGATGAAAGTTAAATATTTTACTAAATAAATACACAAATTAAAAATCTGCAAAGAAATCTTCCTACTTCACTCAGCTCCAAAGGTTCACAGGGAACCCACTGGTAGACATTCATAGCTCAGGTCCCAGCATCTAGTTGCTTGGCACAATCAGAGGATGTAAAATTTTTAAACAGAAGGATATTTGATTTGCGATTCTTTACTTTCTGCTTTTCCTCAACACTTCAGATCTTCTCATTCAAATCTTCTTCCCATCACTTCTTCCTTCAAAGATGTCCCATGATTTCCCACCCTCTGGCTGCTCCCATCTCCTTGGGAAACATTGGTATTCCCTGGGCATGATTAGAAGTGATTACCACTTGTCCAAATGGCAAGCAGTCAGCTATGAGTGCTGTGGTGCTTGACAGACTTCTAGCCCCTTGTGAAGCAAAAGGCCTGTCTGGGCAGAATCAAATCCTTATGCAGATCTTTATGTTATTAACCTGTATTCTTTAGACACAGGTAACCTCATTAATCATACTTTCTGCAGTCACCCTGTTGGCATTAATGTATGCACCATATGACAGAATTTCACTTGGGAACCACAATAGCAATAACTACTCACTTCAGGGTAATACCAGCCTTTCCCTGACTGCTCCCTATGCTAACACTTGAAGTCTAATCTGACAGATTTTTAAATAATAATTATGTTTATTACAAAGAGAATTACCATACTGTATCTACCCATCTGTTTAAATGATCATTCACCTCAGTGCCAAAATCAGAAAGAACCAGTTGACACTCCTAAATCTCATAAGTTAGAAAGGATGGTTTCCTTCTGTGAGAATGTCCCTAAAATTTGGAAGTTATCACTATAGTGACATACAAAGTTTTCTTTGGCGCTACCTTCTCCTAAGGAAAAGTAAATCCAGCAGTCTACCTGCAATGACCCATTTTTCACATGGAAATATATCCTCCAGTTGTAAAGTCAATACTGTAGTAGTGGTCCTTATGCCTTTACAATTAATATCACGCACAAGGGAGAACTGAGATGACCTTTAAATCCCATCCCACCCAAAAATTCTAATTACCTAGAGCTGAAATGGGAAGAGAACAATTTTAATAATTAGAAGATTTGTATTTCCACCCACAATTAGATACTTCACTATAAGGTTCAAAGGGGTTACCAACAGTACAGGAAGAAAATTGAAAACAATTAAAAAAAAAAGTGTAATGAGTCCAACCTGACTGAATAACTGTATAAGAATCCACAACAGAAAAAATCATCTTCTCATGCCTTGTGCATGGCTTATCAACCAAACATTAGAAACATTTCTAAAAATATTAGAAAAGGGAAAGGATTCTATGCAAGGAAAAAATAAACTAACTGAAGAATTGAAGTGACCAATTTATACTATGAGTATGAGAAACTGACTCAAAAGCCATTGTTGTCAGTGGGAACATTTTTAAAGGTAATGACAAATAATTATTTGTGATTTGTTTGCTATCAGCCAGTGTTAGGAACATACACGAATCTTAGAATCAACCAAAGGTGAGGATAAACATTATATTTAATTATAAATATTGGCCTGGGTATTATTTATTAAATAAAATCTTGGTAAGTTTTGGATGCTTCAGAAAAAAAATAGGGCAACTTAGTTCATTAAAAACAGTCCAAAATGTAAGTAAACTGTGTGGCAGCATGCTTACTGGTTAGACCTGAGTGAGGGACTGGGAGACAGTGTGAAATCTCTTTTCCCAATTGGGGGCATGATCCAGGCCAAGTTATTTAGCTCCTGTTTGTTTATCCATCTGTAACATGGGTGTAAGAAAAGTTATTTCCCAGATGGCAGCATGGTGAAACTTAATTGATGTTTGTAAACTTCTGGCAGAGTCTCTGATGAGAGGTGAGCACAAAATAATATTACATTCACCTTCTGGGAGCTCCTACATTTATTTCATAAATGCAATAAAGATAAATTGAAGGTTACAAGAAAAGAATTATTAAAAATATGCTGTAATAATTAGTGCATTCAAAACACGCATTTGTGTTCACAGAATACTAATCAGTGCTCGTGCATAAGTATAGATCAGACTTGGGTAGTGACTGTTTTATATTGTGAGGTGAATGCATATATTGTCCTTGAAAAGTTCAAATCACTTTCTTTCTTCTGCCCTGACTTTACTGAAACAAGAGAGAATGCTTAAAAAATATTAAAAATTTACATATATGCTTTAAATTACCTTCACAGAATACATTCCAGGGCAATCACAAATTGCAGTAGCTCTCCATTTTCCATCTCTAAACCAGACATGGGAACTGACACCGTGGGCCCGAATTCAGAAAGCATTTCCCACAGAGTGCTATCTCCAGCAGTGAGCAGCACCATATGTTGCTACAGGATGTTCCCTTCCTACCTACATATTAGATGTTACTGAGGGATTCTGGCTTACTTTCAAGTCTTTTCCTGTTTTCAGCTATAACTGTTATAACTCTGACTGCCCTTGTTACCCACAAAAAATCCTATCCTTCTCACTTCTCACTAAAAGTGTCATTCTATAGCAGATTTCCACAGACAAATGCCATCTCGGACAGCAGCTCATGGAGATTATACTACTGTCTTTCTCTCTTCCTTTTTCATGATGACTTGTTTAAATTCTCTCTAGTAGCATGGATGGCAGAAGATGGCAGATCCAAAGAAAAACTAATTCACTAGAATTTAGGAGACACTGTTAATTCTCCTAATAATCCCCGTTCCTGTACACTTCCTCAGAAGTCAGGATAAAGGGCCCATAGGTCTAAAATAAAACTTTTGAAATATTTTAAGAGACATCTTTTAGGACAAGCTGGATTCATGATCTGAGGTGTCTGTGTGTGAGGTAGGGACATCAAATGCCTCATTGGTAGATCTCATGGGAGTCCAATGCAAGTGACACACATCAGTGCTGAGACACCACAGGTACCACTGCAGAATTTAGGCTGCAGCTTAGACAGTGGCTTGAGCCAGAAAGAAGGTAGAGGAAGACAACTAAGGATGTTTTACTTCTAGCAGCTAAAACTCCTTATGGACCTGAATCTAGAACAAGGCAAAACCCTAAGAACTCTGCTCCATGATGCAGCTTCTTCAACTTGATGTCTTACAATGTCACCTACTACAGTGACAACCTGTTCATGAAACTTGATCAAACAAAAAAACTATACGCTTAACAAAACAAAAACAAACCAAACAAAAAATAAAACAAAGAAACTCACAAAAACAAACACAAACAGACAAAAACCCAAAACAAACAAAAAAACCCACCAAGCAAATAAACAACTTCAAGCAATCTGAAGACCCCTGGGATGCTGTTTTGGGGTAGGCATATTATTAGTTTGGAAATGATGGGTTTGATTTTTTCTTATTTGTCTTATGGCTTTTTGTTTGGTTGGGTTTTTTTTGTTGTTGTTTCTTTTTTAATAAGACTTATCTCAGGTTGCCAGCAATAGACCTTACATTTTGCTTAAACTGGGATGCACAGCCTATGAGTCTCTTGGAATGAATGTTCCTCCATGGAATGTAAATAAATTCATTTGACACATTGGCATCCCTGGGTTTGTCTTGCTGCAAAGTGTGACTATTTCCATGGCCCCTTTCCATTTGATTACTAATTAAATTTAAAAAAAAATCATTTTTCACAGGTTGATTGTGTATGGGAAAAAAGACAGCATGGATAACGCTAAGTAGTTGATAATGTCTGTTTTGTTCCTGTTTTTATTCACATTCCTTCATAAATAACCACTCTTCATAGCAGAGGTTTAATTACAGGTGTTAACACCCCTTCTAGCTGAAAGAACTACTTCTTTTCTTTGACCTGGTTTTTCAGACTTTCTGCAAAATCAAGCAGATGCTTCCACTTGATCTGAACATGTCTCGTGCTTTAAAAAAAACCTGCAGCCACGGTAAGATTTCGTAAAATGAAATTCAGTTTGGGGGTCACCAAAAGACTCACACAAGCAGTGTTCACATGCCAGTATGTACCACCATAGTTCAAGGCATGATCCTAGACTAGTATCCAGATCTTATTTAGAAGATGCAGTTTTGATACACTTAAATAACTTCCACATGGCAATTCTGTTCCGAGAGTGCTACTCCCACAAGGAAAGGAGCCATGATGGAAAGAGGGCAGTGGCTACCAAAAACTATACAGAGTAACACAACTGTTTAATATAACAATTAGTAGCACTAGACATTTTCTAAAATGTTATATGTTAATATCTCTTTATGCAGACAGTACAGCTATTCACAATATTGTATGCAAAAAGGAAAACACATTTCTGATTTTGACATTTCATTATAATATGTGGTTCTGGGGTTTAATAGCAGTTTTTCAAGCCTGCAGACCCTCAAGAAATTAGGAGTAGGTTTGAAGTGGTGAGTGGTGATCTTTCTTTATTTATTTTCTTCCAGACTCTTATAAATTAACTTTTCCTTTTCAGATAACAAAACTCTCCCTACTAGCTCCCATGTCTTTCTAAAAAGACATATAGCATACAACCCACACAAACACGGACCAGAATCTGAAATCTAAGTCTATGACAGTCAACATTCCAATGTAAACACTGGAAGCACCGAGGGTCTTCCCAATATGAACCATAAAAAAGGAACTGAGACCAACTCATCTAATTTCAAGCACTCAAAGTTGCTTGTAAAGAGAGAAAGATTAATCTCCAGAGTATGGTTCATCCTCCCTAACATCTTGTTAGTTAACCGAAATTTGTTGGAATGGATCTGGGCAAAAAGTTACTATCCACCTTCTTAGATGCAGCAGCTCTAGAAAGCATCCCCTCTACACCTTTCTAAAGAAGAGAGTTCGAGAAAGACCTTTTCTAGATCTGGTATTATGTACTGAAAGCAAAAATGGTTTACATCCATGGCACTGGCCCATAAGGTTTTATAAGTGTGTGCACACCCTCATTTTCACAGAATAGTTTGCTTTCCTGTTGCCTTCCCTTCCTGCAATGACTTAGGCATGGATCAAATAGAGCTGTTAAGACCTGATAACAAATGTTTCTACAAAATAGTGAGACAGCTGACCTATCCAAATTAGAATGGAAAACTAAGTACAAAATAAATTTTGCTACTTCCACTAGAGCTGTGGATACAACCCTTTAATCAGAAAAACAAATAAAATCATATAACTTCATTGATTTACAGGTAAAAAATAGTGTTCAAAATTTTGTATTTCAAACAGTTTTAATTTCTCAAACTAGAACTATAAATAAAAACTATTTTCAAAGACAGCTATTAAGCCTGAAGAAATCATATTCTTACTGCAGAAACAGTAGAAATTAGCTAAGTAATTTTTTTGCTCCAAATTGTTTATTTAGCTACAGGCTAAATATTTGCCCCAATTCACCGGACAATCTCTTAGCACCTGAGAAAAGCTCCTACCAAAGCTATTTAATAAGTATTAATCCATGCTTTGCCTCTAATTAAATGTCATCTATGTTATCTTATTAACATTATTATTATTGCATTAAGGGCAAAGGATGATACAGTTTTGACTTCAGATAATTAGATGCCTTCCGTTAATTATGCCTCAAGACAGACTTTGATTCAGAAATCTCATGCTCTCATTAATGTTTCAGTTTTCTTGACCTGTCCTGGAGAAAGAGAATAATGTCAGCTCCAGAAATGCGATTCCTAACATTGTGGGGCACAGCAGAATTTTGGACATTAATTTTACAAAGCATCTTATTATGCAAATATCCCAAGACAGCGTGCTACTTAAAAAGGTTTATACATAAGCTCTGCTTGAAGCAAAATGTAAAAGTCCTTCTGTTACATTTTTTAAAACATTTAGTGAGAGTGCTTCTGTAAGTATCCCGGGGCTGATTACATTCAATTATTAACATCACACAATGAGACTAATTAACCTTGTATTCTACTATATCTACTACTAATTACCTTTATGTTTTATTTCTAATAGGTCTTTGGCTGACCAATTATTTCACATTTAGAATGTTCCCAAATTTTAATTTTTAAAAAAATATAACCTATTATCCTCTCAGAAAGAACTATGCTTTATTTTTGTCCAAGTTTTGTCTGTCAAATGACATTGACTTTTATCCAGTCACATACCAGAACTGTAGATCATGCAACTCTCAATTCAAAATCAAAGAAATATCAGAAAGTAGGTTCATGCACAGTTCTGTAATTTATAAGCAGATGCAAGTGTGATAATGCCTTATAATATTGCTTATACCTTATCTATTGCTCATATTCTTAAAACATAATTCATCAATACTTTTTGAAGGGAAAGAGCAAAGAACTCTTGAGTTCATACAGGTCCTTCATATTATCTCTAACACCTCAGCTACACTGACTTATGCTCAGCTCCTGAAGGGAATGTAACTATCAGCAACCAAAACACTTAATTTTGCATATAATTTTGTAATCATTTATAACTTTCTAGATCTACTAGCACTCAGCTCTGGCAAAGAAATCCTTGCAAATTTAAGCAGGAAGCGAAATACAAACCATTGTCTAGTAAGTGCTTTCCCTGCTGTTTTTTGGGAGACTGCTCATTTAGATTTCATACTTTGCTCTACTGTTTTTCTTCTTCAATTCCTCCCCTCCCCCTCATTAAACCTAATGAATGCATCCATCCAGGAAATCATAACAACATGATATACAGTAACTTCATACCATAAAGTGGTTCCTTTGCATGTTCATGAAATTATTGTGTATTTGTGGTCTTAGCTCATTAGGTAGCAGCTCCTGAATTGAGAGCTATTTGCATTGCCACAGTCCAACAACACAAGTGTACCATAACTGTACATAACACCATATGAAATCTAACACAATTCTCAGTCCAAGAGCCAGAAACAGAAAATTAACAGGAGCTTAGCCTTAATTTTAAGATTTCATGGACTAATAGAATTACTGATTTTCTATTTTAAACTTAAAAAAATAATTTAATTGAACATTTTTGTATTTCATAAGATCTGAGTTCAGGATTCTTTTTTGCAAAGATTCATAGCTTCTTTTAAAAAAATTATTCTCTCACTTCCCTAATACCATTTAAAAGTAAAAATTCCTGCCAGTGTCAGCAACTAAAACATCCCCTTTGTCACCAAATGCTGGCAATAAGATGTAAATAGAGTTGTTCTTTCCTATGTTAATGGATCATATTCTTTGGAGTCTGTAACTATAATTTTGAATTCTTACCAATAATGTCATAATTGTGCATGGAAACGTATCGGTCACAGACACAACAGGAACCTGCAGCAATGTTTGGGGTCCCTATGGCACAAAACACCACCTGCCATCTAAATCTGAGAAACCTTTCTCTTAGTGTGTTGTTGTAACAATAGGAGACAACTCCATAATGTCTACCTAATCTTTGAAAACCTTAAAGGCTGACCCAAAATGTACTCAGGTCAGTGAGCCTTTTTGTGTGCCCTCAGGCCTTTTGCTAACTTATGACGTCCACCTCTAACTGCTAGATTAAATCATTTGCATTACTCATGCTGATATAAACTAACAAATTAGGCATGCAGCAAACTAAGGAATTAAATTTACTGCAGCCTGCCACTACCTGATTTGTCTGTATGCAGTGATATCTTACACTGATAAACTGTAGGCCCAAAAATGATCATGGACAATAAACTAGCCATTTCAAATATTTTATAGATATATTTTTCAGCTCATACAAAGCCTTAGTTCTGGCTAATATTTGCTCAGTTTCTGTAAAATTGTACTTCAGTTAAGAAAAACAAACCTCTAAGCAGCACTACAAACTCACAACCACCAATTTGAAGCTATGTCAAATATGCTGAAACAAACACCTATGTAAGTATGTGCATTTCATGATCTTGACAGTGGATAAGTAAGTAGGGATAACCCCTCTTCCACCATTCTTTAGATGGGATGGCTCCTCATCCAAAGCTTTGGAACATCCAGAGCTTTGGAAGAGTAAAAACACGGCAGGAATAAAGAGTCTTGTGCTAAAATAAAATACTGATAGCACCATAGAAACAAATATATTCAGTACTTACTTCTGACAGGCAGCATCAATAATCAGACATGCATGATTTAACTTCTTAAAATGTTACTTCAAATGCTGGAGATGACCCCATAATACACCCCTTTCAAATAAAGAAATAAGTTTATATCAAAGAAGTTTAAGAATCTCAAGCTAGTTACCAATACAAAGAAGTCACCAAAACTGGCACTAGTGAGCGATGTCAGACCAGACAAGGGCTTGAACTTCTCCGTGTCAGGAGTAAAAAGCCAGCAGCAGGATGCTGTAAGAAAATTTACAAATTTTCAAGTACCATGATGTGTCTGTATTGTACCTGTACTGTCACACTGCCAAGCCTGACAGAGTTGAAGAAGTGTTTGAACAATGCTCTCAATCACATGGTGTGAATCTTGAAGCTGTTCAGTGCAGGGCCAAGAGTTGGACTTTGATGATCCTTGTGTGTCCCTTCCAACTTTGAATATTCTGATTCTATAAATAAAAAACTGAAGCGATCAGAATTTTTAATTAAACTCTGTGCATAATTTTTTATTTAATACTCTGAGCCACATTGAAGTCAAATCTATAATATCTGATTATGACTCCCAGCTGCTACTGTGTATGTTCTGCAGTGAACACTTGAATGCATCTGCTACCAGTAACTAATTTGTCTTACTTTGGCCCAAAGCTGTTATGACTGGCATTTCCATCACTCTAACACTTTCTGTGCAACCACACTGACATAGATATTTGAAAATTTCATACTCACCTTTGATTTTCCTGAGTGATTTTCAGTTTATTTACAATTTCTATGGTATTTCTTTCAACTTCCTGTAAAAAAAGACATAAATGGCGAGAAACACTGAAATACCTTTTGGTATATAACAAAAAATTCACAGCGATACTAATTGGCAATAGGTCTGATCAGCATTTAAAATACTCCAATACTTTTTACTCCATTAACCTTGACATAAATTATAGTAAGTAGACTCTGTGTGACAGGAGTTTTAATTTAGCACTACATCTCAAGTTACATATGTCTTTAAGTCTGATATAGAGCCTCTCTTCTTGCCAGTTTTTTATCTTGAGGGAAACCAAACAGACAGCAAAGCCAGGTCTTACCATGTAAACAAGGAAGGGTGTTCATAGCATTGTTTTTGCTACAGCCAGTACTATGCTATAAATGACTTGATTTTATCTTTCAGCATCCATGACCATTTCTGGCTTTTAGATTGAGTTGCTAGACAAAGCTCTGAATGCAATGAGCTTTGTACTTCACGTTTCACCTATATCTGAAATGATGCCCGCGTTTTTGGCTACTAACAGAGCTTCAGACTTCAGAGTGTGCAGCAGATCCTAAAATTGTTTTATTCAAACGATTACTCACTTCTCTCAAGACATTTGTTAGCTCCTGTATTTTACAGAAGTCTTTCCAAGTTCCTCTTGCTGAGCTGTTCCATGAATTTTATATGTAAGAGTTATCTACCACAGGCTTTTACCTCCTTCCAGTGCCTTCAGTACAGTTGGAAGGAGGAAGCTTTTGCAGTTTTGATTTACATATTTAGATCAAAGTACTGTAATAGCTCTCCACAGTAGTTTAGGAAAAGAAAAAGAAAAGGAATTATATGCCATACCTTCCCACTTTCTAGCAGGCAAAGCACAGCAGGCCTAGTCTGGAACTTGCTGGAGCCAAAGAGATTTCCAGTCATTTGGGACTAGAGCTAGTGAAGGTAACTCATGTATAAACTAGTTTGCAGTATACCTGAACTGCACTGGGTTCTAAGGAGATAAATTTTATTTGGCATTGGGGAAATGTGTTTGATGAGCTGACTTTCATAGTTGGAGCATGAAAAGGCAGTTAAACTGATCTGTTAACATTCCAACAAAAGAAAATGCATCAGACACACTTATCTTTTTAAAAATGAAACCTGTGTGGTAAAGAACGTGTTGTACTCAAGTAGCATTATGAAATGTTTTTAAAAGAATATGGCAATGCACTAGTTTAATTAAATTGCTCTTAAATTATGAGCTTTCCCTTTCAAATGAGGGGTTTAAAATGTTGAATTGCTGTTGCAAATTGTATTACAAACTCAGAAAGCCTACACAGGGATTCAGCCAAAGTATGCTTGAAGGGCCAAGTCTCCAAAAAGCCTGCAGGGGCCATTCCATTTTCCCTTATGGCTACTTAAGGAGGATGAGAGGTTTCCCTCCCTTGCTGGTGTGGCTGTCTCCTGTTGGCACAGCTATACAACATTGCCATCTGCCGACTGTCCTTTTTCATTACAGCACAGACAAGCTCAGCCACCCCAGAAACCACTCTGTAAACCAGCAATTTATATTTAAAGAGCTTCTGAATATTCATATTTTCAAAAAAAAAAAGCAAAAGGAGGAACTTCCCAAAGTGGATATTTTTTCAGAGGACCATATTTCATATTTCATTTGTTATCATACCATGGGGGAGCATATCTTAGAGTGTACACAGGAACCTTACATAAGGCACATGGATCCTAAGTTGTCCTGTTTGCTAGGAAAAAAAGAAAAGAGAAAAAAAAAGGAAGAGTTCATGACTTAGTGCTGCTTTTCATGGTTATAATATCTTGATATCAAGTAAATCTAAAAAAACCAAGTGTTCTCTCCGTTCCCCAAAGCTCTCTGATGTTGAAGGCCTGCTAATTGCTTTAGAAACAAGTGACAGACTTCTTTCTTGTACTCTTAGGTAGCACATGGTTAAAAACTAGGCATGAAAAACAATTATTTTAAATACAGCACTGAATTCAAAGACAGTCAAACACAAGAAGAACACAATGGCTGTACCTATACCTGCAATTTTCATGTTATGTGTTTTTCACAGTTTTTTTCAGCTTTCCTATGACTTTTTGCCACCTGTTTTATTCTTAGTATAATCAATTAATTAATTTCATCTCCTGTCAACAGGTATAACTGCTTCAGGGGATAGTAAGTTTGGAGATATGCTTGGCCTTTTAGATGCCTAGTCAAACATAAGCCTTACATGAACAACTACTGTTTGCCCACCATTAGGAGTGACACATTATCCCCTACTCATGCTGACTGTACTTTTAGCTGCATGAAATTACCTCCTCACTTCACACAGCTGGAACACTTATCAGCGTAACCAGTGACAAGGACATGTTCAAGTGCCTTTATTGAAATCTTGTGCTATTTCTAACTGCACAACAGCCAGTAGAAAAGGAATACTGTTTGTAAATGCTGAATGCACTAATCCTGCAGAAATTTGCAAGCATCTATCTTTTATAGTTTAAGTGGTCCTCACGCAGGCCACTTTCAGTATGCAAATTTTAGCACATGAACAAATTTCTGCAAGTTCTGTACCTTGGATTACACAGTTTTCAATGCAAGCCTACCTCCCACTGCTTGCTTTGTACAGCTCCAATGACTACAAGAGCTGAACCAACAATGATGGAGCCAAGTGAATTAAACAAAAATGTTACAACCTTAATCTATAAACAAATATTCATGTTAATATTTGTCATTTTAATAAAACCCAATTACTTAATATCAAAACTCCATCATAGACTTCTGATTCAATCTAGACTTAAACTTGACCTTCCTGTCTGTATCTGAAATGTGTTCACAGCTATGGTCATTCCTATATACTAGTGAATAATCTGCAGTAATATTCGGTTATTTCAGCATCCAGAAATGAGATTTTAAGGGGAATTAGGAGACAGTTCTATCTCTCCCTCCTTGAAGTCACTAGGCATTTCAGCATTCATTTCAAGGATAGATGATGCCAACTTGGAATACTTAAAAATCCCACCCAGAAACCTTCTGTTCTCCAGGCCAAGAAAGAAACAAGTTAAAAATAATGATGCTGCTGTTTAATGTATATTTACTTGCAAATCCTCAAACTTGTAGCATGAATACAGAAATAACCCCGATGTCTGTAGATCATCATCTGACATAGTGAGGATCAGCCTACAAGCCTCCCATTGCAGGGACAGAGGCTAAGACGCTGTGGTGAACATAGAAGCACCCAAACTAGGCACATATTGTGTGTGAGGATAAAATAAAGAACACTGAGGGCCAATATCTCAGTGCTAAAAGGTCCATCGGGATATTACCTACATGAACATCAGTACTTCTCCAGAAATCTTACTAGGACGTGTTTAGAGTTCATGATCTTTTTCTTGCCTGTAGTTTTTTAAGAGAGTTTGTCATTGTATGCACCATCACAGCATAAACCACTATTCCTTTCCTCACAGTCTCTAGTGTATTCATTTCTTCCCATTTATCAAGAACTTTACACCTCATAGATTCGAGCTGTTCTGAAACAGAGAGCAGTTTTTTTTGCTATTCTCTGCATCTCATGTCTGCTGCAGGTTCCAGAAGTAAAAAAGTACAGGCACAATTTAAAGGACAGAGCTGGCAGTGCAAAGGTAATTGTCATCTAAGGCTGTGTCCATAGGGATTTTAGTAGGTATACCCACATATAACCTTGAGTTATATGCATGACAAATACCCACAGCATTGTCCCCAGTTCGGCTGGGTACACACACCCACTGTACTCACGCTTTATTTGCACCAGGAAATGAATGCTGGTACATGGGCTGTGCCACTCACCATTTACAGCCATCCCAACCAAGACCCTTTAGCACTTCATGCAAAAATAGCCAGGCTCTGGATACAGTGGGAACACAGCCCAGGAGGAAATTACTGAGTCCCAGCACAAAGAACAGATAATAGCACACAAGGAGCAGAATAAACATGCTGTACTCCCTTAGGAGAGTCCAGAAAAAAATGCACTTCAGGGTTTTACAGGCCAACTTCACTGTCACTTCACCCATTCACCTCACTACAAGTCAATAATGTTATGTTACAAGATCCTACATGGCCAGCTCATGCTTCTGTCCAGCCAGGGTCTTATTTGAGTCAAAGACCTTTTTGGCTTTTCACAGCTTGTCAGCAAGCTCGTCTGCAGCCTGTCAGTGTCCATGCTGCTGCAGCCAGAGCTGTATTACAGGCCCTTGCCAGCTCCTCATCCAGGGAATGAGAGGAACTTCATGTACAAATACTGCCCTTCACTCCAGAGGTCTGTGCTAATACAAATAAACTACTTTCTTCCCTGGTGGCAGTGGAGCTGAGGATCATCCTGTTTTATCTGTCTCCCACACCTGTGTCTGTATGCAAGGGAAGCTCTGGAGAATGGAATAGCCAGGAAAGATGGGTGCAGGGTTACACCTCCAAGGCTTTGCAGTTGCAGAAGGGAAGGAAGGAGGAAGGCAAGGCACAGGTGAAGGGAGTGAGAATGCAGAAAGGAAGAACTGGCCTTTCTCTGCTGTGTGACAGCTTCTAACCTTGCTCTCTGGCTTGTGTCACTCCTGCAACGAGCAGCTCAGGAAAATCCTTTTGACTCAGGGGCTGCCCTGGAGCTGGGAGGGGCTTTCAGAGGCTGCAGTAGTTCATTAGCCATATTTGATGTGTAACAGCTTTGTGCCAGGGTGTCAGATTCAGGACTAGGCACTATATTGAGTAATGATGATCTTTCAGCATCGAAGATCCCAGAACACCTAAATGTCCTACTCTCTGAGCAGCTTGTCATTGACAGCCAGCCTTCTTTTTCATCCCTCCAGTCTGTGATGCAGTATCAGCACTCAGGCAATAGGTCCAGTGGGAGCTAAGAGCTTTGATGGAAAGTGAGGCAGGCTGGAGGAAGAGAGTGTGAGCTAAACTTGAGTGATGCCTCATGTGGGGAAAGGGCCTGACCATGCGTCCTGCTGCTCCCTGCCCTGGGGTCCAACAGCCACTAGCTTCTCAAAGATCCTGTCTTTTTGTGTGAACCATGGTAAATTATAGAAAAGCAAAGTCTCCCTCTGTGGATCAGGATAAGTGACTGTTATTGAGAGAGAAGAAAATAATGCCTTTTGTTTTAGAAAATACTAAGAAAACTTTATTCAATTTTAAAATATAATCAGATCTCCCTTTTTTTCCTCTGAGAAAATTGTAAAGTTCTCATTTCAGGTTAACATTGATTGAACACTCTTTTAATTGCTTACCATCCCACATTTAAAAAAAACCCACATAACAACAAAACAAACAAACAAAAAAACCCTAAACAAACTAAAAAAACCCATCAAACATTTTTTGTAAAGCTTTGTTCCCTATAGTGCCAGCACATGTTAGCACATGTGGCCCAAATTTCTAGGCTTGGGCTTCTAAATACAGCAGTAAGACAAAAAGAAGAACAGCAACATGAACATCTTTCTGACTTGGCTAGTTTTAATTCCTCAGTGTGTAATTGAGGAAGACAGGAAGGGGAAGCTTGAGGTTAACTGAGTTAGTACATCCGAAATTAGTACCTGGCAAGGAGGAGAAAGGGAGAAACCTTTACCCACTGTTTAAATGCCTTTTATCTCATTTTATGCAAAACTATCCCTCAGATATGCCTGGGCCTGGAGAGTTCTGTTTGTTTTATTCATTAGTCCTGTGGGAGATCCAGAGGCAATGACTGATTTTATGGGTTTTTTATTGGTTGACTGCAAAGCAATGGAATTCAAAATCTGTACCATGCTGTAGAAACAAACATAATCAGAGCAGCTGCATTCAGGCATACGTTCATTGATAAGAAGACAGTTACACTAGGGAGAAATCTGGGCCAGTTTAGCTGCTGAAGAAAAAAACCCACACCCACATCTGGTTTGACTGTTCAAGCATTGTTCCTGATACTACTCAGAAAAAAGATTTGGATCTTTTCTCTCAAAGAGGAACTGTAGAAGGCACTTTACATCATCCCGTGAAGAGCTATTTCCTTATTTACCACTTTATAATTTACTAACCAGTATGTTCTCATGCTCTGGAAGAAAATGGCTTTCAGAACAGGTTTCACTAAAGTCATAAAAGGCAGGTATGCTATGGTCAGACTAGTTATATTTTATCCTGGTGACATTTCACAGGATTTTCTAGTTTATCAGTGGCTTTTTTTTTTTACTCTTCCACAACTTCCCAGATTTACGTTTTTTTATCCTGCTTGAAGATCCTAATACAGATTCCCCTGATCAAAAGAGTTACTTATCAAAAGACACTTGAGCAATTCATAAATAGACTGCAAACCTCAGTGCTGTTACTGAATCAAAGCACTGAGCAAACCTCCAAGAGGGACTGGACTGTTTGGATAACTACAGCATTCAGGACTGATACAGTGAAGGCTGAAAAGAAGCTTAGGAGGGGCATTTGAAAGCACATGATTCAGGGCTTAACCTCCTCATCATAAGCATGAAATCCAGTTATTATATTTCTGCCAGCTGAAGGGTTTCATCCCCTGAGAAATCTCTAACATTTTAGAAAGTCTTCCACTGACACCTACTGGTTTCAGATAAGGCCAGGAGTAAAAGAAGGGTAAGAGATATGACATTCCTGATTTCATTAGATATCAGCACATTTTGATCACACTAACAGGAAAAATCTCAATAGCTGAGGCAATTTTTGATTGGTTTTCCTTCTGACCTTTTAGAAGCTTATTGCCATAATTTGTACCACATTTCTTTTCTGCTCAACTCAGAATTGTCCTATCACACACCTGTTTTATCTTCTGGAGTCTGACTCATCCATTGCACTGTTTCTACTTATTTTTTCAGTTTAGACTAGAGCAAAAGAGAACAGTTTCACAAATATCTTTTCAAGATCATATACAAAGGCAGATGTGAACAAATAGTTGTTACATATAATCAAGATTCTTACACATGCCCAGAGGTCAAATATTGCTCTAATAGGGCAGAGAAACACTGAGGTTCAGTGAATTACAGCAAGGTGACTCCAGATTTGAATGCTCAGTGATGCAAAGGAGAGAAGAATTGACACTTTATGAGGAGCTAACAGGATTCAATCGCTCTCTACTTTATTAAAACTACAGCTTCTTTTCCTAAGAGGAAACCTCTTGTTCACTGAATGAATGAACCAGCTACACATTATTAGATATCATAATAACATAAGTGGACAGCTTTGTTCTCTGCCTACTTATCTATATTCTTATTTCTCTCCATCATCAGATTTCAAAAATCCTACCAGATATTTTAACATCTACTAACTAATGTTATTTAAAAAAAAAAAAATTGGTCTTGTACAAAAATCCTTTCCTCTGCCCTCCAAGGATGGTTTCCCTATACATAGAAAGGACTACACATGACCCATGGCAAGAAGAAAAATTCAGTCTTAGGCTGTCAGTAGTAAGTAATGCATACAAATGATTCATATTTCAATTGTTACTCTTCATGCAAAGCTATCAAGTCGACATTCGGATAGCACATGTTCCCAGACTTCTCTGGAAACAGAGTGCTCTTCAGAACTGAACAGTCTTATAGGGCATTGGGTTTTTAAACCAATAGCTGACAAATCTCTCAAGATCTCCTTTAGATAATTCTGGGATGTTTATCATGATCCCCTTTCACCACTTTGGCAGAAGACAAAATGTCATATTCTTCCCCTTTATCTCTAAAATATTTATAAAACTTGCACAAAAATCAATCTCTGGATAGCCTAGATAAAATTTGCATGTGCATGAGCTATAAATATTCCACACTATGCCCTGATCCATCTTAAATTCATGCCAGTTTGACTATCCCACAGTAACACATCATGAATTCTCTCTCTGTAGACAAGTATAGACACGCAGATTACTGGGTCACTATTAGTCATCTTTCTGCTTACTTTAATGAAAACTAATGAGCCTGAGTCTCTTTCACACTCCAATCTTAATTGTAGAATCATCCAAAATACCTTTTAAAAGCACAGTGTAAATATTATACAGTGTACACATTAAATACACTGGAAACAACAATTGCAAAGATATAAAAGACTTCTTGAGTCATCTACTCTTTTTAGAGTTACATTTACAAGAAAAAGAGATAGCTAAAAAATTGAACCAGTGAAAGACTGACTGGTAATTCTTCAGGTTCAGACAATGGAATGGGCAAGAACAGGAAAGCTGGTAGACTGCCAGGATAGCTTTCAAGCCAAAAGGTTAGAGTTCTAGAATTAAACAAACGTAACGACAAATATTGAGAGTAACAAGTCAGACCAGAGCTTGGAACAGTGGTAAGGAGATTTGGAAGTTGTGATATAATATATCAGGGGCACACACCAGTGGCATGGAAGCACTGGGACTGTCCAAAGAACACAGGCAGCAGTAGAAGTCCTATTAGGCTTTGTTTCCTCCACAACAGGGAACAAAATCAACACCTTAGCAAAAGTGGCAGTCTGAAATTTAACAGCAGGCTGCAGTCTGTGTGGTCAGGAGTCTTCACTGTGATGACATTCAGCTCTTTGGTGGTGGTCAGCTGGGAATGGCAAAAGAAAGCCTTGGTCCTGCTCAGTGTTTAACCATGTCTCCCAACATGATTGATACAAAAGAAAGATTTTTGCCCAGAACAGTCCATCCACAAGGTCTAATCCTTTGGCCTTCCTTCAAGATCTGACATTTAAAAAACTTCAAGAACTCTATTTATTTGTTTCTGCTCTATCCCATCTACCTTGTTGTTGCTACAAATGTTGATAGCATTTGAAATATTATTTGTTTCTTTTCAGAGCAGTACTGGCTTTCTGCATCAGAACCTGCACAACTTTCCTGAGTGTCTATATTTCATCCCCTTGACCCGAGCCTTCAGAGCCTATGAAAATGCATGAAAAAGAGTAAAATGTGGAGGATGAGGAAAAAAGTTGTGTAATTGAATTTGGTGGTTTGGTTTGGTTTGGTTTTGGGTTTGTTTTCAGGGGGAGAGAGGGTTGCTACAAGTTCTGGAACCATTTTAAAAATGAAATTTTCAGTAAAATTCAGTTCTGATGAAAATTTCTGAATGAACTGCTGATGAGACTAAAAGTTAATATAAAAAAACCCCACCTCTATGGTGGGTTTCAAACAAAAAAATCCTCTATGGCAGGTTTCAGCCATTTAAAGATACTTCCATTTGTAAATAGATTAAAGGTTTGTAACAGATTTAAAAATAAAAGAACATGGAGAGTTTTCTGCATGCTTCACAGCCAGTACATATGAAGACTCAGACTCATACAAACCCCTTCCTTTTGGACAATCCTTTCTGGTGTTGTGCCACTGAGCAGTGTGTTACTCAACCTAGACAAAGCTCTTATGCTGTCAGCTGTGCCATGTTCATCACTACCTTTCATTTTCATTTCAACAGATTGTCAATATCACACAGGTATTCCCAGGCTCGGTGCTAAAGAGAGTGGATAACTAGGGTGAAATCCTCAGAGCAAATCCACAGGATTGTCTCTGGGTCGATGGAGGAAATGTGCCTAAGAAGCTGTCAGAAACAGAGGGGTCTAATTTTAGAGTAGGGAAATTAAAAGAAAGAATACAGAAGGAAATGGGCAGGGGCTGACAGGTCCAGGATGAAGTGAGATGGGCTCCTGTGCCATGAGCATGACAGGAAGAGGCTCTAAGGGGGCTGGGCAGGGCCAGTCAGGTATAGCTCTGCCCTCAGATCTTGACATCTGCTCCATGCTTCCCTTCTACACCCATAGTGGAAGACACCTTTCCTTGTGTCTTTTCCTTTCACCAGAACTGAGATGTCACTGGTGGGAGAGGCAGGGGGAAGGGGTGTGTGGCACTGCTCCTGGGAGCCAGAGGCAAATACCACCCTCTGTTCAGCACCATTTCTCCAGTAAACCTGTCAAAAGCCTGATGTGGCTCTAGCAAAGAGGTGACAGAAGGACAATAGGTTTGACACTTCAGAAATCCAGCACAGTCTATTCAGTCAATGTTCTGCTTATTCTGTAAGCAGCTGCTGTCTCAGATTTCTCTACTGTGGGGTGCTCTTACAGAAACTGTTGTGAACAATAAAGCAAAGGGTGATCACTAGATCTCCAGTGTCAAAGATAAGGTCAGGGAGTGCCCATATCTGACTTTAAACACCTAATTTCTCTGTAGCATCACCAAGGAAATGAGCTAATATTGACAAACAAATACAATCTTATAATGTATTATAAGTGAAGAGTCCAGAAGAGCTCGTGCTCTAAATAAAGTGAGAGGAAAGAAGACTATCAAAAAATGCTTAACAATCCAGATTACGGACTCCTGTTTCAGTTTAGCTCCAGGAAAATCATACCTTTTGTGGTGTGACAGAAGGTTTTCTTATTCTGCCACATCTAGGTTTTTACAAAACCTAGAGATGATCAACTGGATTTCAACTATGGCAATGTCATCCTCAGCACAGTTCACTTACCCAAGTAGCTCCTCTTCCTCAAGGATTTCTTGATTTCTCCGTCCTCCTCTTCCCTTCTCTTGCCTATAAATGTTGGATATTAACGTGCAATTATTTCACAAACAAATATGGAGGAATGACTATTTTGGTTCCTCAGTTATCACTGAGAGAACCAATGTAGAATTTCTATCATGACTACCATCACATCATAGAGTACAGAATCAGAGAGTAACTTTCAGCTACAATATTTTAGTTGTGTTCCACATGCAAATCACTGCTCTAAGTGCCCAAAAGGAAAAACAACCAGATTTTGTCCCAAATAAAGGATTTCAAGTATTATAATTCAGTGTACTGAAAAAATCAAAAGGAAAAAAAAATAGAAAGCTGCCTGGTAAGTCAGATAAGAATATCACTCATAGGTAACCATCAAAGTGAAAGGTGGAAAAATAATTCACTAGTAGGTTACAGACTGAATTTTTTTCCTAAACATTTTAAGGATTTTAAGATTAGGGCTCAGAAGTTAGAAGGTTGAGGTTTTAGAGGGGTTGGCTTGTTTGGGGAAGGGGAGTTTGTGTGGGGTTTTTTTGGTTTCTGTTTTTTCTTAAATAATGTTTTTAACAAAGTGCTTAAGTGATAACCAGATGTTCGGTGTCAGTTTTGTTAGTCATGATAAGAGAAAACCTGGGAAAGAACTCGTCCATCTTTCCTAAAAGCTGTCTGCCCTTCTCTCCTGGTGATACAGAGATATTTCAGCAAGTGAAAATGTGAGTATGTTGCTGTCTAGTAACCTGGGGGCACTGCAGGAAGAAAGAGTGATGGTTTGTTGCTATGCAGTTAATTAAAAGGCATAAAGTCACAGTGGGAACACTGGGACACATGCAAGGGCTTGTCTCACTCATAGGGCCAGAAACAGAACTGGGAATGCACAAAAGACAAAATCACATGGGTTTTGTAGCCATGCAATTTAACTTGCTGGTCAATCAAGAAAAACTGGGGGAAATAACACACACAGAGACATGCACTTGTGACCTCAATTTAAATGAATGAATTAAAGCAGAGTCTAAGAGCGTATCCTGCTTTCTGAATCAATTAATAAAAGCATTTTCAATTCACCTTTTTCCCCAGTGCTATTTCTTCCAGTCCTGTGGCCTGTGCATGTGCAGATAGTTTGCAGAGGTGTGCAACTCCTTGTGACTTCTCCTTTCTCCATTAACATGTTGAAGCTTATAGAATGAACTTATGGCAGTTCAAATCACTGAGCAGACTGGAAATCAACTTTCTATACAGGCATCTCTCTTAACGCTTGTATTCTCTGTTCTTGTTTTTTTACCTGCATACAATGGGAGAAGGAGCAAAAATGAGGCAGAAATTTGCTATCTCCTGTCATTAAATTCTACAAAATTATGCTGTAAGTCCATGAAGTTTGTTAGATATGTTTGATTTCAAAGTGTGAGCAGGGGCCAGGACAGGAAGCTGACCTTGGAATACATTGCATTCCTTAAAAGTAACTGTTAACTTAGAAAGACATAATTAATATATAAATAACCCAAGAACCCCTAGCTAAGGAAAAAAACAGTTAAAATAATACACAGTTATACACTGCCAAGTCTGACTAATAAATCTGGGTAAGAGAAGGAAGGGGGTCTCTTAGGCAACCTGTGCTGGAGTCCTCTGCCATGGGAACTTTTTCTCAAGAGTGCTGCTGGCCTCACTTCAAAGTGCTCTGTGCCTAAGATTAAATTTTTCACACCAAGCCTTTTAGATAGATAATATACTATGGCAGTTTTTCACTTTGTGAACATACTTGTTTAAAACCAAGGCTGGTAGAAAGTTCAACCATTTAATCAAAGGGCCAATATTGACATCACTGCTAGTTAGTATAGCTTTTTCTTAAGCTTTGTACCAGAGTTGCACTATCTCACAGAAGTTGTACTGATTCAAATTGTTTCTGGGGAAAAGGCTTCCTGGGAAAAAATGCTTCAAAAATTAAAAGGTCAAATTGTTATCCTGATATAATACTGCACTTTGCCTCTTCTGTTGTCCCCTATCCCTTCTTCCTTTTACTCTGGCCTCTCAGCTCAGAGGCAAAGGAGAAAGTTTGCCTGAGGCTATTGACTGAGATGGGAAGTAGGCAACTTTTGTGGCAAGTTCATTAACTGTGTGGCAGGCGATACTTTCTAAAATCCAATGGAGGTATGTTGGAGATATACAAGACTGACAAGCTCTGCTTATTTGCTTGATCATTTCTTTCCAAGTTTCTGGTGTACTCGGGCTTGTATTGAGATGGCTGTTTCAGTCAAGCTCAATCTCTATTTTTGTGTGTTAGGAGCCACAGTCCAGCAAACACCACTGCTAAATTCTCTGCAAAATACCCTTCATAAATAACTTGGCATCTCACAAAGGATGAAAACCTGGCTATAAGTACCATAGTGAGGGACAAAGTGCCAAATTCTTTCAAATATTTCTCTCATCCACATGAAATTTCAGGTTTTGTCCAGGCCACACTGGCCTAGTAATTTCTTCGTTTACCAACCCCCAAACATTTTCATTAAGTTCCATACCTAATTTCTATGAATCCAATATCTAACTCTCACTTCTGTATTTGGCTTTGAGTGCTGATGAGATTGTTAATGCTTCCTTTGGGGCAGCAACTCAAGAAAGACAAGCAGCTTCTGCAAAATGTGTGTGCTTCAGTGATCAAATTCACTCCCCATCCCACCCACCACAAGGGGCCAGCCAGCTACAACTCTATGTAAAGAGTCTACAGCACACATAGAGAAGGCAGCTTCTTTTACAAATTATTTCAAACATGCTGCTGGACAAGATGCTGAATATAAAGTTCCTACAGAGATGCTGACCAACAGTGATTTTTGTCCTACAGATCACTAACTTGCAAGATCCTGCTTTCCTGTATATTTAACACAACATTTCCACATGACAGTGGAAGGGTAAACAGTGGCATAACAGATTTGGGCTCACAGTTTGGTAACACGTGGTAGATGTGTCTTACAAGTGCTCAGCTAAGCAAACACAGGGGATTGGGTCTCTGAGAAGAAGATAGAGGTGATTTTGCTTAAACCTTTTTCATTTTCCTGGAACACACAACCAATCCACACACAAAGATAATGCAAAATTTACCTTTCCATTCACTTGGAGACTATTTTTCTTACTTTAGCCAGCTTGCTGTTCATGCTGCTCTAATACTTTGGTCCCCATTAAATCATTTGGCAATAGTTCATGACTTGCTACAAACTCCTCCTGAAAATGCAAGAACTTGTTAAACTGTTCAGTTTAACTACACGAGCCAAGTAGGAAGGTATGAACTGGTATTCCTCTTTGACAAGTTCCACAACCATAACCTCTGACACATCTAACTCATCTCTTTTGATGAATCTCGTGGAAGCTGTCAGTTGCCTACTCTTTTCTTTTAAATGCTTTCAACTTTAACATTTCCAGTGGAATAGAAAAATCTGCTGAGGCACTAACACAAGTCACAGGTGACTGTGGATGTCTGTTGTTAGGGCAGAAGAATTCAGGCTTTGCTGGAAGCAGAAGGATGTTGGATGAAAAGATATCTGAAAATCTTTTAATCTTCCTTGCGCTCTCATTTTCATCTGGGAATTGATTTCTTTCTATTATGGAAGAAGTTTGTTTCCTGGCAGAGTACCATCATCCCTGTTTTATTTTCTCTGAAGGCTTATAAAACTTGTTATGGTTTAAGCGTCCAGAGGTGTAAAGTTTAAGATTTGCTCTGTAAGCCATTTCTACACTGTCTAAGATGAGCCAGGCTCCTTGCTTGACAGTTTCTTTCTATGGTGAAATGGATTGTGTGCAGCACACACTTAAAAGAAAGAGGAAAGATAAAATATACTTTATAAATGGAAAAGTTTAGATGACAAAATCCTTCAACACACAACAAAACTATTCTACTTTTGGAACAGAGTATTTTACACAGATATGGCCTATAAAAATATGCTACTTTCTCCTACCTTCTCTGGTTGACAGCTGGACATGAGCCAGCCTGTACCCAGGTGACCAAGACGGCCAATGGCATCTTGGCCTGTACCAAGAACAGTGTGGCCAGCAGGACCAGGGCAGTCCTGCTGTACTCAGCACTGGTGAGGCTTCACCTCAACTCCTGTGTTTAGTTCCAGACCCCTCTCCACAAGTAACACATTGAGGTGCTGGATTGTGTCCAGAGAGGGCAATGTAACACGTGAAGGATCTGGAGCACAAGTCTGATGACGAGGAGCTGAGGGAACTGGGGTTGTTTAGCTTGCAGAAAAGGAGACTCAAGGGGCACATGTCTGCATTGCACAGGTACAAAAACAAGAGGTCAGAAAACTAAATGCTTAACAAAAAGTAGGGAGATAGAAAAAAACAGTTTGGGAGACCTTGACAGTCTGGAGGAATTGGCCAACAGAAACCTCTTAAGGACCAAAGAGATGAAGTAGAACATCTGCAGCTGGGGTGCTCTAACCCCACACAGCTGTACATCCTAGGGATGAGCTGAGTGTGTAACAGCTTTGCAGAAGGGTGCTTGGGAGATCCCTTTTGGCAAATTGCACAAGAGCCAGCAGTGTGTCCGGCAATGAAGGCAGCTAATCACATACTAGGCTACACAAGCAAGTGCATAGCCAGCAGACAGAGGAAATCACTTATTCCCCTGTCCTTTGCATGGCTAGGTCATGCTTGGAACCTGGTGTCCAGTCCACAGAGCAAACAAGACAGTGACAAACCAGAGAAAGTCCTGCACAGGAACACTAAGACTACTGAGAGGCTGAAGCTCCCCAGGAGGAGCTTTTTTTATAAGGCCCAGAGATTAGACCACTAAAGAGAGGCAGGAATAGTAAGTTGGACGTAAGGAAAAAATCTGCATAGAAAGAATGGTTCAGCACTGAAGTAATGTGCCCAGAGAGGTTGTGAAAGTTCCATGCTTGGAAGTGTTGGCAACTTCACTGAATATGGTGCTGAGCATCCAATCAAAATTTCTTAGTCCAACACGGAATGGGCCTGCACTGGGCGAGCTCCAGAGCTCCTTTCCAACTTAACTATGTTTCCAGGAGGGTCTTCAAGCTTGCAAATGAAACACGGTAAAGTCAGGAAATACCTTGATGTGCTTCCCCACATCTTCTGTCATGTACATTCAAGCTGCGCACTGCAGGTGGCAGAGGAGCAACAGCAAAGATGAGCAAGCACCACTGCTGTAGTCACAGTGCCTGAAGTATGTAAGCGAGGCAAGGTGTGTGGGAAGAGGTAATCTCTTTGATTAGACTGACTGATATACTTACAAGAACTTGGATGGGATTGCAGGCACACAAATTCTTCTTCAGCCTGAAAATAGAAGCAGCCCACTTCAGTGCTAAACACAGGTTGAAAATGGTTACTCTGAATTTAGCGCGCTAAATTTATCATTTAGACCATCTGAGAGAAAAACCCACATAATTGGCACTTGTGGAGCGAAAGATTTGCTAACCAAATTTTCATCTCTCCTCTTGATATACCTCCTGAAGGAGGCAGAGGGATATTTTTGCCTGCAGAACATGAGGGTGGAAGAGAGTTTAGAAGCGTGACAAAGCAGCTCAGCACAGCTGAGCATAGCTTCCCAAGAGTCAGGGAAGCTTGGGATGCACACAGCAGAAGACACAGACACATGTGCCAAGCTCAGAGTCAGGTTTTGGATAAGGGGCAGCCCTGCAGCCTGTGTCATGGTGATCACTGAGGATTATGCTCAGCTTTTCCTGCTGCAGCAACATTTCATGCATCGCCCTCAGACTGGCACAAAGGCCTCGCTTCATCCCACGTGACTTCCCCTTCCAAACATCCCACTTGTGGCCCTTCAGCCACACCTGGCTGACAGGAACAGAATCAGCTCTGAGGTGCTCACCTGAATCTCCTTTCACCACAACAGCCTGGCAGAGACTCAGGGCCCTGTTCACCACAGGTCCATCCATCACCCCAGCACTGACTGGATGCTCCACCATCCTCAGGGCCCCCACCTGGCACTGGAGCCAGCCCCTGGGCCTGATGTTCCCTAGGTCATACTTCTGCCTGGGACTTAAGGCCAGAGCCAGGCTTGATTTCAGACTGCCCCTGTCAGGCACTGGTCTGCACCTCACTGCCCACTTCCAGGGCCCCCAAACTTGTCACAGGCACTCTTTGCTCCTGCACAACAACTAGATTCCAGTTACAAGTTGTCTTGCAGAGTGGGTGCCAAGACTCACAGTGCCCTCAGACAGGGTTTTGGGATAGCCTCTTCCCCTTCCCAGTCACTTGTTGTGTTAACTCCTGCTGCTTCTTTCACTGGTTCAATTTCCCTTCCAAGTCTTGCACCAGCCTTCCTGTCAACACAGGAGTGCAGAGGACCTTGACCACCACCCTCACCTCCAAGCAGGTTAAGGCTTCATCTGGTTCTAAAGAGACCATGTGGCTCACATACTACAAACAATAAGATTTTGAAGGACCAAGACCTTACATCTAGTCCTACAATAAGGCTTGGGTCTTTCCTCCACACTGGATAACTTCCAAAAATACAGTGCTAAGGAAACTTCTTTCATCGACAGAGCACCAAGTCTTTTTTATCAAAAATATTTTAATCTTCAAGGAAAGAGGTATTTGCGCTGGTGACAGCAGTCAGTGGCTGAAGATTTTTAGTCTTGAACCAAGATGAAGCATTGGGTAGATGCAGAATGGAGTACCAGAAAAAGGCCAATTCTAGCAAAACTGAATTCCTGTATCCTCACACAGTCACACCAGCATCTAGTGAGAGACCAAAAGGCAGAATCAAGTAAAGACATGGGCCTCTCCAGAAGAATTTCTGGTGACATGAGCTGACTGTGTACCAGAAGGATCTGTCACATGAGAAACAAGATATAAGCAAATCTATACATTTAAAATCAGAGAGGGGGCAAAACCACACAGTAAATGGTCTGTGGAAGAGGTGAAAGACAAAAAGTGATAGAAAGTCTTAAGAGCATGATATCTAACAAAGCTACAGAGAAACTGAGCTTCCATGAGTGTCGGACCAGAGTTCTGGACCTTGCATCAAGCTGTTGAATCAAAATATAGACAAGTTGATGACACAGCATGAGAAATAAAGGGGAAGACAGCCTTTTCCCTGGCAGATATCAACAGACACATGTTTGACTGGCTTTAGGGTCATGATCAAGGCCCTTATTTTCTTAGCACAGTTATCCTATTAGATATGCATTAGCTTGACAATCCCATAATTTGTTTCTAGTGCAGACAGAAAACAATCTAAACCTTAACAAATGGAAAAACAAAACAAAAATCAACCCACAAAACAAATAAAATAAAGAAAAAAATTCCTGCAAATAAATAAATAAACAAACCCAAACCACTATACTGATGCTGTATATTAATCTTACAAGCACACCTAATTAAATCCATTTCTTAGAAGTCTCAGTAGCATTACACTGCATTCCTGATTCCTGACAAACTAGATGACAACCACTTTAGCACATTTTGAGCACAGCACTGGTCATCATATCTGCCTGACTCAAAAGTCTGTCCTTAAGCTAGCATCCATCCTGTAGATTGGCAGAGAGCAGCTTGAGCTTCTCCTTTCAAAGAATCTCTGGTTTATTCTCAGGAGTCACAAAACAGCTGGACCCAGTTACAGTTTAGAATAAACATGAAATCTCCCATCTGTGCCCAGCAGTGATCATTCCTAGCCAGCTCTTCTATGTATGATGACCACAAATACAGGTACATCAATACAGCTTTGTTACTGTTGAAACATGCAGGCACCAAAAAACAAAGCCTCTCGTACCTCAGAGCTATTGCTCCTGCTTCTCAAACTATGTTTGTGTAAAGGGAAAAGAAGTGACAGCATTCCTTCCATTACTGTTAGTGCTGCAGTGGGTCTTTGGTTTGCAACGAACAGAAAAGGTTGCCAAGAGATCAGATCTAATGCTATAAATTTTATGGATGTTTTCTTTCCCCTAAATGTCCTGAAATACAAGTATCTTACAGTTGTTACGTACTTTGTCACAGTCACGAGTTCAATTTGCTTTAATTTCATGTTGTTATTACATAAAATGACACCACCAAGCAGAGGGCAGGGGATCCCTTGAAGGGTTGGTTATATTTGCTCTGTAAACCTTGGTGAGGAGCCTGAATCAGACTAACACAGCTGGAGCGGCCTTGTGCTCAGATCTAGGGAGCAGTTCAGAGGCTGCATGGGCCCATGGCATTAATCAGAGGCAGGCTATGGTTCTAGAAGAGGCAGAAGGAGGGTAGACTCTTTCTCAGTGATCTCTGGCACAGAAGCAGGCTGGATGCTATATTGAGTCAGAAGTGTAATCTGTGCTCTGTAATGGGCACTTGTGCCAGAGGCAAGATCCAAAGCTATGGAATGGGAGCAATCAGCATTTGCATTGTTAGAGTAGGTCTTCTGAGGTCACTGCCAACCAGCACTGATTACACTGCTACCTTTGGAGTCTAAATGGGCATTGACATCAAGAACTGACAGTGATTTAACCATTTACACCTGTCCCAATCCCACTTTAAGAATGATCTTTAGCAAAGGAGTCAGCAGGACCCATCTGTGAAAACCCACATGAACACAGCGAGAATCCAGCACAAATTTTTTCACATGTACCATGACAGAGCTGAAAGCTCTAGACTGCAGAGGGAAAACAGCAGGAAGATGAGTGGGGGAGGTTCACCATCGAACTGGGATAATTCAAACCTGATTGCTGTGCAGGGCAGGCTTTATACAAAGGAAAAAATGGAGCCCTTAAATAAAATCCATCCATCAAAAACTGTTTACGAAATCTGAGAATGACACCACAGGCCAGCTATTCAACAGTCACAGCATTCAGTCTCATCAGTATCAGAGGGAAGGCTCATGTCATCACCAGCTCCAAGCTCCAGGATTAAAGAGAATTTCTAAACCTAAATCCCTAAACAAAATCAGAATTCCTTACCAAGTCAAAACCTAAGATGGTTTCTAAATACCTATGTAGCTGTCTGTCTCCATCCCAGTTTCCTACTCACACTTTTGTCCCAGAAACACAACCTGTATGTTGTCCAAAGTCATGAAAGCCAGACTTGTCTGTTAGAAGCATTGCTCCCCACTGCAAACACAGGTAAAATGTCTCTATAGAACGCATCTTAAACAGAGAAAAATAAGGTGCCCAGACTTGTTCTGAGAAACTGCTGGGAAGTTACACTATTTAGTTTGTGTATGAGAAATGGCAAAAGCAAAAGTTTGCCAGCATTCATACAGGATGAGAGGCTTCAATAGATCCTATTATTTTACCATAGTTCTAAAGGTAAAGTTTGAACTGTAAGGCACAGCGTGATATATTAGGTGGCTTTTCAGCAATATCACACTGTACTTCCCACTCTCTGGCACCTTCACTCTCCTCCCATCGATCTTCTGAATGCATTGGTTGATTACATTCAAACTTCAGAGAACAGTCTCATAAATAACAAAGTTCCATATTTGATAAAAGAGGCGGCTGTTTAGGAAAAGGACTGGGGTCCACCCCATAACTTTTCGTTCTTTCAGCCAGCTTCTACACAATATGTGAGTCTGTGTATCATAGTCAAAGCATAGCAAGGGATGAAATGTAATAGAGAACAGAGGAGAATTCAAAAATCACACATAAAGATAGCAGAAAACCTAACTTAAATTTTTAAAATCTAAGGACAATAATGCAAATCAATAGGAAGCTGGGCTTCATCACCCCTGTGATCAATGGAATACCTGTTTGGGAACACAGTGCAGCCTTTGGGCAAGATTTCACATCAGCTCTGCTCCTGTTAATAATGCTGCTGGAGCAGAGATGGTGACCATGGTCTCCTGTCTCAAAGCCTTTTCTGTACAGGCATATAGTTGGTTTGGCTGTGTCTACATGCTTGTGGCTTTGGTGGGTGCCAGAGATGACCTTTCCAGTGTTACTTACCTTTGTCAAACAGAGAGGACTCACAGAACACCCTCTGATCCTATTAGTGCAGTGACAGTGATGTGCAGAACTCTCCGGGTGAGATCCCTCACAGTCACAGCTGTATGTGACTACAAGAGAGAAAAGTGACTGCAGCAATTTTAAGCTCTTCCTGCTCTGCAAACACATAATTTCCAGCAAGCTGGGGATTGGCCACATGCTAAAATCCTTGAAAAAGTTACTTTTCAGCATTTTAAAGCATCACTGTTTTGCTTTTGTAAGTTATTTTTCATCGTTTATTTAGAAAGTACGTATCTGTGTATTCTCAGCCTGTTGCTGCCACAAATATTGAGATTCTGTTATTTCCAATGATCATAATATCTATTTGGAGTCTATATAGCCTGCAGAAGTAGTATCCAGGCAGTTAATTATCAAGTTAAATGCAACTATTCTCAGAGTAAAAAAAAAAAGTGGTTGCTTTGGGTTTTTTTCCAAAATATCACTCTCTAGAGGAATTTTCACAAGCATTTCCCTCTCATCATTTCTTGGCATGTAGAAATTAGAGCATGTTACATTTTTCTCCTAGGTTCCTTGTGTTTTGCAATGTGGGTACAGTCCTGAAGAACGACACAGGCTGTGAGAAAACCATGCTTTTTAAAAATAGTTGCTTTTATGTACATGCACAGGAAAAAATATGTGAAAAATTTGGACTAACCCTGTAGGGTACTGTGGAGAATTACACAGTTCATATTTGGTTTCTAATTATTTCTAAACTTATTACAGAACATGACATACTCTATTTTACTTTTTTCAAGGTGAAGGAAGCACTGGTGAAACTGATGTTCCCAACCAGTTTACCTCCAGGAAAGCTTGAGGAAACAAGCTCTAGAAAGGAAAAGAATTCTGTCTGTTCCAGTCCATCCTCTCTCTCTGCTGAAGTTCCTAGTATTCCCCTCAATTCAGGACAAAACTGGCAGTAATGTCATTTATGGAAGGAAACAAAATGGGTTACAGCCATCAGCCTACCCTGCAAAGTTCATAAAAAGACAATTTCAGGCTGTGTCAACCACATTAGCCTTGACTGCAGCAGCATAAACATTAAATTGTACCATTCTCAGTCACAGGATTCTCTTGTTTAAAATAGAGTTGCTACTAAAACACAGAAAAAGAGTTAGTGATAAGTCACTGACACAAAGCCTTCCCACATCTGCAAAAGGAATAACGTTCCACTTCAGTTTTCCCATGATGTGTTTTATATTGACTGACTTGACTGAAAATGGTGACAGAGATCCTCTCTTGGTACATGTTTCAGTTGAAAGAATGTGAAAAAAATCTTTCCTGTTTACCATGTGAACATCTGCTACAGCATTTCCCATAGCATCAGTATTCCTGGGGAGGGGAAATATCTGTGTCAGAAGTGTTTTGTCAGATAGAAGTTAGATATCAAACAAAATGGAAGCTCAAGCAAATCCTGCAAACTGTTTTACTGTGACTAAAACCTAGCAGCAAAAAGAATAAGATACAAAAATGGCTTCATCTGTGACACAGGCTATGCAGGATCAATTAAATTCAGGAAATTGGTAAAAGGTCTTGTAAACGAAAAATCATCTTGATCTCATTCTGTAGTCCTTTCTTGTCACTTCCTAAACAGCTTCGGCTTCAAAAGAAAGTACCAGGATTCCCAAATACATTCCTCTATGGAAACACCATCTGAAGCATTTCAGAAAGATCTTGATAAGCATTTCATGACGCTTCTATGAGGCAGACAGTGATTCTGCATGAGGGGTTTATGCAATTCACAGGAAAATTTACCATGCAGGAAGACTGGGGAGCTGAGATTTCAAATCGGCCTCCTTAGTTTAGGCTGACCAGTGGGCTCCCTATATGCATAGCCCATCTTTCATTTCCCTTCAGCCCTCACCTTACTCTTATATGGCACAGCACTCACTTCATCCCAAGCCTTTCAGGAATGTAATACCAGATGCAAATTATTACTCTCAGGGCAGAAAGAAACTAAGATCTCCTTTGCAAATTCCAGCCCATTAACTCAGTCTTCTGTAGTCATCCTGTTCTCTGTACTTTATATAAACGTCAGAAATACAGCCCTGAAGAATAGCTTTACACTTTTAATTTCAAATCACTGGGAAGAAATTCAGATCACAGAAACGGAAAGGATAGAAGAGGCTGGAGAGATGGCAGGCTGTTGTACTCACGCAGTCCTCAAAGGGGAAAGAAGAAAAAAATTGCTCTACCATAAAATTCACAGCACAAAAAGAGCAGAAAGCAAAAAGGAGGAAAATGAAGAGATCGCCAAGCTTATTGGCAAATTCTATTTAACAATTTCAAATCATTGATTTAGATGCTTTCATATAGCAACTGCACATTTCTCTCATAGGATGTTAGTTGTTTTGTATGAAGCTTCATTTTAAGCCTGCAGTACAGTAACTCTTGTTTTTCTGAAAGTGAAAATCTTGGAGTCTTCGGAATTACATGCCTTGTGGTGAAGGACAGAAAAAGTCTTCACCAGCTAGAATGGCAACCATTTCTTACGACTAGGCCAGCTCCCTCTGGTATGTTGGCATTGCAAAGGTTAAGCAAACTCAATGAAAACTGCTGTCCTTGTACATTCAGGAAGCAAAACTATATTAGCAGACAACCTGGATTAGCTCCAAGTCTCAGGCCATGTGTAAGTTCCTTAGGTTCTCTTGATGGAGTAGATACTTAATGGTTCTGGTGTGTCCCCAGTAAAAGACAGCTGGCACTGATGGCACTGCTCTGCTGGAGACAGGAGGAGGGATTTCAGAGCACATTTTTCTGTACTATGCATGAAACAGTCATGAAAGACAGCTTCCAAAAGGAACATATTCTAAGTTTTTGTGTATTATTTTATACACATTCCAACAAAAAGCAACATGAGAAACTGGTATGCATTCCTTGAAAACTAGTTTTACCATGCTTGTGATTCTAGAGTACCTAGAACCTTTATTAGGGGTGCGACTTCGGAAACTTTGAAAGGAAGAGTGTATATTGCAGTGCAGCTCTGTGTAAGACTATAGCGTGCTCTAATATATTTCATAACTAACCATGAAAAACACTGAGAGCTGCACAGAGGATAGACCTAGATACACCTGTGCAGAAACAAAGTCCAAAATAGGAAGTCATCTGATGACTGGAGCTGATTGAGATAGTTTAAAGGATCCAAAGAATTACTTTTACCAGCAGCCCTGGAACAGGACCTGCAAAATGACTGCAGAACAGGAACCACACAGATGTGGTAACCAAACCAGTTTGCCATTGGTACTCAAACAGAAGTCAGTAAAAATTTAAAACAAAATTTTCTACAGTGTTTAGTTATAAGGCTTTGAATTTTTTTAAGATTACATCTCACTGCAGCAGCTCAAATGTTAAAAGTGCAACCATACATGCAAGCTTGAATGATTTCAGAGTAATTTCTTACTCTTCCTCACATCCAGAGAAAACGGAAAAGGAGGTATTCATCAGCAGCATACCTGAGGGCATCATAGCCCTGTGATATTTGTCCTCACATGACAGGAAAGTAAATATATTTCTCTTCATATATCTTGAATCCTAAACTGCATGTAACCAGGAGTATTTCCCAATATGGATAACAGAGAAAAAAAGGAGTGTTTAGAGACTTAAATAAATTGAAAAAAAACCACAAACCAGCCAGTATCTGGCAACTTGCACAAGGTTATAATGAAAATCTGCCACAGAACAACTTTGATCCTTCAAGTCCATAAGTAACATTGTTACAGACGTCCACTGTCTTTCCCAATGAATATTCTTCTCTTCAAGCATTAGTACATTTTCATGTTAAGAAGAAAAGCACATCTTGCTGGCCTTTTTCCCACACTACTCACATGAGAAACTACATTTTTTCAGCAAGGCTTTCTTTTTGTCTCAAGATGTAAAATACTCCTGATATTGAATATGCTTTTCTTTCCACAAGACAGTAGCAGAAAACAACTTGGACTTCACTGGCTGGAAATTAACATTAACTGTTGCACCACTTCTGTTTTTTATGATGAACTTGTCCATCAAAACTACCCATATTCACTGAACCACGTTCACGACTGCTACTTACATTGACAGCAAAACTTTCAGAAGCTTCTGACAGCTACTGACTCTCTTAAGTGCTTCCAAAAGATTTTTTTTGTTTTTTTCCTTCCTTTTATTTTATTTGCTTTTGGTTGGGTTTTTTCGGTGGGTTTTTTTGTTTTTTTTTCTTGGGGGGGGGTTTATTTAACAAACCCTGTTTTTTCATTTCCAATGTGCTTATTAAGTAGTGGATATTAACAACTGATTCTAAAAGGAAAAGAAATTACAGCTAAAGTAGTAGAAGTAACACTACAAACATATTCTCACCTGTGTTCACAGGGTTTACAATGCTGTAAAAAAGAAAACCTATTAATGCCAGCTGCATGTTAACAGATGATATGGTGAAAATCATTTAGTCTTGCCAGCAATGTTACAAAAAAAGGAAAAAAAAATTTTACCTGCTATAATTTATTCTTTTCATATTTCTTGAGTCTCAGATTTCTCCTGTCTTTTGGACTTTTAAACAACAGATGTAATGCACACATGAGCTACCTTCTGATGCATTTCTCTGTAACTCATTCCTGACCCAAAGATCTTCATCTTTGTAAGCAGCTTCCATGGTACAGGTAGCTCTTCCAGAGAGCTACTGAAACACAGTGCAAAAAGCTTTTCTCCCTAACCTCAGGAAGATGGACTACGGATTGAGGAACGTCACCCTTAGCAAATGTCTTCAGCAAATTAAGTACAACAAAGTAATCTCCAATATTTTTTGAGCAGGTGAAAGCCATGGATATTTCTGTCCCAGAGCGCTTTGATACTTGGAAGTAGGACAAATCCAAAGTTCCTCCAAACTAACAGCAGTACTCATTTCCTCCACAAACATCAGAGCTTAAGTTAAGGTGCTTTTATATTTATATTTTCTGTTATCTGCAAGGGAATATACCCAGGCTTGATTTTTGTAAGTTTCTGATGATGTTCTTCAATGTCAAAGGGCTAAAAATGCTAAGGAAAGCACACCAAATGGACAGTGACCACCAATGGCAAAGCACCATACTGCACAAGCAGAAAAATATGAAAAGGCATGTAATTGACTGCCACCAATTTTAAAATCTTGCCCAGAAAGTTATTAATTGACGTCAGCCTATAGATCCTTGCCAACAATACAGAAACAGGTGGAAAGTACTAAATAAATCGTATTTAGAGGAACATTCCTCTTCTATTGCCTTTCCCTCAAAATCATTCAGAAAATTTTAAATTTAAGGAACAAACCCTAAAAAATGCATTAAATGTCAGTGCAGTTTCTCCCTCATCACAAAAGCTGGCCCTTGCTGCAAATTGAGCTTTTTGGAAGGGCTGGTCACAAGAGTATATATTAAGTGGAGAAATACAGGATTATTTTTCCCTCTTTTTTTTTTTCCCAATTATTTTTTACTTTCATTTTTAATGTGTTGTTTAGAATTTTGCTTTTCAGTTCTCTGAACCGACCTTGTATTTTCAGGTTATTGGTAGCTGTTAAAGCCCTACATTGCTTTGGACTAGACCTTACAAATTTGGGTGCAGGATTATTTTTTTGCAACTCAGTATCTGAGTATCTGAATAATTCCCAAAGGTAGAAAATGATTCTGTATCAGCTGCACTGACATTAGACAGTGTCAAGCAAGGGTCTGTGTGGAAGTTTTCCGCCAACAGCAAGATGAGCTCCTGGCAGCAGGAGGGCAAACAGAAAAGGACATCCCTTTGCAGTCTGTGGCAGTGTGAACCTGCAATAGGTGATAAAACTATATTGAAAAAAAAGTCTTATGTTGGGAAAACACACCATGAGCAGCAAACTACAAATACAGGGAAAAACAAGCACTACCTACTCAAAAGATTCCATTATGTTTTGAATCACTTTGTGCTGCGGCTTACTTGTGGTATAAATACACATATATGCACACACATTCCCATCCCTCACTTGCACTCCCAATAATAGCAAAAATAAACATGAAAAATAATATTAAAAAACTCTGTATTCAGTAATATTCACACCAAAGTATATGTATAGATATATCCATTAAAATTATGAACATTTCTAAATATACTTTATGTATCATACATATATTTATATGTATAATTACATATCCACAGAAGTCATTTTGCTGTGCTAAAGCCAGCAGTAAAAGCAAAAACAGGTTTCACAATAGGACACCCATATATGCATATGTACTGGCTGTTTGATTTGTGAATTTATTTACAACTTAACTATATCATAATAAATGCTTACTGTTCTATTGTACAAACGTAATAGTAAAGGTTTAGGTTTGTTTTTTAAATACAAAGACTGCAAATGAATACATGAAAAAAATTACACACCATGTACAGTATTTATAATTTATAAATGCAAAGTTAAGACCTCTTTAAATTATTGCACTTGCATATTTTTTACAAAGATAGTTTATATGTATCATATATATATATATGTATGTGTAAATATATATATATATATATAAAACAAATTTTTCAGCTCACTAAATGTAGTAAAGTTGAATGTTGTTACCTTGAAGTTCTTTCTTCTCCACATAACAGCCCAACCTGAATTTGGAATATTTATGAAACTACTCTACAAATCAGTTTGATCTACCCTAGAAAGCAGTCCGTTATTTTAGGTTTTTTTGACAGAGTATACACCCGTATTACAATCGAGCACAGTTTTTGGTCAGAAAGCAAATGAAAGTCATGATGTGCCTTTGCTAGATTGGGATATATAACCTAAAGCTTGAACATGAACTTCCTTGTAGTAGTGCGCAGAAAGCCTTTTCTGTGTTTAGAATGAATAAATTAATTGTTCCACTTCACAGAACTGGTCCAATATCACAGTGTTTGAGGCAAATACATTATTTCAAGAGGGTCATGATTGATTTGAGCATATAATAATCTCTATTTTTTTAACATGAATAGTGCTTTTTGCTACTCCTACAATTTCAACACTAAATGCTCCAAGTGCAGTCACAGCAAACTGATCACAGTGTTTTAAGTTTAAACACGGGAAAGAAATCTGTGTCACATAAAAAGATGAATTCCACTCTGCATGTCCCCTCCAGTTTAATATGCTTGATCATATACTCCAGCTAAAAAAACCTTATTTAATTTCTGTAATGGTCACTTATAGAAAAAAAATTACTTCTGTGAGTTGAACCATTACAGTAGAATGCTGCAAAACCATGCAAAATTCATAGACTAATTGTAACAATGGAATTTGTCATGCTGTAATAAAATATGCAACATCTCAGATGAGTATCATGCTATGTCAACTATTTTTCTCACTTAGTGCATACCTTTCAGGCACCATTTCATAATGCATTAGAAATGCTCAGTTACAACTCCAAACAGTGCTTTTGCCTTTACTACACATAGGAGAGAAAAGCAGCTGGAATTATTATCAAGAAAAATGCAATTCTAGGAATATAAAATCTAACACTTCTAGGAAAGGAAAGATCTGTTAAGCTTTTTATACATTCTTTTGAGCAAGATCAGGTTTAGTAGGATAAAAATGCAAGCAGGAATGACTTCCAACAATTTAACTTAATGAGTCAGATGTCTTACAAACCTAGATGATGAGTTTCAGTCCAGAACTTTGAACAGTTAAATCTCAACATGTCTTTGAGCCATTAAATTCAAATGCAGCTCCAAAGTTCTAATTTTTGGTGGGTTTGACTTTGGAAATGCAGGTACAAGTCTTTTTTATACAAAACATTTATATATATGGATCTGTACTCTGTAAATGCTAAGACAGACTACATTTGCTCAAAACAAACCCAGCTTGTCAGGACTATTTTTGTTGATCTATGGCCTAACAAGAGGTAACATTTTGTCCAGAAAATCAAACCAAACCACAGCCACTGGAGCCAATGTTTAAAAATTCTAATAGACCTTATACTACAGCAAAAATTTCACTTTCAGTGGTTTGGATAGTTCTATATTAGAAATAGTAGCTGATTCACTTGAGACATTAATAGAACAACTTATTGACAATTGGAAACTTTGCCAGGGAAACATGCTCTCTATCAGTACTTATAAACTTCAAAATGTAACATCATGTGTGATACTGACAAATATTTTTAATGGTAGGAAACAGAACTAGTGAAGTTATCTTTCCTGTCAATGAGTAAAAAATGAATGAAAAGCTTTCCATACACACAGACATAGTGTGATAAGGAAAACTTTTGCAACGCTTTTAAGATCAGCATTTTTAAATGGAGAGGGGAAAAAAAGGGAAAATAATGGCAAATATATTTAAAGCAAAAATGCTTAAGCAAATACACTTAACCCATGAAGGAAAACATTCCACCCGGTCATTGGGGTATCTGAATTTCAAAAAGCATTTTTGTAGTCACCATAGATTTAGACAATTTCCATGTAAATTAGGAGCCATGGATTCTATCTCAAGTACTTAGTGGATGAAAGGTTGCATCTGCACTATTTAGCTGAAACAGAATGGCTAAGGAGGAAGGTAGAGGACACAGCATGATATTATTCATTCTACTTTGGTGTTAATTGTTTCCCGCCATGTTTTTCTTTTTTTACCTTTGCTCTTTTTCAATTCCAAACCAGTTTGCTGTGATTACCAAAGAATTTCTGCACTTAGAATTGGTAAGGCAAACTGAAAAAAAAAATTATGGGTCTGTTGCTAGGTAACATGCATCATACAAATAAGATAACTTCATACTGAATTCTCAGCCTGTGGGATCTCTAGGTACAGCAAAGGCTTAGGTGCATTTATATATTATGCGGCTACGGATCACGTACTGTACACATATACAGATACTGGCATGTGCTCGACCATAACAGAAGGCAAAACTCAAGAGGTCAAGTTGTTCACATGAAACCCAAAAGCTGGCATGCCTATTAGAGCAATAGAGCCCAAAAGACAGGAGATGGAAAAAAAGAACCTGTGTTCTGTCTTTAGGTCACTGCCATTACTCGTTGCGGTTACACAATGGCCATGTTATCACGGAACCTCTACAAGAGTGTATTATCTGTGAAAAAGCACATAATGCAGTATAGGCTGTATGTGAAAGGTATGCAAAGACTGTTTTCACCTACTGTGTGGATCACTATGAAGATTTTTTTTTCTCATTTCTAAGAGAAAGACAAAGGCAAATTAAGTGTTGTGAAACATACTCTGTACAATTGCACTAAATTTTAAAGAGTGGCATTACATGTAAGTCTGTGCATAAGTTTGTAAGGCTGAGGCCTAAGTCAGCACAGAACTGTAAACACACCATTTAGTGTACTTTTCTTCAGTCAGCTATTCTTTCACTAAGAAAGGCATTTCTAAGCCTGGAAATTTTGCTAACTAGGGGAAAAAACAAACAGACAAATGGAGAAGTTTCCTAATTTCACTCATCTTGGGATGGGGGAAAAAAGCAGTAGAAGACATGCAGTGTTACTGTGCAACACAAAAGCTAGTCAATACAAACACATTTTTGATTTATTGTGATGGTACCACAATCTCTCTTATCAGACCTGACTTTTCTGACAAGGCTTTTGTTCCCAGCAGATAGCATACTTCAGGTATGTCTCCAATACCTTTTGAAATACAGCTTAGTAGGTAGAAATAAAAATGATGACTTTACTTAATTGTGAGCTAGGCAAGGAAATCTTTGCTGTCACATTTAAATTTTAATCCAATATTTCTGTCACTATGGATACAAAAACTTCAACCTGAAACTCCCTCTCATATCAGAGATAATTATCCACTACTTCCAGTGTTTTAAGGGAGGAGTTGTCTAGGTTTAAAAAACATCCTAAAGAACAAAGCACCATCACTAGTTCTATCAACATTTCCCTTGTGAGTGACAGACAATTGGCATCACGATGCTTAATGAAGTACTTTAAAACTTTAACCTGAATGTTGGTTTTCCTTTAGTTTGCAGCAAGAGAATTCACTGTAACCTAAGCATAAATTACAGTCTCCAAGGATTCTGCTGGAGTTCAAACTGATTACAAGTAGATCACACATAAACATTCACAATAGCAATGGGTATATTGTTCTATTTATAGCCAAGAACTCCGAAGTGACACTGGTATTAAAGCCAGCCACAGTACGGTATAATAAAAGTACCATTGAAACCCTTACTAGAAAGATACAATTTAGAAGTACCCCATAAGATTCCCCCCCACCCCCATCAGTTTTAAATTAAGGCCTCAGCAATGTAGCCCATGAGATAAGGCCAGTCTTTTATATTCACAAGTTGTAAGCTCTCTTTTGATAGCTGACTCCGAAACATCCGGGTTGTCATTTTCCCTCTGTTTACGTTGTGTCACTGGTGTAGGTCAGGAGGTTGGCTGCCAGAGTCACTCAGCTGAGGTAACTCCATGGGTGTTACCTTCCCAGGCAGGTCTACTTCTTAGTGTTTTGTAGCTTTCCTTTTTCCTTTTTTTTTTTTTCCCGAAATAAAAATGAAACAAAACAGAAAACAATCCCCAAAACACGAAGGGGTGCTTTTCAGGTTAAAGCAATCTGTTGCTGCTGTTCAGTCATCAATCTTCACAGGAAGAGAATCTGAGGTCCCAGGAGCAAGGGATTGAGAAGAAATCCATATAGAGGCTTCCTCACCTCTCGTTACTTTCTCCCATTGGTTAAGATTGTCCCTGGAGATACAAAAAAGTCAAAGGTAAGACACTGTCCATAAGTTTACTGGGATTTATTTCTTCCTCACAATAATGACTGCAGTACTACACTTCGAGATTTATATTTATGTAAGTATATTTATATTAGTACCTGTATGGCATCAAGCTTTTATCACCTATACATTATTTCAGCCTTCAGCTTCAGTTATCCCATTTTGTAATTCTGTCTGACTCATATCCATGTTAACTCTATCCTAGCCTACAGTATACCTTCCTTCCCCAAAGCAAGCCCTGAAGCTAGAGGCTACCACCTGCTTCCATGACAAATTTATAACCCTCATGGCTGCAGGAAACCCCAGCTGTGGCATGTCTGCAGAGACTCTGAAACAGCACTCTGGAGCACAGGAGCAGATCAAACTTTCTGAAACTCCTGCACATGGGCTGTCTGACAGTATATAAAATGTTGCATGCCAAGATCGTAGTGTTAATTTTCAATTACTATTGTGCTAATCATATTATCAGTCTACTACATTTGAAGGGTATCCCTTCCTTGAGACATAAATTTCTTTTAGTGTCTCACAGCCTGGCCAACCCTTAATTTCAAATTTGGTTCATAAGGCATAAAATAATGAGAAATTAAACTGGTAACGTTCTAATGATGTGAAGAGTTTGCAAACCCATAGTCTTACTTGTGGTACACCTGTACCACTCTAGTGACTGGGAAGTCTGTGTTGATGACAGGCCTTGCAACCCGTGGCCAAATCACAGCATTCAGTCTTCAAACAGAGAGAAAGAGAGCAAACCCAACTGTTTCATTTTCATACTGTCAGAACGCTAGTTACTAAAGCAACAGCTCTTAGATGCCTTCAGTAAACAAACAGGATGGCAACAGTACTAAAAGGTCTCCCATGGTATGTATCGTAGATCACATTGGAATTTATGTGGCAGAGCTCTTCTGATTTTTATGTCACAGCCTTGCCAAAACATTTGCTAAACCAGCAAATATTGATCTGAAAGCACAGCGTACAGGTAAGAAGAGAAAATGTTGCATTTTCTGGGGGTGGTGGAAGGCAGGATCTGATGAAGTCTACCAAAGAAAGCTGGTGCCCTCTAGGATAACACCTACACCATGTTCTGCAGGAAAATGTTCTGCCAGAGCTGCAGGCCAACTGGAAGTTATGAAGCCAGCATTAATATGACATTAAACCTCAGATAATACAATCAGGCACTAAGGATCAGAAAAAACAAAGCATTACTATTTCTGTCTCCTTTCTGGGAAAGTAATGAGAATTATAGCTAAAGTATTTTTAAATTAAAACAATTTCAGCAAGAATTGAGAGACTCAAAAGCACACGGAAAATAGTTTTAAATTATTTGGTCTGAAATAAAGGAAAAAAAATTAATCACTTCATCCTCCAAATAAATACACTATCATATATTTATACTTTGGTGGGCCTACTGAGTATATGGGCTACAAAACTTACATAGGACTTATTCTGGACACTGTAACACAGGTGGCTAATAGTTTTGATCTACACAGAATGACAAGAAAGCATTTAAAAATGTGGAATACATTACCAGTGAAGAAAACCTTCTAGACTGTTAGTTGCTACCTTACTTTACGGAAATTGGTGTTGGATATTTTATTTTATTTTTTTGTAAGGTATAGATAATACGATTCATTTGCCTTTGAGCTCCCAATGAAGCCCTGGCTCCTGGTGTCTGGAATAAATGCCCAGAGGCTCTAAAAATAAAAGCCTTGATGCTGACATGCTGTCTTGGCTGCTTTTGCTGCTATTATTTGCAGCTGGTGTCTGAGTTTCAAAGAACTCAAGGACACAGCAGCTAAAATATTGTGTTCCAAGAATGAGCACTGCTGGTGAAGGGGTGATATCAAAATTGGTTCAGTCAGCAACTAAAGACACACCAAACAAGAATGAGGTTGTATGCCTCTGATCACACCAAATAACAGTTACCCATCAAAAATACAGGAAAAACAAAAGTGTAGTGCAAAATCAGCCATTTGAAACACTCTAGAGTATTGTAGACCCTGCAATAACATCAATTTTTTCTAACTGGGCACCTGAAATTATATCTGTGTTCTGATTTCCTTTTCTCCATCTCCAAGTCTTAACCCTCAAACTTTTTCTTCAAAGACAGAACTGAAGGCAATTTCAAGGCCAAGATAAAACAACCAAACTGCTCCTCAGAAGGCTTTATGCCTTTATGTGGATTTTCAAGAAGCTCTTTAGTCCTGCAGAAACTTTATCTACACATCTACGCTCCAGATCTGCATTAGCACAATCTAAATTAAGGAATACACAACAGCAAGACAGGGACCTGTCTGTACAGAGCCCTGTCCAGCGTGAAGACTGTGCTAGGGTAGCTTTCAGGAGTATCATTCTAACAAGTTGAATTCTAAACAACAAACATAATTTCTGGAATAGAAAAAAATCATATGATCTCTGCCAAGAGTCTGATGCTTTTACTTCAGACATCACACCTTCTACAGAGAAATCTAACTCTTGAAAAGATGTTCATGCTTGATCTTCAGAATTAGGGAGAACCTTTATCTAGAGCACATATGTGGGTGTTTGATATCCACTACTGAACTTTAAGTATCCTCATCTGAGTTCTAAAAGATGAACCACCAAGTAAAACAGGCCACTTCTGCAAACAAGCCTCATTGGGATATCCATGTGGCCAGAAGTCAAAAGATATGTGCCTTCCCAGATTGCAGCTCCTGTAAAAGATACTCTGCAGTCTTAAACACTCAATCTACCCTCTCTAAGTCCCAGTTTCCATTAATTGGAATAAAAACTTGATTTTGATCAAGTCTTTACTGTGAGGGTGGTGAGGCACTAGAACAAGTTGCCCAGAGAAGCTATGGATGCCATATCCCTGGAATTGTTCAAGGCCAGGCTGGATGAAGCTCTGGGACTGGTGTAGTGGAAGATGTCCATTCCCACAGAAGGCAGACTGAACTAGAGGATCTCTTCCAAGGGATCTTCCAACCCAAACCACTTTGAGATTCTAAGATTTTCATGGATAAACTAAATACCTTACTTAGTCTCTCTTTACTAAGATCTCAAAACATTCCTTCAGCTCTTTCTTTATATTCTCTTGTTTGTTCCTGTTTTTATCTACTCTCCCTAAAGCACAGACACGAAACAAAAGTCTAGGTGCTGCCCCATTAATATAATAAGTACAGAGGTATAGTCTCTAATTCTCCTGAATATTCCTTCCATATCCATCTAAGGGTTGCACAGCCATGCCCAGCAGAGGTACCTTAGAGGCAGTTGACTAATAATGATGGCTCCTAGATACTCAATGGTTTTCATAAGGTAGTCCTCTGTACCACAGACACAGACCTATATATTCTTCTCATAGCTATATGAAAGAGTGCTTGTGTGTGAATGAAATTGTTTTGCTAACTGCAACATTCATTTCAAGGCATTTGTCTGTTACTTAACAGAAATAATTTAGTCCAAAAGACCAGGAAAGTGACAGAGGAGGTGGCTGTGCCATACAGGACAAAGAAAAAGTTCAATGTAAGATAGAATTTAAGGACCACAACAGAACAAAAAATATGAGAAAGTACTAGTAAGAGCATAGAAAAATAGGCCTTTAATCACTCAATGTGACTAGAGATTGCTGGCATTTTATGAAACCACTGGGGTTTTCTAGAAAATATGGATTCACCTGAAACCGGAACATTTTAATGAAGCATACACTGGTTTCAGCAGAATTTTTTTCTGGACAAATTGCTAAGGCCCAAGATATAATTACTGGACAGAGCTACCTACAAAACAATCCTTCAAGTGTAGAAGTGTAGAAGCAGCCAACAAGAAAAAGACTCTTGCCTCTTTTCCAGGACAACCCAAGCTCCATACCCACTGTGTTATAGGAGAAAATTACATCTGCCTCTCCCACACCCCAATGCTACTACTCCTGTGCTCTCAACTACTGAATATTTTCTGGATATTTCTTTTTCTGGTTTTTAATAAAAATTATCTGATATGAAGTAAAACCACATGCTAAACCCACATTTTTTAATTAAAGAGAACAGCCAGTTTTTGTTGTGAGAATCACACTGAAGTAAAAAGGACACAGAGGGAAATTGCACTGAACCAGCGCGACCACCGCAGAAACACTGAACTGTTTCTCTCTAAATGCATTTGGCATTCAATACATTTTGATCTGCCATGTCTGTGTATCTACAGTGGATAGCCCCAGACAGGAGTTATCACTTCTGGGTTTCTGCAAAGATTAATGTGAAATGTGTATCCCTGCTAATGTTCATGCAAATTCTAAATTAAAAGTCTGTATTTCCAGGCAAACTTACAAAGCACTCTTGGCTTTTTCTTTGACCAAGCCATAGGCCATGCACATTTACTCACCTGCATGCTCGGAGTAGCGGCCCAGTTGGAGGAAAGATCTGTGCAAGGGTGGTGTAACATGGGATGGCTACAGCATTGTAGAACCCAATCTGTGAAAAACAACGAGAAAAAAAATTAAATTGTTGCCAAACTACAACACTGGAAGCTAACAGCCAGTTAGCTCAAAGCTCTTTACTTTATTACTACTTATATTAGTTACTCACACTTCTACATCTCCGTTTAATATCCAAATACTTTAAAATAAGCAGCAACAGTGAAATCTTTGCTAATTACAAGCTGCTTACATGCCTTTCTTTTATGACTGATATGGCTGATTCAGGTAGAGTTTTCTACGGAACCCTTTATTATTCAATTGATTCATTTCATTTGTTCAGGATATGTCTACCTGCTTGGTGTCAGTAGTGGCAGGAAGTAGGTGGAGATGTTGGAGACATTTCTGCAAACATTATTCATATGATGATTTTATTTTTTAAAAAAGGAAGGTTGTGCAGCATTCACAAAATATGGTCAGATTCTGGATTGTTCTGATGTCCTCCAGGATATGCATTGCATAGCTCAATGTACTTAAAATGGTGGGGGCTTTGCACATTTGTGCACTGTGATTAATAATTGGTTTGTAGTTGCTTCTCATGTATGCAGTTCAATAGTATATTTTTACCATTATCATACTTAGGGAACACCAAATGAGCACATTTTTAATGATATCTGACTCATACAGGCTTAAGGGCCTATGATGGCTACGATGTCACAGCTAAATTGTCATGACATGAAGAAATTTTTAGAAAATGCTACTTATGTATTATCAAGGATGACAGGTTGCATTCAGATTCATTACAACATCACTCACTTATCCCAGACTCTTATGACAGTTACAGTAGTGCACTATGATCCCTTCCTTCGGGCAGAACTTTTAAATGACTTTTAGTGAAATACTATGTATTGTACCATGACCAATGCATCTGATAATATCCCTTTTTTGAATAGTCCAGACTTTGATCCTTATTCAGAAATTGAAGAGCATCTCTTGTCTTCAATACAAAGATTCTTCCCATACTGCTATGTAACTAAGTCCCCTGTGTACTTTAAATAAAAATAAGATACATTTTCTGAGTTGTCAATCCAACACTCTGAGATGAAGTACTTACAGTGCAACCAACAGAAAGAAACTGCAGCTAGTGAGAAGGCAAGCCTACACAGACATGGGATGTCTGCTCATCCACACTATTTCACATAGTGCCTCATTTTCTTCCCATTTGTTTTGGATTTTTTATTTTCTTCTTGCTTGCTAGTTTTTAAGGGGGATTATTTTATTTCAGTGGAAAAAGGAGATTACTCCATAATTATCAAAAACTAAAATGGGACATTAGACACAGCCACTCTGTAGACCTTCAGGCTCATTGAAAATCACAGAAACAAAGAATACAATAAGTTGGAAGGGAACCTCAAGGACCATTGAGTCAAACCCTGCACAAGCCCACCCCCAAGAGTCATATCCTGTGCCTGAGGGTATTGTCCAAACACTCCCTGAACTCTGTCAGGCTGGTGCTTTGACCGCTTCCCTGGGGAGCCTGTTCCAGTGCCCAACCACCCTCTGGGTGAAGAACCTTTCCCTGATATCCAACCTCACCCTCCCCTGACACAAATTCAGGCCATTCCCTCAGGTCCTGTCACTGGTCACCAGAGAGATGAGATCAGTGCCTGCCCCTCCTCTTCCCTTCTCCTCCAGAGGAAGTTGTAACTGCAATGAGGTCTCCCCTCAGTCTCCTCTTCTTCAGGCTGAACAGACCAGGTGACCTCAGATGCCTTTCTTGAGGCTGCCCTGCAAGGCCCTTCACCATCTTTCTTACCCTCCTTTGAACATTAGCTCAGGGCATAAACAGCCACTTACTAAGATAAAAAGCGTTATTGACACTTGTAAAAATTCAAGGTGATTGTCTTAGCTAGAGCCACAAGTACAAAGAAGGGAAAAAATGATGACAGCAAAGAGCACGTTGTCATTCAAGCAAAAATTTGAAAACAAGTTTTCCACTGCTACTTTAAAAATAACATCGTTGCATGTAGAACATAGAATTCAGCAGTCTGAATAACCCAATTTCAAATGCAATATTCACTAATAATGAAATGTTTCCTCCGTACATGTTTTGTGTATAAACAAGTACCATTTTACTGAGAGAGTTCATACCTGACCCTGAGGGACTTCATCTTTCTTATCTCTGTCCATCATAGGAATAGGTTGAATACCTGTTTTCTTCATCTCATCGCCCTGGAGAAAAGTAGAAAGAGAGAGGGATTAAGAAAACAAAAACAAGACTATTGAGACCTGAATTAATTTCAACCTTCTATATCAATCTAAAAATCCAGAATTTAAAATAACATCTGGTATGACTCTGAGGCAATCTCAGAAAAATGCCCAATGAGAGGCCTATTTAAATAGCAGATGCTGTAAGTCAATGTACACACATTTTCCTTGTTTCCCAGTGTGTCTCCACAATAAAGAGCAACTGGAAGACTAAACCCAAAGAAACCATTCTAGTCTGCTCTGTCTGCTCAGTTAGTCTCATCTTTCAAAATAGCTGTTAAAAGCACCATAATACAATGACCAGTAGAACACAACTCACCTATCCAAGGAAATGAGGAGTAAGCCAGATGAACTTACAGTATACCCTCTTTGTCAAAAATTTTGTCCTTTCAATATATATCAATATCAATATATCAACATCCACCTTTATTAACTCATCCTTGGATTACAAAAGATTAACATCTGGACAGGCACAATTAGGTACATAATTCCATCTCTACTACTTTTGAGTTTGGAAAATCAGTTTTATCCTTCCTTCTCCACTGAGTTCACGAGATTTGCATTGAAAAATCTTTTTAGTTATATGCAAAAAACTTGAGTATGTAATAAGTGGGGCATGTCAACATTAAACCTCCATTATACCACTCACAAGAACACTCACTTTCCAGTGCAGGCATTTCAGAAAGTGAGTACTGAACTAGATCTTTGAGCTTACACAGCCAGCATTTTTCAAATATTTTGTTGTAGTCTGAGCTGTTTATAATTAAGAGAACAAGAATATGTGAATACAAAATACACCCACAAGAAGTGAACATCTGGAATTTCATAATGAATATGCAACAGGCAGGGTAACAATCTCCACACTATATGCATGCTACATCAACTCCATAAGCCTGATTTCTATTTTATGTCTGTGTAAAACAGAAATAGGCCCACTGAATACTGCAAGATTCCACAGGGCACATAACAGAAAAGAAAAACACTTCATCATACACACGTGCAATAGTAGTTCTGAAAACACAACATATCTCCTAAAGCTGCAGAACTCCACTCTATGCAACAACCTCAGAATTTATTCCTTATCCCCAGAGCAGTCACTTCCATTTTAAAAATTAAACAATTAGGATATTTACTCCTCAGCATATGACATGTGAAAGACTGCATATTTATTTATGAACACCATTACATTACTACAGCTCAATGCCTTGTTTCAACTCTCAATACACATTAACTGTCAAGCAACTTCAATTTATTGAAGACCCAGCTCTCTGAGACACTGCTGTTGAGCTGGCTCACAGAGAAGACTCAAAAAAATTTTAATGTTCATCATATTTGCTTCAGCATTTTCTATACTGACACTATAGCTTTGTAAGTATGCTTCAAGGCAGCAAGACCTGAAAGTTGATTTTATACTTTGCATTTCTATAAAAAGCTACAATTAGTGACTACAGTTAGTGACCTCTTCTATGTTCTGTTGCTTGGTCATTTTATGTTAGGACATACTTTCTACATTATCTTGAACAGAGAGAAAAAACATTGCCTGAAAATTAAATAGCTAACTCAGCTCTTTAAATAGCTTTAGAGTAAGCAATGAACACATGCATGCACCAATGAACTCCTTTAAAACAAGCACACCAAGATACTGATTAAAAAATACTTATAGTTGTGTTTTTCCTTCCTGGATGCTTCTGTTTATAAGGAGAGTAAACAAAAGAATCACACATACCTCAGCCCAGAACTCTGCATATATATCGTTGGCTGTCAGTCTGGTAACTGGCCACAACTTTGTTACAGAACACAGATCACAAGCTGTCATCATCAGGCCAATCACTCTATCTCTAAAAAAAGAATAAAGTAACATTAAATTGTTTGTTTGGTAAGGAATTAATGATCACTCAGCAAAGTGCCCTTCCTCAGTTTAATCAGCAGCAATGTATACACACTAGAAATTTTGTCCAACCTAGCTTGTTTCTTCCCCATTTGTTTATGATTCATTGGTAAGGCATGGCACAGACTGTATACTGTATTCCTTGTGGTATTCCCTACATCGTTTGCAACCAAAGTTCATTGATCATCCTCTACAAAATCACATACATAGACAAAGGCATAGAATGCCTGCCTGTTAAAACACTCACATAACCCTCCATAATTTCCTGAATATACAGTACAAGTCTATAAAAAGAAAAATGGCATATCTTATTTTTGCATTCCTTTGTTCTCTAAAGAGAGAGGAAGAAAAGTTCCTAAAAAGGAAAGACTACTTCTAAGTCTGTCTCAAGATACTGTCATTGCTTTGCTGGCATGGATTCGAACCCTGATGGAACAAGAATCCAATGCGTAACTCTGTCCTATACACTGACAAACCCATTCACAGAGTAACTGAGCAACATCAGTAGTATTAAAATCATTATTAGAATAAGACACAAACACACAAAAAATTAATCAATTTTATAGCACAAATCTATGGTTTGTGAATCTAAGTTATATAAAGAAAAACTGCAATTTAATTTAAATTCTCTTGTTTTCACCCAATGGAGAAATTAAGATGGCCCTTAAGGACATCTGTGTCTTTGCTAATAATGCCTATTCCATGTGAAAAAGCACAGAGCTTGCTAACCTGCATGTCAATGTGATGGCAGTCATTAAAACTGTACCAAAAGGTAAATATACCAGAGGAAATACACAAATACACCATATAATCAGTAAATAAATGCAAAATGTACTTCCACTAGGTTAAGATAGAGGAGTCATCGGCCATGTAAGGGTCAATGCAGATATAAAGCAATGGAAATTACTGTTACATATGAGGAATTTTACACACTGCTGGTCTTAGAGATCACATATGTAAGAAAACAACCATTCAGAGATAATTCTTTTAAGAAAAATAAGGTTTGTCTTTCTAGACTAATGCCATAGGGATCTACTACTGTTTGCTGCTTTACCTGTGTGTTTGGTTCTTAAGGTTTAATGCTCCCGTCTGATGCAGCTCTTCAAGTTGTTTTCTGTTTCCAAAATACAAGGCAAGGTCTGTGGCGATGATGGCTTTCCGGATGATCTCGAGTACTTGCTCATATTCACTGGAGCTCAGATTGGAGAAGACATTGTGCCCTTCCAGCTATGAAAAAGTAAAAAACCAATAAAAAGCACAAGCTCTAATTCTGAGAAGATTTCAGTCTTTACTTCACCAGACAGGTCACAACGGTTTCACAGCCCAATGACAAGTTTTGTTGCCAATTCAAATGTTAATAGCCTGAAATTCCCATTTTTATTTTTCCTTTTTAAACACTGTCATGAAAAAATATATGACTAAGCCACCAATTTGTTTTGGGACTACTCCTTCTGAAGCCTAAAGGTATCACTAGAGAAAAACTATTTACATCTTTTTCTTTGATTTAAAAACACTATAGACACAGCACTTCCAAACAGTGTTAACTTGGAAACTTGTGATTCAATTCTGGTCCAGAGTCTGCACAGCCAAATTGGTAAACTGAGTACCTGACTCATTTAAGCATGGTTTTGATACTGTGTAATATTTAGCATGGATAAAGAAACACTGAAGTTAAAAATACAAAATAATTTTGTTTTCCTAGTGTTCCAAATGAAATGTGCCTGAAATTGTTCCATTTACTGACACAATTTTCTATATAAAAATAAAGTTAATTATTTTAATGTATTGAGCATTATGGGGAAAAAGCTGCTTTGTTCAACCTTAACTTGAATGACTCATAAACTAAAGACAATGGTTTCCACTATGGAGGCTCTGGTAACACACCACTGCCATCACTTTTCAAATTCCATGAGGTATTATTGTGCATTTAACTGACAATATCCATGCACTGTGATCAGTCATGGAGATATATCACATTTTGAAAAGTCAAGACTATCTGCTGTCTCTAAGATTTGGAAAACAACTTGTCAAAAGTCTTCCTAGCGTTGAGAGGAAGCACACACAAAAAAAAAAAGAAGAATGAGCTAGCCATGTCAAGGTGTGCACATTCAGAAACAGAAAATATTATTAAAATATATCAAATGCAGATGTGTTTTGACATTTAATTGGCATTTGGGCTGGAGCTCAAAAAGTTTCCCTGACTTTCATCAAGCATTTACATAATTTGCTCAAAATAAATCCTCTGTGGTACATATAAGCTTGGTGTCTCTCACCATCCGGAACATAAACATCATTTTCCAGTACTTTTACTTAGACAAGTAGATTTATTGTGAATAATGAATAGAAAATACAATTCATCTATGTCTCAATGCTCCTTTGACTGATTTCTAAGTCATAAAACATGATGTTTAAAACAAAAATTCAGAACATTTTAATCCATCATCAGCACTTTGGGAGCAAAAAATTACTACTACTAGTTCTCACGATTTAGGGTTTTGGGGACACTTTATTCCCCCAACCTTGCTGTCTAATTCATGGGACCACAGTATTTGTCCTAATATTTAAATTATTCTGGATTCTAGTCTTGGACTTTAGAAGCTGCACTCTCAGAAAGACCACTGTGACATCTTCTGTTCAGAGTACTCAAAAGGAACTGATTCTGTAAAGTGCTGGCAGAAGCCACCAGACATGAGTGTGTCACTTGGGCTTTTGAGTAGTACATGCAATGTACAACTCCAGAGATTTTGCTCTTTCCCTGCTGAGCTAAAGCTAGTGAATAGAATCCTGTGTCCTAAGTATGGTCCTAATGCAGGTGGATGAGCAAGCAGCTCTGAAGTTTCAAGAAGTTAAAAGTACTGCAGGTTACTAACATAGAATTCAAACCCACTCAGATAAACCCTCAAGAGCTTGGTGGGTTGGTTTGGTTTTTTTTCAATCAGTCCATGAATTCAAAAAGACTTTTTGATTCAAACAAAACCCAGCAAGTCCAAAAGCTGCTCTAGTCTGCCTTTGCTGCTAATTACCACCCAAGGGTGCTTCAGCAGCTGGTGTCTTGAATCCAGTCTACAGCCCTGGCTACTTATTCCCCTTTCCTCACCACATTGACAGAAAATCTAGGAGGTACCAGGGAAGCAAAAGCATTCCCTGCCTTCTTGGTAAATGGGATTTTCATCGATTAAAACATTTCTGCCAGAAAAAATGCAAAATGGTTGGGACAGTGAAGTGTTAATGGCTGAGGAGCATGCTCACTGTGCACAAATTCACACGAAGAATGAACACTGAACATCTAATGCCATACCACCACTGAAGGATTCATTTACACCCTCCTACATGAAGGAGCATTCAGAGATAAAGCTTCCATTCTGTGATTAAACGTATATGATACCTAAAACCATAATCACAAGATGTGCCTCTGAATACAAGACAGAATATTTATTTTTCCTAAAAGGTGATTACGTATTTAAGAAAATAAATATCTTCCCCTGAGAAACCAGAAAGAAAGAAAGGTTAACAATGAATTAGTGGCACAGCAGCAAGGTAAGGCTGTAATCTGAGTGTGCACAGAAAACTAAAACTAGTGAGCACAAGTATGTTATGGACTGGGAGTGGTTTCACAGGTAAGAGTTCTCACTCTTCTAATTGAGAATTATAAAAATTTCACTCATGAGAAAAAATGTGTGTGTCAGTTGTACACCTGTTATTTTCCCAAAAAGAGTCTGCATGTTTTCTTGCAGTTTTTTCTTCATTAAACATAAAGACACATGACCTCATACTAGGAATTGTCTGTCACAGAATATTGCCTTACTCAGGTTTTTTATTTCAAATTGCCAAGTAACAAAAAAGCACAGGATAACATAATGAAATAAGTTTACAATTTTCATGCATGAAAAATTAACAATTTCTCTTTCATGCCACACACTCAATGTTCACAGAATTTATTACAGCAGGTTTTCAAGTTTCTCATACAAAGTTTTGCCAGTACTTGAGTTTTTGTTCAAAATTTCAGGATGGTTGAAGACTTTGTTGAAATACATGACAAAAAATATATGCATAACTGAGAAAATGATCTTTCATTTTCAAAGTTCCTATTCCACATGGTCATGGGAAAACCCTCCAGAGAACCCGAAGCTTAAAGCTTCAAAGGCAGGCCATAAGTAATGACCTTCAAATACACAAGGTTTTTTATAATGTCAAGATTTTGAGAAAGCTGTGTTTTGCACTGTTGTTGAATCCTTGGGTTGCTAATTGTGAAACCTGGCTTGCTGTAATAAATCTTCCACTCCTCTAAATGAGTACTATAATAGAGAAATTAAACTAAGCATGCTTCAGAAAATCTACTGGATAATGATGTGACTCCTATTTCCACCACTGCACACTAATGCACAGAACATACAATTTCAATAATCCTACCTGCAGGATGGACACAGTCTGCGAGAAGTGGTGCTGTTCCATCGTTGATGTGGAATAGAGAGCAGCTAAGGGGTGATCAAATTTCTGGAGATAGCTGTTGCTGTAACCTCTGTGATCCAGGTCATGACACAGGCATGCAACTAAAAGACCCTTTCGCTACAAAAAAATTGGCACAAGCATGAAAAGCAAGATGTATTTCCTGCCCCTAGATGTCACTCTCTACCCAAAATACTGTAGAAGTTGCACTACGCTAACACTACCTTCAAGCAGCACATGTAGAAATATCATTAAAAATCAGAGAAACATGTCAGTACGGATGTGCTGAATTAAAATTCTTGATCCAATTGTAATTATATTATGCATTTAAAAAACATTGTTGGACAATAACATACTCCTGCCTCAAATACTGCTTCAAAAGAAATCTGCATTTTAAACATTCTGATTATCCACTGAATCCTTACCATGTTTATTAAAACAATAAAAAGTGCAGTTATTGAGGGAGAAGAAGCATACAAGATGTATGATCTCCTGGTCAAGACAGGTGCACTGAAGTTCAATGCCAGATCTGCCTCTGCAACACTCCTGAAGATATTAACCCAATCTCCTAGCTGAGTTTTTTTCTAGGAAGTCACTAACGTGAGTCACAAATGCCGGACAACGGCAATTGCAAACAAATAAAAACAGTAACTAGGTTTTTATATCATTAATCCTTAACATCCTGAAGAAATCGAGTCTCTGAAATCTCTTCTCCAAAAAGTTTTCACATAGCTTATGTGTTTGGAAAACAAATTCATTAATGTTTATGACACTGTCACTGTTGGCATGAAGTATCATGAAAATGTCTTCAGAGACCTAATAGCTTTGTCCTATAATTGGTTCTGATGAGTGTTCAGGAAACAAGGATAAGGCTATAAAATGAAGCAGAAAAAGAATATTGATTAACTATCTATTAGGTGCACAGCATTCAACCTGGATACTATACAAAGAGAGCCATGAGTCTGTGGAAAAATGATGGAATTAGAAATATTATCACAAATACACCATGTACTGTAGCAGCACTAACTGTAGTTCTGATTTTGAGATATTCACTTCTATTTCGAATTATGTCTTTTCAATATTGCATCTTGTGAGGTGTATTTTCAAAAAGCATATAAAAAAACCCAGGTGATGCAGCAGCATGTGCCCACACAGATCCTCAGCAGAGGTGGAACCCTTAGGAACATAACACACACCTCTATCACTTGGAGTCACGCAGTAACAGCTTTTCCCAGTCTCCATGTCTTGGGAAGTCATTCTTGTCTCAGTCCTTCAGGATTATACAGTGCCTAATAACAGTGCTCTTGTCCCTGCTCGGATCCCAAATCTTTAACCACTGCAAACTGCTGGATCTATTTGTCTCCAGATCAGTGTCTCCTTTACAGTGTTTTATACTTCTCTTCCCATCTCTAAATCCACTGAGGTTTGTGTCAGCATCCCTCACCTGAGGTCAGCCCATCTCTAGATCCCCAAACTTTCTTTCAGCACTTTCCTGTATTCTTGTTGGATTCATCTCCAGGATCAAGAAAGGAGACTGATGAAAACAGCTGGAACATAGACTAGGATAAGACACTCAAAGAGATGAAAGCTGGCTGGGGTTTGCAGGAAAAAAAGACTCTTTCCACCTCTCTTAACAGCTGTCTCTTTTGCTCTCCCTTTCTTTCTTACTCTGAATCTCCAAAGAGATGAGGCTTACTACTAGGTTAGTAGTAAGTGTTATCAGAGCTTTAAAAATTCTCTGAGGCTGTACTCTACAGATTTTTGTTGTTAAAGTAATACTGATTTTTTTTTTCAAACTTGTATAGCTTGGCCAAATTTCAGTGTATGCCTGGCATATGCCACTTTTGCATTTCAGTGTCAATATTCAAGTTTCTGCTTTACAGCAGGATAAATTAGACCTTTTCACGTGAATGTTCACCAAATTTTATTTTACTCTTACACACTGAACAAAACTTTGATTTCTACTAGCATGTCTCTTTTAAAGAGCCAAACAATTGTCCTTGAAATTTCCCCAAATAAATCACCTTGAGGAAGTTAACAGAGCCTGGAAAATTACAGCCCAAATGGATAATATTTGGCAGAATTATACACAACTGAAAACAGGTTCTCCAAGTCAGAAGTTTCATATAACATTATTAAGAGACAGCAGTCCCTGTTGTACCTGCCATAATTCAGAAGAAAAACAAGTGACAGTTTTCCATATCATATATTAACATTCTAAGCCTTCCTTTTTACTCTTTATCTCTTCTAATTAGTGATCAGTTTAAAGTTGGCTGTTCTCCTTTACTCACATACGCCAGCTGTCTCTGCAACCCTTGTCCTCCTATACAGGACCTCCCAGACCTCACAGGATTCAAGATCCAGAGTGTTTGCCTCCCACACAACAGATCTGACAGTAAGTTAAATTATTTAAAACTGTGTTTTTAAGTGGGCAGGGAAAGCCCCAAAACTTAGAGATGAATTTATAGCAAATCTACCACTGCTTTTTAAGGGGAAGTACTGAAAAACATGACTAGGATCAGGAATCTGAGTAATCCTCCTCCCTCAAAACTCTTTACTCACATCCGTTCCTCCATGAAGACCTTTACATACACCCTGCCCAAGCTGACAAAAACATTCTAGCATAGAAAATGTACTTGCACAACAGCTGACAGCTCTGATGAGATGTGGTAGCTGATACCATCATGTCACCTACCTCTAGATCAGTGAAAAGCCCCTGGTTGTTCTGCAGTATGGCATACATGCAATGTGCGACGGTAACTGCATGCTTCCAGTTGTGGTAGGGCACGCGGCGATAATTCTTCTTTACAGACATAGTAAATCGGCATAGCTTTTCAAGTTCAAAGCTAGGAAGAAAATAATTTGGTCAGAGGCAAGAAATAAGAACAGGAAAAACAACCAGCAGAGGAGAAGAGATGGTCTTTGATTTACCCTTCTTGCTAGGATTGACACTCACTGTGGATGACTCATTGAATGACATGAAGAGTCACTCAAGTTTGACAAAGACAGAGGAGCGTGGATACCTGACAATGCTCTTAGTTTAATCTGTTAAATTTGGGAACATAAGTCATGCTACCCAGCTCAGTCAACACAATTGCATGACCTTCCCTGCTCCCAGAAACTTGAAGTGATTTCTTTCAATTGCTTGTTCAACTTGAAATATGGTACAACTCTGCATCTAATGGACAATTTGAAAGCAGTATTTGTGATCAAAACAAAAAATTCAGTGTTTTTTAAGTGAAGGACATAGAAGAAATAAATCTATTTAAATAGAGATGCTCCATATTGGCACCGTGAAAAAAGGAAGATTTTATTTTTCCAATACTTCTAGAATTTATTTTCCAGCTTTGCCTAACAGAACTGAAATTCACATCTCACAGTTTTTTCACTTCTCACCAAACAACATTTTGTTAAGTCCTGAATCAATTTTTTTTTCCCCTCATAAAAAGGCAGTTTTTCCTTTATTCTCATTTTTTTCCCCTATTGCTGCGATCTGACTTTCTTTTTAAGTTCCATGTTTTAATAATTTCTTGGACACATCAGGAAAGTGGTACCAATGTTCTATTTTTGTAGTTCTTGTGGGGTGAGGAAAAAAAGCTGAATGTCTCTGATCTATGTGTAAAAATGTAGACACATCTACTATATGGAAACAGGCAGAAATGTGTATTTCCACAGTTGTGTGCTGACCAATGGAATTATTATTCTTGGCCTTAATCTGACATGAAAACCAGAAGCATATTGTCTTTCAAAAAACTCAAAGCTTTCTTTTTCAATTTTAGAAAGTCTGACAGTGATAGAACTACTGTTTATAGTAGTACATCATAATTCAGAATATCAAAATAGTCACTTCCATCTATATCCAATCTCAACTCAATGATTATTATATGATAATAAAGTTATAGCCAAAGGGAAGATCATTATCTGTCTTGCCTGAACATAGAATAATACTACTTTGTCTACTGCTGTATTTTTTAACTTGATTAAAGCAGTAAAATGTTATTTCTTCAGAAGAAAATGTAGTGAGTGTGATAGACTTTTCTCTGAAATCCTCCCTATACAGGACAATGATACATTACATCGGTAAATACTTCAAGGCACAACCTTACTCCTCAGTATATTAAAATCAAATTTTAGTCCTAAAATTCTTGATTTTGTTTCAAAGGTTTGAGAAATTTTGTTCTTTCAGAAATTAAATACAAGTCCTGTTCCAACAGCCTCCTTTTGAAATACTTTCCTCACTTTTGTTTCCTTAATTTTATATGTGAAAGTTGAGGCTCATCTGAAAAACATCAAGTAGATATCAATTCTTTCTCATCAAAGCCACAGGTTGAAAGGAAGAGATTTGGAGTCAGAGAGAGAAGAGAACAGAACCTGACTGACAATATGAACCCCAACCCTGCATCCACAGCCATTCAGTCTGGAATGGGAACAAGCTAACTACACTGAGCAGGAGAGAATTGTCTTTAGAAGAGTCACCCACTTTGCAGCATTGAGGGAGACTGAGAAAGACCCTCTGGTTTGACTGCACACTTTGAGAACATGGAGATTCATTCAGTCAGCAAGACAGAATGAAACACTGGCAAACATTTCCCAAATGTTGCTCCCTTTTGTAGGGACATACTTCCCATTTTGATTGACCATCTGTGGGGTTTTTTTCCATAATTTGGAGCAGCTCCTTTCTTTTAGCAATGGGCCATACTCAGCCAAGAGAATACTGATCTTAATAATGATAAGGAACACTGAGAGAAAGGAGAGCAAAGGAAGCATCTAATTTGAAAATAATTCACTTCCATAATTAATGCACAACTATGCAAATAACTGATTCATTTAGCAAGATAAGATATGATCTTGGTTTACATTTACCACATACATTATTAATTCCAGCAACTATATATCTGAAAAATCAGTTTTCATGCACCTTCTCTCCGTTTTTGGGAAGAGTGCTTTTTATGTCTTTACCATCTTCTGTCTGAAAAGCAAACTCATCTCAGAACCAAACAATTTTTCTGTATATTGGAAAGACGAATGTTCGGATGATACCATGGGTTCTTTAACCTGACTGTTTCCAGATTTTATTAAGTAAGGAGCAGGAAGGTGAGACAAGAAATCCAGCCTGTTTATTACAGTCTTGTACAGAACAAACATAGTAAATAAACATCAAAAAAACCAGACCTTGAATTAGAAAGAAATTATCTCAAAAATTATTAATAAATAAACACAGAATTAACAGTTAGAGAAAGAAATCATATACTTCATACCAGGCTGTCCCACAGGACTGGTGAACCATGTAGACAAAAATGGCAGGCCAGACATCCTCATATGGACTGATATCAAAATGGTATCTAAGAAGAAAGTTTCAGCTTAGTAAAGACAAACACCTTTTCATTGTTACTAAAAACAAGTGAAAATGACTAGGAAATGTATACCCAGCAAGATTCACTTCTTTCTGAATACACATAGAAAACTGAATTTACAGGCTATATTTTTCGGTAATGTTATGTCTTTCTGCTAAGGTCAATGGAACTCTGCTCATAATTTTACACAATCATTTAGTAATTTATATTGAAAAAGACCCTTATGATCAAGTCCAATAGTTAGCCTTTGGCTTTGTTTACTTAACAGAAACACACATCTTTATTTAAGGATCCATTTATTAGGCAATAGACAAAAAAATTCTTGGGGAGAATGAGAGGTTTACAGGCATTCCTAAAATATTTTGGACTTTCTTCCCTGGAATTGTAAAGATGGTGTCTCTAGTAATATATTTACTTGATTTTCTTTTCCCAGTAATTTTTGTCATAAATTGCGTGAAGTTCACTCTAATTTTGATAGAGGAAAAAAAAATCACTTGTTACTGGCCAATAGAAATAAAGCTGAAACTTCAAAAATGCAACATTTAATACCATATTTTTTATGTTTCATTGCCTGAAGACTTCTCCCCTCTCGTGATATCAATATTTAGGCCTAATTTAGGGACCCAGGACAGTGGAACTGTTTTTTCTTAGATTAGAATTAACTCTTTCCCTGCCCTTTCTGTGCTGCAAGTCCTCTATTTCTTCTCCAGGGAACCCTAACTGCCTGGCATTCTGAACAGCTCAGCAGCTGTGAGAGGACGGAAGGTGGCCGAATTGCTTGGAAAATGGTTAAATGTATTCTGCTTTAACTAAAGGATGCTAATATAATTTAGAATGAAACCTGTCATCTTTGCAAGTAAAATTCATTTTTGCTGAGGAGGTGGGTTATATAATATCACCTAACAAAGCACAAGAAATTGTATTGCGAAGAATAAGCTTCTATTAAAGTGTAATCCTGCAAGCTGTTAATGCTCTGGCATTCAAGAAAATCACTTCAGCATGTAATGAACTTTAACTATAAGCAGTCCCTGTTAAGCACAGGCTTTTACGTCGCTCACAGCTACAATGCTCAGTGCCGAACAGAAGTGAGTGAACTCTGGAGATGAGGTTTAAAAGGACAACTTAGATTTTGTGACTCAATAGCTGATTTCAGGCACCTGGTTACTAGAATAGAATTTATTGTTCTGGACCAAAAAGAGTGACTTAAAAATGTGATGATTCCCATTGTTAGCGTTGAGTGGGGACTGGCCAATAAAATACAGATAGACGTAAATCTTCAGCATACAGCAGCTGAAAATAACTAAATTTTGTCAGAGAAAGCCAACAAGGCTTGATGGGAAGTTCTCCTTCAAATTTAGGCTGCAACTCTACCTTCTAGAACCTGGGATTTGTAACCCTGAATGATCATTTTCCTCTTTTTCAATAAGCACAAGCAGATGCACAACACACACACACGCACGCACACATCCAACTCACAAAGAAACCAACGTCCCCTACGCATACACCCCAAAACCAAACCTAAAAAACACACACAATGCAGAAAAAGCCAAGAATGATCTGGGCGGTATATGTTTAATACTAAAACATATGCAAGGGTATGAGATCCTGCATTTGGTCTTAAGTACTCATGTTCCAAGCATTGCTTCTTTGCTGGCTCTGAGCTGACAGTGACTTGGGACTATAAGAATGAAAGTTCATCTCTACAACTTCTAGGTAAAAACTTTTTTGTTTTACTACTGTAGCTACCAATGCCTGTGGAAAAATTCTGAGTACATATAATTTTATATCTTTGATGGATAAATTTTGTTCATGGTTCATTAAGTATAGCTAGGCATAAGAAAGCCAGAGATAAAATCACCACGATATTGCTCTAGTTTAATTATAGAAGTGCTTCCTACAAAGAACTCCACTACAAATAAGAAAAAAAAAATTACCAGGCTGTATACAATTGCTGCTACATTAGAAAAATACTTACAGCTCAATTTCTTTATAAATATGTGGAGGCAGTGTACAGTGCATGAGGTTTTGCCACTCTTCTGCTGTACAAACACTATGGTAGGATAGCTTCTCCATCGTTACACGGTAAATACACTCTGAATGACGAATTCTGTGGTACATCTGAAAAACAGAAGTCATGCATGAACATAGAATTTTAATAAAGAAAAAAATTACTTCCTGTACTCAAGCAGTGATTATTAAAATACACAACTGCAAAAATGATAGTGCTTTTGGCTGCACAACTTCACACATTAGAAAAGTGACAGATTACATTGAATTCAGTACTTCTGGAATACCAGGCCTGCTATCACATCATTCTTCATGTACTCACTCGGGTAAATATGTAAGGCTCAGCTGACTTCTAACTGTGTGTAAGCTCTCCCCAGAAAAAGAATCAAAGTTCCAGAGTCAAAAACAGACCTAAGTCCCTTGCAACAGACAGAAACCTATAACAGGGCAAAACTCAAATCTTCTGCCACTGTATGAATTCTATTAGTTGGTACAAATTACTGCTATCTATGCACAGTAAAAAGTATGTTAGATGTTTATCATACTGACATTACTATTCAGTATGAAAAATAAGTACAGTTAATTACTGAGAGGTTCAGACATGGCATGGTTTGCAAACAAGTGAGGGCATAGCAATGTACTAGTTAAACAATCCTCTGAACGTTACCTGAGTGGTAACATTCACCATCTAAAAGCAATGAACTCACACACAGCTGAGTGTGCATAGACCCATGTGTAATTTATAGGCCATTCTATCTGCCTTGACCCAAGAAAAACAACTTGAGGTCCTTGTAATAAAATCTGCTGCCTCAGTGTACCAATAGGACGATACTGGTAAAAATTACTTAACATAAATCACCCGGCTTAACTGGCATTGCATTGTATCTTACCTCCCACAAATATAACACAGCTCTTCTACACTGCATTTCTATAGAATTTATTGCATTTTTATACTTATATATAGTAATGATCATTACACTGCATGTTTCCTACAGGAATAGTAAATTTTGAGATGATAAAGGGTTTGAGGACAAAAATAGCTACCCACTCTTATCTAGAAGCATGGATAATTATAAGTACATACCACAGCATATAAGTGTAAAAATTGATCTTTGAGTGTTAAGCTTATGGAATTGAGAGAATATATAGCATCTCCATTCCCAAATTAAATTTATAAAATGTAATCTGAATTTATAAAAGTAAATAAAAATCCTACTTTTTAGTGAAAAAGGGAAGACAGATATCATTCACATTTCAGAGATTGCTCTCTCAGTTTAGCTACATAAAATTGATATATCCAGAGCATGGTTAGTTCAAATGAAATCCCTATCATCTTCTTAAAATAGAATTATTCACCAAGGAATTCAATGTTAATTCAATGAAACAGACTTATGAATCATTTTAATAATCTGTTACATCAAAATACTAAAGTATTCTCACTATAGCTTACAAAACTGCAAATAAAACTTACATTAGCACAGTGTAAGGCTAAAGCACAAAAGACTGCAAACATTTTAAAGTTGTTCTCATCAGTTTTAGAGAAGGCACTTCCACTTATTTTGTTCACCATCTGCACAACACCTATTACACTTCCTCGGCTCACAATAGGCATGCACAGGATATTTCTGGTTGTGTAGCCTGTGTAGAGGTCTACTTCTCTGGAGAGCCATAAAGGAGAAAGAAGAAAGAGATAAGAGTTAATATAAATTGGTATCCTTGATTCTCAGAAATGTGGATGTACAATATACTGAACTGTCTTAAAGTAGACCTAATTAGTACCTTCAAGAATTTCACCCTCAAAACCCTCAAATATTTTTATCTAATGTGTCATACTAAAAAATAACTTTTTAATCCTTTATTCTCCATTTGTAAGACAAAGAATTAATACTGCCTCAAATACAGAGTTAAAGAATATTCTTAGGTATGCTAGCTGTTAGTGAACTGTTTTTGCCTCCCTGAAACTAATGAGATTGCAGGGAGACTAATAATGAAAATCAGCAGCAATCTCAGTACATTTTCCCCCATTAAATTAATATTTGATAAAAACAGTACTTTCTATTTGTATCTTAAAAGCATCTCTGATGGCTAAAGTATTTAAATAAATATCTATAAGCTGACTCCTTGTCAGAGGACCACATATCCACAAATGCATCTGAATATGAAATTTAAGTAGTAATTTTATGTGGAAGGTTTGATGAGCTATCTTCCCCTTCAACAAACAGCACACTACCTGTTAAAGCGTGGGTCTGCATAGGCATCAGGGATGTTAAGGACTTCTCCTGTTCTTGCCACTTGACCAGCTATTCCTTTTTCTATAGAAAATCTGGAGAAAACAAAAATTTGTATTAACCAAAATATGGAAAACACACTTTTCCAGGGGATTCTGTCTTGGGCACAGTAATGAGTGTTCCCAACCAGCGCCATTTTCTTGCTTTGAGGAGAAAAATCTTACAACTAGTAGCACATAATAAAACAAAATAGCACATCCTAACAGATACTTTCTGAAAACATTTTATATAGCTACATAGTAAAATACAAAACATGTCATAACATGATCATTTTAGTGACAAAAATTCAAAATCTTCAATAACCCAGGGAGTTATCTCTAACAAATACAATATTTGTACAGAACCTGAGACTTGTCTTTACATTTAAAAGGTATTGATTTTATTATGACTTTTACATATTCATTGTTTCTTTAGACACAACAAAGGCAACATGGAACTTGTTTCTTTGGCTGGTGCATGTATATGGATTTGGTAACAAAATTTTGGAGAAAGACCAGTGGAAATTTCATAGCTAAACATTATATGCATTTGCCATGTAGACTTGGGAATGACTAGCTTATGTCATGACAATCAATGCCATGGTACTAACTGCATCCCTTAATCACCACAAGGAAGTTAAACACAACAAATATGTTCCTAAATTGTCTCAGAAAAATCTATAAATCTGTCTTGTGAGTAAACAGTTTTCAATGTTTTGATATAAAGCAGTTATGGCATACGAGCAGAAGATAATTTATGGAGAGAAATATGTAGACAGAATCATACATGGAATGTTTTGAAGTCTAAATGTACCCTGATAGCACCCTGGTGCCTGGTATTGAAGTTAGTGATAAAGCTGTCAGGATTTCACCTTGCACACCTGACTTTAAGTTAGATTTTTGTGTTACTTCTTATGATAGGTACATCACACCAACTTAAGACTCCTTCCTGATGACTCACTCAGTGTCACTTTCTTACAGATATTTAAGTTGCACTTCACTTTCAATATATAGTACCTGTGAAATGGCTCACAGCCTTGCACTTAAAATCAACATTTCAATAACATACAGAAAAGACAGAAAGATATAAGCAAGAAGAACAATTATCAAGAAGGAGTATGAAAGTAAATGTTAAAGCAGGCCACCTTCTTTAATTTACACCACCTCCTTGCTTGTCAGTACGCAAATTGCACCAATTTAGACTCCTTCCATTCTCACTCACACAATGGTAAGTGGGAGTAAGCTTGTCTAAAGGATTCTTAGTGAAGACATGAATCACATCTCATATCGGCCCAGAACTTTAAAAGTATAAGGAGGAAATGAAAAAAGTTCTGATAAAAATCAATGCTGAATATTTAGGAAAATTTTAGTACAGGATATTTAGTCATATACTTCTTTACTTTTAAGAAGCTGAAAATCTGAAACCTGCGTGCCTTTGAAAATCTTAGTCTGGATCTATTAAGGATTCCTAACTTTTGAAAAGTGAAAAACATTAAATTTAATTTGTTGTTTAGCCTCTTTCATTAAAAAGGTACATAACTGTAAAAATTAGGTACCTGTGACATGAAGCAGAAATACACAGAAATTTTAGTCAGAGAGTCCTGTGCAGTCGTTACTAGACAATACATATTTTCAAATTCACCATTTCAAACATTGTTCAGTATCACAATTAATTAAAAATTTGAAAATCTACATTCACATGAGAAAAGTAAAATTAAATTATTGAGTTTGAAATCCTCAAAAGCAATGACCAATCCATACTCAATTCTACATTTGCCTAATCCATCCATAAGAAGTACATATTGTGATTTCCTTGCTTTGGATGTGCTTGAATTGCACAAATTTTAATTCCTCTTGGGAACCCTCTTGGGAAAAAAAGTCCCAAACTGGCAGACTATGGATTAGGTGCACTATTACCTGCACCTTTACCTACCTCAGAACACCTCTGTTTTTTTCCCAACATGATTTCCAAAAGGACCGCCTCCGGAAGACGGCATTTCCAGGAGTGACGTTATAGCTTCAGAGACGCTGTTTCGATGGCACTGCAATGTCATTCCCAGAAGTACTACCTTCTGGAGGCGGGTCCTGGTGGGAATGATATCACAGTATGACAAGTATTGTCAGGGTACCTGCAGATAGGCACAGAAACTGGGTAATAAAATGCCTGCATATCCATAGTTATAATGAAACTGCTCTCTTCTACTAGCTGTTCTTACCTTATTTCTTTGGTCTTCTTGAAGACAGGTTTTCCATCGTTTTCTTCTCCAATATCAAAAAGGTCTGAATACAGCTCCTTGTTTTTGTGGTCAACCTGGAAGAGTGCACACCTATCTGCATTCACCAGGTTTTTTGCATATATCTACAGACAAAAAACAAAACTAGAGTTAACGGTCATGAGTTGGATTATCTCCAGTCATTTACCTCAGAAAACACACATCTCTGTACAGTAAAAAGCTTTGATAAGCTATCCAGTATGGAAATCTGTTGGAAGGAGCAATCTTTTAGGATACAATCCAAAATAAAAATCTGAATTCAATATTTTCTTTGTAAATTGGAGTGTTCTCTTTGAGAAATGCAGGAATATCTTCAGAGACTTGAAAGTTTCCCAAAAGAAAATAGGTTTTCCTCTTTAATTGTTTCTCAAGGCTTTTCAAAATAGTACCTTTCCTCCCTCTATGTTTAGATACTATTCACCTTTACTTGATTTTAAATAGATAAGTTAGAGCAAGACCTAAGAAAAATTTTGCCTTTTTGCCTTTACCTTCAATGCAAATATATTGTTATATAATATCCAGCAAAGACAGACATAACAGAGAGGCTAGTGTTTACTTCCAAAAAAGCTAAGTGTGCCTGTAAAAAACAATGACCAAATGATCCTTGTGGGTCTCTTCCAAGTCAGAAATATCCTATGACACTGTGATTCTGTCGTTAGAGATATCATTATGGATTGCCCTATGCAGAGGGATTAGAAATGGCTGCACTCTCCCCTTGTCAGGGACAGGGTGTCCCGATGTCACAAGAGCTGAAACTTAGAAACTCTGCATGAACTAATCAGAGTCCAAAGGTACCAGCCACAGCCAAGGAAGTACCCCAGTATAGCAACAGATTTGCATGGTCCCTATCTTACTTTGAACCAACTAGTTTTATCTTAGCAAAAATAGCTCCCAGGAGCACTGACAATCAGAACAGAATCTTGTCCTGGAAACACAGCAGCTCTTCACTGATGTATTTCTCAGACATACAATAGCCTTTCTGAGAAGAGGAAAAGCGAGACAAAAATCAAACAAGGATCACTACTGTGTTAAGAAGCCAATATACAGGCACTAGAACCTGCTCCATCCAATTCAGATAGGTCTCCTGTGTTTCTTATCTTCTCAGAAAGTACAGTAACTGCATGGTGGAGTATGAGCTGAGGTGGATCTCTCTCCACTTTATATACAATACCTACCTAGTCATTCAGCTACAGAAAGAGGCTGACAAAATCGTGGTGTGCAATGCATGCAGTTGGCATGGCTTAAGGATTCACAAGACTTCCATGTAAATGATCGCCCCCACCCCTTCTCTCTTGTCTTCCAAAAATAAATAAAAAACCATAAAGTACTTCATGTCACACTAATGCAGATGGAAAAATGTCATACCTTGGCAGAAGAAAACCCATATGAGATGAAAAGTCATTAGCTGAGATACTACTGTTCTATGTCATATGAGGGGAACTGCACAGATACCATCTAGCCCAACTCCAAAACTCCAAGGGCCCTCCCAAACAGACTAAATCTGTGTCTGCGAAGACTCTGTTATCTTCTACTCCGTTTACTCCATCAGAACAGAAAAGTCAGGGAGAGTGAAATCTAAGAGGCAAGATTTGTGCAAATTTTCCCTCTTCATGCATTAAGAAATTTAAAGATCTTAACCACTTGGACAGCTTATTCATTTACTCAAAAGACAGATAATAGAAACTGTCAAAAGGCCAAGGGGTCCAGTAAATGCTTCTATTCAGATACTGAATCAGATTTCTTTTTAAAATCAACAGCATAGTGTTGATTTTATACAATTAATCTTTTTTGGCTTAGTGTGTATGACTCAAAAACTTGCCTTGGTCATGACTCATGCTTTTCAAAAATGATTACTTAAACAGTACTAATTGAGAAATAGTTAATGAGATGAGAGAGTTTTACGTCTCTAAATCCCTTGCTCAAATCCTGACCAGTGGCTGAAGGAGAATATCAGTACAAAAAGTATGTTCTGTGCTGTCAGTAGGGAAGCCAGGGACCACCTTTTGCATAAGCTGCTTGTAACTACTCAAGCCTGTGAGAAAAAAAATTTGTAAGGCAACTTGAACATTTACTTCTCTTCCTTGCATTTACATTCAAAAACACCCTTATACCACTAGATTTGCTGAGAGATTTTGATGAAAATAAAAATGAAAAGCATGGAAAGAAACACACATTTTTTTCTTTAGTATTGCAGGAACAAATCAAACCATAAGTGCAATCACCAAAGGGTGAAGTAGTGAGGTGAAACTCACCTCACTACTCAGAGTTTTGGTCTTTTCTCACAGTGAGACACAGAATAAGCCACATAATGATAAAATCACACTCCCATAAAATGGCAATAAAAGTATAAACACACACTTCAGCTAATTGGCTCAAGAAAGAGACAACAGCCACAGCTTAAAAGGAAGCTGAGTATGAAACATCACACAGGTTAAAACACAGAATCATGATGCAGCCAAGTGTTGGAAAAAATGATGAAAGAGTAAGTATATTTTACTGCCAATTGTGTTTTCCACCAGATCTCTGTTCACAGGGAGGAACAGGGAAGAATATCAATATTTGTTCTCAAAGCCATATGTTATGTTATATCTTTTAAATGCTAAGCTATTTTTAAGCAGTTCATTTAAATTGGAAAAGTCAATTTTCAGAAATATGTCCTATGTGCAGAATTCTTGACTGTGTACTAACTAGAATAACACAAACACTGCAAATATTTTCCATTACTAATTCACATTGCTAAATAAAACCTCTTTAATGTTGTTTGCATTCTAACATTGCTGTCTTTGAATAGTCTAGCTAAGAATATCACTTTGAAGAATAGGGCATGTATCAGAATACTGTTGGAAAGTAATTTTTTGAATGTGCAAATTTTAAACAATGGTAACACAGACCTGATTCAGGTTTATGCTTAGGAAAAAGAACTGCAGAATGCAATGAATGTGCATAAAGCTAAAATGCATAATAAACATATCAACACTCAAAACTTATCATAAACAACCAGTCCACACACATTTGTTAACACTATTCAGGAAATAATTCTGAATTCAAAATTAATTTAGAAACTGATAAAATGCTTCTGAACAGTATTTTAATTCACTCATTAGTTATTTCAATGGGAAGAACTAACCACTTGACTTTAGTGGTTTCTATAAAACATTGAGTGTAACTCTAGTTATGGGTGCAGTTTTCCAATGTCTTACACATCTCATTCAGCAACTGGAAAAAATACCCTAGGAGTAATGTTTGATCTCTATCCCTTGCTGCAGACAGTAACTTCTTCAGCAGTGTTTTGCAGCATGAAACAAACTGAATTTAGGAACAACGAATCAATAAAACATGCTGAAATAAAAAGAAAACCAGAAGCCTTTCTGTTACAATTTTCAAACTTTCTCAAACACAATAGTAACCATTTAGTTCAGAGACAGTCATGTTTCATTCCTTATGAAAGCTGTGAATGGAAATTGTTGTAACCATGAAAAAATCAAGCTATCCTCTGCCACCTTTTCTGTATAGACATGTTTATACTGTTTGTATTATGTCTTCGCTAGAAACAGCTCATATATTTCAACGGCATAATGTCTTCAAGGGAAGGAGAACGAAGGGCTTTAATAACTACAACTAATAAACTTAGAAGTGAAAAAGACAACTTACCATTATATGTTCAAGTAGAGAATCTATTGCAACTATATTATCAAAATACGTTCTGCAGAGAAAGAGAAGTCAGTAAACATTGGCATTTAGTCAAACACTTCTCAAATGGGTGTCAGGGGCTCTTCTCTCACTACGGCTTAACATGGAGCCAGAAAAGGTGAGGACAAACCACTGCACTTTGAAAATCACTGACTGGCTTACTACAGCACAAGGGAATTAAGAAATGGTCCTAGCTCTGTTCCCTTAAACCATTATTTGACAGAATTGAGAATATTTTTTATTATACATAGAATTTTCTCTGCAAAAAAAGGAAAAGACTACCAAATATTGCCTGCCATGAACTGAATAGGCTCCTGCTGAGCAACATCAAAAATGGATCAAAATGCTTTGGCATCTCTAACACACTGAAAATTTTAAAAGCAGAAGTAAAAAGGAAAAGTAGTAGAATACAAAAAAAAATTCATTTGTTTCAAAATATCAGAATGTCTCATTAGGTTTACCCATGTTATGCACTGAGACCTGAATAAAAGCACGTAGTGCAGGTAAATCCACATCATATTATCTAATCCTTAACACGAGTAAAAAGGCAACTATTTAAGAAACTCTTAATGGATCTTCTCTATCAACACTGGTTGAAGTTAAAGAAAGGGAATGACCTTATAACTTAAAGAACAAAAAAGAATTGAAAATAATTTTAAAATACTAAAAAAGAAGTCTCAGTTTCACAGCAAAGTGGTAACTATTCAAGGACAGTCAAGAACATTGAAAGATAAAGGTCAAACTTATTAGCAAAAGAAGTCTAAATCTTCCACATGCCGAGTCTTAATAACCCTTGGATTACAATATTCCCAGCAGACAAAAGGCATTGTCCCATGGCCTTGAATATATACACAGCTCAGTTCTGTTTGGGTCTAGTGGAAAGGAGATATATAATACACTGGTCTTACATCGTCAGGGACATGCAGAGGTGGAGCACTGCATACTCTGCCCTTTCTAAAATGTTACAGAACATGTCCTGGTGACATTGCACACCAACGATTTCCTCATTGAAAAGGAAATTCTCCTTCCATGTCAGAAAAGATAGAGACCACTTCTAAGAGGAAACTAATTATTTTCTTCCTGATACAAATATTTGCCTACATAAAGTTCATAAAGATATTATTAAATGATATCCCAATTTTGTGCCTTAAAACACAGGCTTTCTTTTTTTGTTGAAACTAAAAAACTCTAACTACTGATAATGCTGTATGAGAATTATTTTCTTATAGAAAGGCATAATAAATACTTGCATTATTTGTCATTTTTATCTTAAAAATGTAAAACAATTACAAAGGTCTTTAAGACAATATCAGTACTATGCCAGTCCAAGAATAAATTGCCAGTCCATAAATCTGGGTAGATTAATATAGTTTTTTGGTAGACTGGTTGGATGTCACCAACATAAAAGCACTCTGGAAAGAAATATAATGGTGCAAGACTCAGTGAGAGTGCTCTTTGGGAGGTATGCTCTGGATTATGCTGATATTAAAAAAAAGGTCATCCTCAGGAAAAAGGCTTGGAAAAACATCTGGATACAACCAGCTTGCCCTCCTTGTAAGGGGCAGACTCTTCCCTGTGGTTTATTACTCCCCCTTCCAGCTGGGTCAACTTGGCTGCCTACATTTCTGAGCAATGGCATAGGAATCTTGGACATCCTCTAATCTCATCAGTTTGAAAATTGTTCATCAAGACCCACAGAAGTGTTTGCAGAAAAAATCCAAGACATCTCATTTTTCCACAGTATCATCACTCCTTTGTGATGCACTCTGAAATTCTTCTACCAACTAGTTTCATAAAACACTGTTAAGCACCCCAGACTGATTAACCAAAAGTACAGCTCTGGTTTATATTTTAATTTATTGGTTACTTTTGCTGTTTAAAGATCCTAATAGCAATGACAAACAAAAAGAGATGAAGCAACAGCAGATCACCTAGGACACTAAACTGATTTTGCAAGTGTAAGCTCAAGCTTTCACTCTTTCTGTGCTTTAAAATAATCGTGCCTTATAGTGACAGGAAATTAAAAGCAAACATATTACATGCAGTAAAAGTCTTTGAAAATTGAAACAGAGCCTTCAAAAAATGTAGGGGAAGAACAATCAGGTGACAGCCCTGATTCTTCAAGGATTTAACTCTGAAGTCCCAATATTTATGCATACATGCATTCATGTCCAAAAAATTGATGGGGGGAGAATAGGGGAAGCTGAAGCACACCAACAAACTAACTTTCTGTAAAGTCCTTTCATGCCTTCTAAAATTGTCCTGAAACACCATGCCTATTTGTCACTTCTCAAAAGATGGCCACATTTAACTCTGATAGAAGACGTGGGAAAAAAGGGGGAAAACTCCATGCAAAAGACCACAAGAATAAACAAATTCTTTAATGTAGAAATAAACGTCACATTTCCTTCTGCACTACCACCACCACAAAAAATTATGAAAGGTATACACCACTGCCACACATAGCACTTGCTCTTGTCCCTGTGCTGAAGTTTACCCACCCTCTGAAGTGTGCCTTTGCACCTCCTCGTGAGCTACAGTGAGTAGCTTCCACTACTGCTATTGAGTGAACACAGGTAGGTTGGAAGAGCCACACTAGAAAAGCTCATCAAAAACTCATGAGATTATCTTGCAAATCACACTTACTTTGATACGTCAAGTAAGAAGTCATTCAGTTCAGTCTGCTTGGCAAGGCCCCGGCACACCTGGAAGCACAGATCATAGAACCATTTGCTCCAGAACACTGATGTAAGAGGGAGACTGAAGTCCCATCTCTTCAATTTGTATGAAAAAAATACCAGTACTAGTGTGTGTGTGTGTGTCTATATATATATATATATATATATGCTACAGCACTGTATAAAATTAAAAGCTGAATTTCTGTGCTGGGTTTCAATCTTAGTTCTCTAGCTGCTGATTTAAAACTGTGAAACACAAGTAAAATCTTTCCTAAGACTCACTGAAAGCTGTTGGCTGTTACACTTGTTCATGCTGTCTCAAAGGCTGTCACTGACTGTGATTATGGAATGAACATTTCCTTATCCAGACCCTCATATCTTCTGAGAATGTCAAATATTTTGTTTCCTTTCTCTCTTAACACACTTTTACCACTTTTTTCCAGGCTGCAAAGCACCATATAGACACAACTGTAGACTGAAATCAGGCAAGTTTAACTAAGCTAAGCAGCAGATGATGTATGCTCAACTTCGGGAGAAATCAGCATGAATATGAACACATAAAATAGTATGCATACTTCTTTTTAGAAGCAAAATGTTAGATGAAGCAAAGCTTTCAACTATATTTTTACTTCACCTATTTGCATACTCTGTATCTGAAGCACAATTGTACATCTGTGTATTAATAGAGCAAGAACTGAGGCCAAAAGTAAAACAAGCCTCTACTACTTATAAAAATTTCACTTCAAGCTAGTAATATCTTTAATCTGTGCAATGCAGATACAAAATGCCAGATCAAAACTCTTGCATTCTTCTCATGCAAAAAAAACGTGGAAAGAGCAAGCCTTCTGCTTAGAAGAAGGAAGAGAAACAAAAATGATCAATGGACAAGCTTGAACTTAACTTTCCCTGTTGTGTTTTGTTAGATGTGAAAGACTTCTCAGTCAAGGAGAAAGTAGGTGAAGCTACAACTGCATACAGTTGCAATTCTACTAGTGTACAATAGTCTGTGCCAGCTAATTCTGCCTAAATGTGAATGACCACCCCAAAGTCAGTGACTTCCAGCACCGAGCCAGCAAAGACTAGAGCCTAGAAGAGAAAAGTGGGAAGCTTTCTGCACATCTTCTGACAAGTGTACGTATGAAAGACACCTTGAAAAAAAGACTGTCATGAATTTCCTCCTGGGAGTTGACAGAGGAATCTATTTTAGAATCTCCTCTGAGTTAAGAGTATGTTTAGTTTCAGTGTTACCATCTTCTGCTAGCTGAAGTAACAAAACCTATTAGCAAAGCTGCTGGGGTTTGCTAGAGCAGCTTGACACAGTGTGAAGCTCCATTAGGCACCCAGCTAGGGACAGCATGAGGCATCCTTAGTGGCAGTAGTTACAGGACCATGAAGCAGCTAGCTTAAAATAGGCTTTGCTAGCAACACCTCCTAATTTCAAACTGAATAACAAAGGAGGAGGAAAGCAGTCAGTTAGCCTAGCAGTTGCCTTTCCACCAGGAAAAGAAACAGAACAACCCTGCAAAGCTATTATGATAAATCTGCTTTAATCATTATTTATCTACTTTGTCCAAATTTATTTTCTTTAGTACAAATATTGTTTGTTATTTAATCCATGGCTGCAAGTGAGGAAGACTAGTTCAATGAACACCAAAAATGTTAGCATATTTTTCCAGGTTCAAGGAATGGACTTTAATCAATGCTTTAGCAGTGACCTGCACTTAAATCTGATCACAATCCATTCTCCTACTAAACAAGTTCTAGAAGACAAGTTACACGATGAAAAAACTGAAAAACCACTCACACTTACTTGTACTTGATGTATTGCTACTGAAGCCCATGCAAGATTTGCTGTTGCAACCTGCAACAAAAGAGAAGAAACTCTCTCTGAAGCAACCTTGAAAACTGCACATCGGTGACATGCCTCTTTTCTCTATCTGCCTGCTAAGTAAATTGACTGAGCTGTTTTAGACAGGCAGGCAGTAGCAATTTGTGGGAAGACAGTTATTTTGCAAAAGTCTCAGTGTACTTGCGAGTGTTTCAATTTTAGAGCTTACCAATGCTTTTCAGAAGCAGAATTGGGCACCCATCAGCTCAGAAATACAACATCAAAACAAACATCCCATAAGCCGAGGGCTTTAAAAATTGCACTGTTGAAAGGCATCTGCTATAGAAATAAAATATGACTTAACAGCTTTCTGGGGCTGTATCTCTTCAGCAATAGCTACTTCCAGCTGTAAACAGGCACTGTTTCTCTCATTACTGTTTTGGTGGCAGAAGAACCAGACCTGATCTCTCAGCTCAAGACTACTGTTTGAAGTATGACAGTTTCCAGGCAACATTTCAAACAAATGTCATGTAAACTGCAGCTAACTATGATGTGCTACCATGTATAATCTCCTGTCCTTGAAGCACAGGAGCTTTGTAGGAACACAGGGAACAGAAGCACAAGAGGTCAGCTTTTGTATACCCTCCTAAGATATTTTTTTATAATTTTATAATTTTAAACAGAACACTTTGCACACATTTAATAAAAAAATTGCTAATGGTATCCAAAGGCTTTCTGAAACCTGAAAATGAAAAGAATGCTTTAGAACACTCAAAAAGTGACCTTAAAATATTTTTAATTTACAAATAAAATGTTTTCATTTAGCAGCCAGACTTTTCCAAGTAGAACATTCATGAACTTTAGCTAGAGAAGGTATTTCATATAACATGAAACATTTGTATTTTCACAAAACAATGCATGTCTGAGACCTATCTGAACTGTAGATTGATTAATGACATAGGACAATTTAAAAAATTAAACACATTGTGTGTATGCTGCAGAATTAATGAAGCCTGGTCTTGTATGAATGCCTGCTGTTTGTTCTCTGAGCAAGGACCCTGGCACTACCACACTAACCTAGTCTCCTACCCTGACCTCTGTCTACCGGTGGAAAAATACAAGGTGCGACAACAAGCTGAAGCAGCATTGACCACCCAGCTCATGCACACATGTAAACATTAGATAAATTCCAGGGTACTTAGCTCGCTGATAAACAAAATATGCACTTGACAAATACTGCTGCTGTTCTCCTTCTTTGGGAGGACCAGTTTTAGTATCTCTTACGTGAATATTTTCTGTCCTTTTCACACAAATAATTCCTGTTCAGTACAGCTAAACTGTACCATGGTGGATCTAATACCACTATCGAGACAACACACCTGGCTAGAACTCACTCCATTTGGTCCTAACATCTGTGTTCAGGTTCCATTCCCTGGGGGATGATACAGAGACAAATGGATGGTACATTCATCTTTACATCAGAGACATCTTAACGGGACAGAACAAGGATCCTCACCCCAACATGAGAGCAGAGATGCACTTCAAACACCTTTAGGACAGCAATAGCCTCTGTGACACCTGCCTCATTTTCAAATCCCTTTGTATTTGGCTAACAGCTCCTAACTTTGGATTGACAAATGGACTTGTATGGACAACATAGCTACACAGGAGTTATATGAATAGAGTAATGCTTGCAGAACAGTCATGGAAAGGGGAAGATGACTATGAATGGGAATATCTGGATAGGGAAGCAGCAGAAGTTAAAAAAAGCAGATGAGAGCTTTATGAGAGTCACCTAGACTGGCAGATCAACCAGGTACCAGCACTTCTATACACAGTTTCTAAGGACATCTAAGTCAGGAGACAAAGGACATTGATCCTGACAACTCACAGAGACGGGACAGGCTAGAGAGAGACAAAAGCCATCAGTTCGTAAAGGCTAAAGAAAAGCCTGACCCAAAACCAGCACATGATTGTCAACCTAGAAAGAAACCAGGAGACCGTAAAGACCTGGCAGACAGCATTCCTTGTCCTCTTGTTGCTAGGAATTCTGGAGGGACTACCTGGACATCTGGTACTGGAAATACCACGTAGACAAACACATCTTGGTGCTGGAGACCATGTGGCAGTAAAAAGATGAATGCAAATATCAGAAATCTCTTCTGGTTCACTTCTGATTTTAAATAAAATCACTTTCCCCTCCTGTGACACCCAGCACTGAGACTTGATAAACTGTTGCTTTAACATCGCAACACTGTTATGTGATAGGGCTCATTCCTTGAGAAGCCACACCAAAAAGTAAATTAAAATAAAATTTAAAATCTTACCATAATGTAAAAGAAAGCTGTACTGGAAAGTTAAGATTGAGACTCAGGATAACTAAGCAGTGTCTTTCTTTATACAAAGTAACTTCGGGTTTTGCTGTTTGATTTACACTTAGATTTCATTCACCTGCCCTGCATTAACTTCTCTAACAACTTTGTATTGAGTTCATAATCAATAAAGAAACCCTGAATCTGTTTATCCACAAAAGAACACAAGGTAAAATTCTTGATGTGTCCCTGTACTTGTGTATTTTACCTCCTCTGACTGGAAATAAAAATCACTACTTTTTTTTTTCTTTTTTTTTTAATAAGAACAAAAATCAAGCACGAAAAAGGTATTAACTCATTAGAAAAGTGAGAGAAGGAAGTTCGGAGTGGGGGGAGGGACAGGGTGAAGTCCTGACCATGGTGGGGAAAGTGGGCAAAGGCTGCAGATGAGCTCACCTCTTGGTGACTGTGGTGGAAGGCTTCTTTGCCCCAGTGGCGGTAAAGCTCCAGGATCCCAATCAGGTCACCAATTGCTGTGACAATTGGCAAACACAGAACAGATTGGATACGGGTCCCCGACTCCAGCCCAGTACCTTTGGGAAATCGCTCATCCTAGAAAATGCAAACATAATCTGATAAAATGTAAAATCTGACAAAACATTAACAGGAAAGACATACTGATGTTTTCCTCCACCTCCTATCTGACCAAATCTGCAGGAAAAGTACAAAAATTCACTAAAACTCATCTCTCAGCATAACTTACACACAGTATCAAGACCTCTACTAAGAAATGCAATTTTAAAGTCTCAGCATTAATTTACATATACAGATAACCTTATTGATGTAAGGTCAGAATTAGCTGTGATATCACACCCAGCTTTGGGTTTGTTTATATAATCGTTTTTTCTCTAATCTCACAGGCAGCAAAAACAGCACTTCATTGCTAAGGCAAGACCAGATTAAATAAAAACCCAAACAAGCAACACTACCACCCCATCATCTTTCCCTCCAAAAAAGCCCAAAGTACTTGCAATCATGAAGCGGACTGCTCAGATATCAGTATTTGAGAGCAGACAACAGTGCTTGCAAGAGAACAAGAATTGAAACCTGAGGCTAAGGCTTTAGGTTATACAGTTATAACCCTCAACCAACTCTTGAGAAGGAAAATGTGTTCCTAAAAAATTATGCATGACAGTAAGCATCTTCGTCCTTTGCTTATGCATCCTGAATGAACTGGCGCAAAAGATGCAGAAACAAATGTTAAAATAATCTTATCAGCTGCTATAAAGGGGCCAAATACATAACTTTCAATCCTCATAGGGAATGTCCAAGGCTTTATAGCTTCACTTCCCCATGTAGAAAAACTCAGGCAGGCCTGAGAAAACACCTGGATGTTAGTCAGCAAGGCAGCCACTAGGCAGTGAGAAGTGTGCAAGACCCATTTTGCTGCACACCAGTCCTTCAGTACCTGCTTCGTACAGGAAGTTCCCTGCAGGCTGTGCTTAGGCAAGACAGACACCCCTTCAAGGCTGATCAAAATCCCTCACTTCTCAAAGAAAACAGCAAGTAATCTCTACCTTAATTACTAAGATGACAATCAATTTGAACAAATGACAGACAAAAGAGAGTGGGAAGCACTTTGAAACACGAGCCTTCTGCTTTCTCTTTTTAGTTCTGTCCTCCCACAAAAAAAGGGCTGGCAAGTCTACCTGCACACGCTTCCCTTTCGCTGTTGAGAAGCTCCTAAAATCACATGAAGGCAAACCATCTCACCAAAATTAATCTTGCTGTTTGGTCAATGAATCACTGATATTAAACCAATACAAAAGTTGAAAACTCCTCCTCACTAACCCCATGATTTTATTATGAATGTAAAATCAAAACACAACTCTTTTATATAAGGATATCATGATATTAATTGGAAATTAACAATTTAAACCCTTAATTTAACTGAAAAAACATACCAGCACCTAAAATCTTAATAGTCCAGAGAGTGTAGAAAGCACTGATTATTACTACAGGGAAAGCAGCTTCTGCCCTTTGGTTTTGTGGCTCTATTTAAGTGTACTCACATTAGGCAGCATCTGGTATTTGTTTATAGCCCAGGTTTGCCCAATTAAGGTCATACTTTTTTTTACAAATAATTTCAAAATTAGAGACAGCAATGTCCAATATTGGTCACAGTATCCAAAATTGTTATTCTGGGCAGAACTTGAAAACAAAGGAAACACTGAAGAGAGAAGAGAATGTAAACTTCCTTGGTGTTCTCATAACCAACTAATCATTAAAGTGTTCAAATAAAGTGCAGTTTAAATACCAATTTTATAAAATTGCATAGAGGCAACTAGAGGATGAAGTGTTTTAAAAAATTAAAAAGGACAGGCATACAGAGTGCCAAGAATTATCATAACATCACCTTAGGAATTTCCAACTCCTGTTACAGAAAAAGGTTTGAATTTTGGTATCAGTTACATTAGTGCACCTTTCATGTACGTCTACTGATACTATCAGTATTCTAGCTCTACATTAGAGTATGCAGAGATAAAAATCCTGCCTAATAACCAGAATTCTAACTGACATTATTGTCAGTGTGAGCCCTGTATTAAAATTAAATCAAATTTTCAAATTTGACTGACTATTTGAAAGTCTTCTTGTTTAGGATTAATATTTCAAGACCAAGAAGACAGGAGTTTTGATTGGTTCTTTTTTCCAAGTGACTGTGGTGCCATCATGTTCTCTACCTGACAAATAAAAAGTGTTAAAATAACCCAAACTCAAAGTGAAAAAAAACCCAAACCTTTAAAACTAGAAATAAATGAAATATTCTGAAATTATTCCATCAGCTAATCCAAACTCAGATTTATTTTCCTGGTATCAAGACAGACGTAAATTCTATCATTAAACGTTCATCTCAGTAAAAATTTCAGCATCAAAACATTCATTCTAAGAACATGCTGCAATCATGTCATTAAAAACAGAAAGCTTTTTACCCCCAGAATATCTTCTACTAACAACGTTTTTCTGGATCTGGCTACATAAGCAGATACTGTAGTGCCATGTGCAATGGGCCCTGCAGGAATGAGTCGTGGGTGTCCTTCTTTAGCTCCTGGTGGTGTAAACACACACAGACTCTAGTCAGAAGGAAAAAAAAAAAGAGAAAGAAAGAAAAAAAAAGCAATTAGAAAGAAATTACTTTGACAGTTACTGCACAACCTATGTGGAATAAAGTAGATAATATAGAGAAATACCGCTTTTGACAATGAACAGCAGTTGAATAAATTCCACTTTATTCTTCTGAAATCTTAGAAAATCCCACTTTAAAGTCACCCAAGTAACTCATGGATAATTTGTGAGGAGAACAGTGGATGACTGAAGTCATTTATTGTTTATATCAGGGTAGGATTGCATTTACTTTGAACACGCAATACACAGCATACAAGATTCACAGAAGAAAACATTACCTTGTAAGAAAAACATTATTTTTTTATCAAGGATGCACTCATTTATCTCAATAGAAAATACTCAAAAAGTAGAGATAATGTTTAAATTTCTTGTTATATAATACCAGAGATAGATGACAATGCCACACTACAATGTATTACTCACATTCCTGTTAAGAATGACTACAGGTTGTGCTGTTGATTAATTTTACGCTCAGAATTTGCTTTCATTAGGGCTGCCATGAAACAGCAGCTGTTTTCTAGCATGGATTATTACGGGTAAAATTTGCATGCGAAAATTCAGCATCTACTATCAGCTGTAGAAAATGAAGTGATGATATGAGGTGCATCCTGTCATAATTCTTTTTTTACGAACATGCACGGCCTGTTGTAAAACATTAGTACTAAACAATTCCAATCAAACCCCACACTGAAATGTTCATAAACTAAAGAGATGAAGGTACTCCTGCAATGATGAAGACACTTTAGCTGTAATGGATTAGCAGCATTTTGGAAAGAGAAAGTTGGGACTTTATGCTGAGAGGGAAAAAAATGGTCAATAAAAAGTATGAAATTCATTGCCAAAACAAGACTGAAGTCTATCCAAAAAGAATCAGCAGTCTAACAATTAGGGTAATTAGTAAGTTCAAAAGAAAAACACCCAAGATTCTGACAAAACTGATAACTGAGTATTTTGTTCTTAAGCAGAAAGTCAGTCCCAAAAAATTCAGCAAGACAAGTGAGTTTTCCATCCAGTAATTCATTTGTTAATATGTGGTACACATGAAAATTAAACTGTCTTAAAAGAGAAAATACAACTGCCCCAAACTATTTAAGCACTGACAAGTGATTTTTTCTGACAAGTGATTTTTTTCAGTTGGAAGAAAAAATATTTCTTCCATGCACTAGCCCTGCTGAGTATTCAGATTATTTACTCCATTTTGATGTCTTGCATTATAGTAGAAGCACATGAATCATGGAATTTTCTGTTTATTCTTATCCTAAACCTGATCCTTATTCTTCAAACCCATTTATGCTCACAGCTTCATTGAAGTGTGGACTCTAGAAGTGAGATACACTTGAAAAGTCAGAATGTTTATTTTCCATATGAATTACAAGAATGTAATTTAAACAAAAAGCAACATCCAAACAATCAAAATCATTAAATCAATACATTAAATCTGTCAGAACAAGCCTATTCAATCTACCAGAATAAAAAGCTCCATTTATGCTTGCTTATAAAGACACATATAGTTTTTCAATGAAAACTTGGTTTCACAGTTACTTGCCTTCATAATCTTGAGTTCATGTTTTTACAGGCACTTAAATAGAATGAAAAAGAACATTTTACATAACATAGCCAAGAAAAGCACACCATGATCTAAAAAAAAGTACATTATTCTAATAAAACTGAAGAAACCACAGATCATTTTTAATTTAACTCAGTGTTCTGGCATAAAATATTTTTCAGAAAAAAAAAAGGTAGTAAAATATTAAGGGCATAGAAATACTGAAACATATATCTTTACAGAAGCCTGATCCGCTATACTATATGCTTAAGATTTACTATTTTAAAAGTACTCTTGTAACAGGGACAGTAACACTATAATGTGTTCAAAACTGAAAAGGTGGTTCGTGTTGCAGAGTACAGGAAAATGCAGAGATGCAACACAATGTTTGAAGTCTGATTGATGAAGTGCAAGTAGTGGAAAGATTCAAAATCAACAGGACATTGGAGACCAAAGTTGATTTTGCTGCAGATGCCAAAGAATAACACTTTCATTCACACCATTCTTCTTATATGTTTAAGACATATTTGATTCTTTTCGCCAAGGTAGCAATGCATTATGATCAGCAAAGTAACTGTTGTTTAGATTATGTGTATAAAATGTACTTTTCCACTCTCATCGCCTGAGTCATGCCCAGCATTAAACACAATACAATCCACAAATCTTTCTCTTCTCAGAAAGAGCTTCTCAAAACAAGAAAAAAAAAAGGAAGAAAACCAAACAGCCACTTGCACCAGAAAACAAAAAATTCGCTTCTCCCACACATAATTTTTTTTCTTCAGAAAACACCTTCACTAAATCTCAATGGCCAAAAATCTGTGTTGACATCATGAAGTATTGCCAGCACAGTCTTTCCTGTGTCCTTGTGTACCATTTTGTCTGGTAAACCCCTCTGTTGCTAACACCATGAAGTACTGCTGTGAATAAGTTTCCCTATGCTGGAAAAAGTTTGTGAACATTATTTTACTTCTAGCTTCTCCAAAAAAAGTTTAGCAGAAGCAATCCCACTCTGCTTCTATGGGAAGTTGCAAACTCATGGCTAAGGGGACAGTGATTCAAAAACTCTTCAAACTACCCAGTAGGTTCTAGATTTGCCACTATTTCTTCTGACTGTAGAGGTAGAAATGACTGTGCAGAACAATTGATAATCTTATCCTGACCATGCAGCACTATTAAAAAGAAAGGCAATTTTCCTCATAACCATATATAAGCTGAAATTAGTCCATAAGATTCTACCATTCCACACTGACTTGATACATAAACCTAATAAATTGCCATGAGTGTTCATACATTCCATATTTGATGAATTTAAATCTGAATGAGTTTAAATGTTTATTGCCAATTAATTATATAGAAATGTCTTGAGTAGAAGCCATCAATGGCAAGGTCAGCCAAACAAAGCAAACTGTGCTCTGCTCTACTATGGCACATTACTGAAATAAACTCTGAGGCACCCCACAGCTTTATGGGAATCTCTAAAATTATCACTGTCAAAAACCAGCAGGTTTTTCACATCACCTATGTGGTCCTAAGCTCACATTTATATTTTTCTTTTGCTTAAGAAAATGCTTATGAAATAAAATGTACGGCAATAATAATAAAATTTGGGGCTAACCTACTCTTTTCTAACTATGACTTCTATGAATGACTCCAGCATTCTATTAATTTTCAAATATACATTCAAATAATCTTTCACCATCTCAAAGGGTAACTAGAAGTGTTTCCAAACAGACGTCAGATATATTGCACACAACTTCACAAGTAAGTGAAGAAATGGATAGACTGGGCCCTTTCAAATTAACTTGCATTTTCTCAGTAGGTCTGAATATTTTACTTCAAAAAAAAACCAGTTTGTATTTCTGGTAATGATAATGAACAACAATTAATAATCAAGATAAGGAACCAGTGGATCTTCATCCACAACTTAAGCAACATATAGTAAATGAAAAAGGAAATATGAGAATATTAGGACCCATGATTTGACAAATATTATACTGACAACTCACAATGCAGTAAAAGGAAAATGTTGAAGAGCCAGAAGGATGCTTATGCTCTGCTCACAGACTCTTTTGCTGCTATTATAACTTGCAGTGAGAATTTAAGTCAGTGTCAGAAAGAGATAAATACAAATAGCTCTTTACTGATAATGCAATGTCACTGTCTCCCACCCAGCAAAAGTTAAGTGATAAAAGATAACCAGTGTAGAAAGAGCATTAGGTATCTCTACCACTGATGAGAGAGAAGGCAACCAAGATAGGAGAGTCAGTCTGGGTCTGAGAAACTACCAAAAGGACAAACATTGGCTTTCAGAGCTTCCTCTGGAAGCTTCCAGTTTCAGGCATTCTATAACCTTGTAGTCCACAGGACTCTGCAATTCTCAGTTTTACCCTCCTTCCAGACAGACAGAACCTCTTTTCCTACATCAATCTCATCTACCCTGTCAACAACATTCTTCCAATAAGTTCCATATGGTGATGGACTTCTTCAAACATAGTAGGCAGGGGAACACTAAAGTTTGACACCAAGAACTTCCTGTACCTTGTTGAAATCTTAGAGCACAAGAGATGCTTCATCTCCTTCCATCTGTGACAGGACAGAGTGTTCTGGTTGGGCTTAAAATCATCAACATTATTCCTCCCCTCCTATTTTAATCACTTAATTCACTTTGGTAAAGTCCATAGCCAAAAAAACTCCTATTAATTTTGATGGATGTTACAGTGTGATTTGGAATCCACTAATGACCTATCATGAACACAGAGAGCAGGAGGTTCTTAAAAAAACAAACTGAAGCAAAACATAAAGTCCAAAATAAATTATGACCTTAACAAATGTTTAAACACTGGTGAACATGGACAAATGTTACAAAATTCACTGTTTCATCTTGGTGGTGTTAGACTAATGGTTGGACTCAATGATCTCAAAGTTTTTTCCAACTTAAAACATTCTATGATTCTATTCTATGAGTCGTGTTTCTTAGGTACTGTAGGTAGAGGCAACATATTGTAGTCTCTAACATCTTTTTAAAATACTAATGTATTAACAGGAATGCAGAATGATGTACCGTAACTGTTTCTTCGGGGATATGAAGACGACATCTTCAATTCACAGATAAACCCAAACTTGGCTTTCATACACATAACAAGATCAGTACACATTTAATAAGCCATAATAGCATGGGGTTTGGCGCTCTTTCCATGATACAATGTACTCAGCCTGGTAAAATTATTAAGTAATTTATCTTGAATCTCTTACTGTTGCTGAAAAAACCTTCTTTACTCCTCATTTCTAACAGCTAAGAGCATGCACATGAAGAATTACTCATATTCATCCTATCATGCTGCCGTGACCTGGCCCCATTGTTGGTTTTTCTAGTGAAAATCTAATGCTTGACCGAGACAGCAGATTAAAATCCCAATAAAAAAGAACATGAGTAGTAAAGTATCATAAAACAATAGCTCCACAACTCTTGGCAGATATTGTTACAGCACTAAAAAGGTACCTGCAGTTTTCAGTGATTTCAATCTTTGGCTCTTGCGATGAAGAGGACAACCACAGGTATAATTGATGCTATTTTTTCTAGTCACTGTTGGCATGCAGTTTGCTGGAATCCAGCACAACACCAAATCCTATCTCACAAAAACTGGAAACCATTCAACCAACTACATTAAGTTTGCCAGGCCTGAATTTAAACTGCAAACACGTATTCATTATCATCATCATTTCACAAACTGTTATTTCTTCTTTTTATATAACTAACTATGCAAACAAAAATCATAAACCAATTTTTCTAAAATTTCCTTGCAGAAAAGCAGTCTGGATAAGAACCAGGTTTAATGATTAAAATGAAGGTTAAAGTACACCTGTGACAAGCACTCCACTAACAAACTGTTTTGGTGGTATGGGTGACTGGATCTTGATCTAGTTTCTTCCACAGCATAGTCTGCTGATAAAACTCGTCCTAAAAATGCTTCATGGGAAATCATTTAATATTCAACTGACATTAAATGACAGCCTTCATACTTGAGCATTGTTATGTGATTTGATGCTTGGGGGAAAGAAAAATTAAAGAGAAAATATAAATTGATCAAGCTGATATCGAGTGAGTTTAATGGCTTTTTTTTGCTCTCATCTGTTTCTGTTCAGTTACAGCAATAGATTTTTACTCTTAGTCAAGGACAACTTAAATATAAGACAAAACAGCTGAATGATAAAATTATCTGCAGATATTTACAAAGTCTGTGCCCTAGGGCCTGGATTTTTAGCAAGAATAAAACTCATTATAATAGGCAAAGATGACCAAGAAAAACAAACATAATTAATTTGGAAAGTATTCACAGCCAAAACCCTTGGATTTGTTATCTGGCTTATCTGAAGCAGCCAAATACTACCATGCTAAAATCTTAAAGAGCTCTAGGCATGTCCTGGGTTTTAACGGAAGTGCAGCAGTTGGACTGCATGAAGCACAAAGGGATAAAAGAAGAAAAAACCACCAGTAACTACCACCTTTGTTCATAAAAACTCGTTTTCTTGTCAATGCATCACAATGTACTTGACAGAAGATTTGCAATTCTAACCCACATGGTATGCACAAATGTTGGATATTTGTGAAATGAAGATGATGCACTTACACTTACTGTAGAACTACTAGCAGTTAGGTTTGGTTTGGGGGTTTTTTGTTGGTTTTTTGGGTGGGTTTCTGTTTTCATGCTTTTGAATGGTATCAATTTTTAACTGCACTTAACTCCTGGAAACTTTCCAGTTGATTTACACAGCTGAAAAACACCACAACAGGTATAGCAGTTCATTGACGCAGAAAACCAAGGTGACGTACCTCTCTACCATCTCTTTCATTTTAAGGCATGGTCAGCTAAGCGTTTTTCTGAAAGACATTTGGCTGAACAGGTCCCAAATGCTCCTCCAGGGATGAGGATCCCTGACCTTGCTTGTTGCACAAGCAACAGCCTATCATGCTTCATTACAGGCACAACTGAGGAAGTTCTCCCAATGCCTAGTCAAGCACACTGCTTCTTGCTCTACACACCATAGGTATTGGAGATGATTCCCTTCCTCTGCCTTATCCAGGCATACCTTCATCCCTCAACTTTCTTTTCTTTAGACTAAGCAAAACCACTTATTTTGTTTCCTGACCATTCTCTCTGCTCTCTCCTGAACTCACTTCAGCTCCTCCAATTTTATTTTTTCCTAAAGTGCAGTGCCTAAACAAGCCGTATTATTCCATCTGGGGCCTTAGCAGTGGAGAGAGAAATAGGAAAAATACTTAACACTAGGGCTAAAGTTCTATTTGTGCCACCTTTACAATAGGGCTAAAGTTCTATTTGTGCTACATACATAAGTATATTTTTTGATACAGCAATAATAATTGCCGATTCATTTTTACCTTTAAATTCACTGAAAACCCTAGAATCTTTCTCAGAGTCATCAACTACCCTACATAGAGAGAGGCAATATGTGGAAAGCTGAGCACTTTTCCTAGTTAAATCTTTGTCTGTTTTCTTCTGAACATTTTCCAAAGCCCATTTTGAAATCTAATCTGTTCCTACAAACATATCTGCAATTCTGTATTCTTTTTTCACCCATGCATTAGTGAATATATTAAGCAAAACCAGGTACCTGGATAAATCTTTGCAGATTTATGCAACACAACCTCCCATTCTCATAGTGAAAAAAAAAAACTGGTCTCTAATTTTCTAGCAATTTCTGCCCTCTACCTATAGTATATATTGATATATGCACAGACTGGGGAATGACAGGCTGAAAAGCAGTTCTCAGGAAAGGGGCCTGTGTATCCTGGTTGATGACAAGTTGAACATGAGTCAGCAGTGCCCTGGCAGCCAGGAGGGAAAACCCTGTCCTGGGGGCATCAGGCACAGCATAACCAGCCGGGTGAGGGAGGGGATTGTCCTGCTCTGCTCTGCACTGGGGCAGCCTCACCTCGAGTACTGGGACCAGTTTTGGGTGACACAATGTAAAAAAATTCTAAATCTGTATGTAGCGATCCAAAGGAAGGCCACAAGGATGATGAAGGGCCTTGAGGAGAAGCTGTACGAAAAGCAGCTGAGGTCACTTGGTCTGTTCAGCCTGGAGAAGAGGAGACTGAGGGGAGACCTCATTGCAGTTACAACTTCCTCAAGAAGGGAAGAGGAGGGGCAGGCACTGATCTCTTCTCTGTGCTGACCAGTGACAAGACCCAAGGGAACGGCCTGAAGTTGTTTCCGGGGAGGTTTAGGCTGTTTCAGGGGTAGTTATTAGGAAAAGATTCTTTATCCAGAGGGTGTTTGGGCACTGGAACAACTCCCCAGGGAAGTGGTCACAGTACCAGCCTCACACAGTTCAAGAAGTGTTTGGACAATAATCTCAAGCACATGGTAATTCTTTGCACATCCTATGCAGGCCAGGAACTGGACTTTGATGATTGTGATGGGTCCCTTCCAACTCAGGATATTCTGTGATACTATATTCATCATGAACACATTCCACAAGTCCATTTACCTGAATATTAAATTAAATAAGACCAAAATAACATTTTGACAGTTATTTATTTCTTTCAGTTTGATAACTGATTAACTCAAACTCAAACACTGTAACTAAACAAGAGCTTTCGCTCTCCTCTGAGTATCACTATTCACTGGCAAATAAGAAAGCAACAGATTTCTTCCACTTTACATATATAAAACCACATGATGTTAGAATTGATTCGTAGATAAATAAGTTTTCTGAATTGATTTGCAACTAGAAGGATTTCACGTGGAAACATGCTTAAAAGACTCAAACTTCAGAGATGATGTCTATGCATTCAAAAGCCAGCAACAGCAAGCATTCTGTGCTTTTTCCTGGGATCTTAATAATTCAAACCACCCAACTCATAAACTCACTAGGTGGCACTGCATGCACATCAAGCTGCAACAACTTTTGCATGACTAGAAATTCAAGAATGGCTTAATAAAATACACCCTGAAGCACAGAGTATGTGCACATATTTGTGGCCTCACATAATTATTTCTTACAATAAAGCTATTGGAAACTTCTGTCTGAAGCAAGGATAATCTGTTTGTCAACACAATTTGCAGTTTCAGGAACTAAGTAACACAAGACCCAGTAAAAGCTGCTTTAAGTGTATGCCTGTTAAACTCGAAGTCATACATCTTTACGCAAGAATCACAGTGTAATCATGAGGCAAATTACTCATACAAGTAAGAACTATAAAGAAGAAGTATCTGAAAAATTGATTAATATAGTAATACATGAGGAACTCAGTAACTGTGATAAGTATTTTAGAAATATTGTCTTGTAAAGGTGTCAGCTTATGGGCTTAAATACATGCCCAGCTAGCATGATACTTAGGCAACTGATTTACACACACACTATCCAATATGAGGATTTCAGTAAATTAAGGTCATAACAGGAGAATTATGAACTGTATATTCATCCCCATAAGAAATCAAAAAAGAAAGTTGAAATGAAGTCAAGTCCTTTGCTGGACAGTTTTGAAACATTCCTGTTTGATTTGGAAGTGTTTCTGCTCTCCAGTATGTAGCATTTGTAAAATGGCTGCTATGTACCTTAAGAAAAAGTCATTTTATTTGCATAACTATGCTAACCCATGGACAAAGATAATTCCTTAGATACGAAGAAAGTTCAAAAAGCAGAGGCAGTATGGGCACAGGTCTGTTCAGATCACGACCCCGATGAGGAAGCTCTACTGTTTTTAGGACCTGAGTACTTTGCAATGCATTCTAACATATACACAACATGGGCAGAACCAGATTCTGATACCCAGGGCAACTTCACAGGGAAGGAAGGAGCTGGGCATGCAAGGGGTGCTTACCTGCTAGAGGGAAATCATTTGGAAAGCAGAACCACCATCAGAACACTCTCACTAAGGAGTACACCGAGTGGTAGTCCTTCCAAGCAATTTGAACAACCAGAAGAATGCTAAAATAACTGAAATGTCCACACTGGCACCATTCTGGCATCAATTCTGAGCAATACTTGTATAAAGAAATGCACTGGAATCTGCAATTGATGTGGCATCTTCCATTTCAAGCAAATTCACTCAAGTAAATATCCTGAAGGCATTCAACCTGAACTGTCAGCCAGAAGTTACTTAGTCCTTATGCTGTTTTCCAACTCTAACACAAAGCAAAATATAGTATGTAAACTTCAATAGACAGAAAGAAAATAAGGCCATAAAGAAACATTTTATACGGATAGATATTTTTACAAACTTACTTTTGTGCTGTTAAACTCCAAAGGAATTTTTTCTAAAGCAATGTCCTCCTTTAAAGGCCAGCCTATCATCTACGTTTTGCAAAAGAAAGGGACTGGCTAATCTAGAACTTTTCTTCAAATTAGATGAGTTTTCTTTCAGTTCTAATATAATTTTCATGTAAAGAAAATTCCACCCATATTAAATATTGCAGCAAAGAATGATTTACTATGCTCTCTTAGTAATCCATGAAAAAAGCAATTTGCAATGATATGGCAATTTTCTCAATATTAAGAAGTAATGCCACACAGTATGCAGTAATCATTTACTGGTTTTCATTTTGCAAAAATTAAGTATTTTTGTAAAAGGAAATTATCTCATATCCTAATTAGAAACTCACTATTTAATCCAGGTAAAAGGTAGTTAAGGTTCTCTCATACTGCAAAATTGTTCTTTTGATGAGATTAACACAAGTCAAAATTTTCAAATCTGGATTAATTTAAACAAGCAAAAGTATGCCTATACACACTTCAAGCAGGAACTGAAAGGAAGTATAGTTAGTGTGTGTGCTTCAGGTTTGGTTATAAGTTCCCTTACAGAATATAGTCAGAACACTTATCACTAAATATTAGAAATCCATTGGAAAGCAGTTATCTACTTGATAATAGGATTCTTCTATTCTTACACACTCCCCCGCCAAAACTTAACTCTCAAAAAGACATACACACACACACACACACACACACGCACACACACATACACACACACACGCACACACACTCCAGGCCGGATAACAAGCAGATTTGTGTACATTTTCCAGGCTAATAAACAGAAAGTCCAATGCTAAATTTGGGGTGTGGGGGGAAGAGGGGAAGGATTTTGCCAAGTTTGCAAAATTCAAATCACAAACCTAGTATCAAAAGATTAAGCCACTAAAAAGTAGATACTGTTCTTCAACATTTGGTCATAGATGTTCAGCAAATACTATGTCCAGGATAATCAGATGGGCTTAAAATTTGTTTTTTTAAATTTCAGCTTAAAGAATTAGCTCATTCCTGCTTTTGCCATGAAGAATCTTTTTGTTCCCATTTTAAAAAGACATTAAATAAAAATAAATAAAATCACATTGCCAGTGTTTGCTGGGAAATGGCTAATCTCACTTGGATACATCCTTTAAATTAAATATTCAAGGGACAAGAGCTATCCAAATTAATTTTCAACAACAATTTCTTATAAGAAGTAAGCTAATGCATTACGATTTAGTTACAAGACTACAAATATGAGTTTGGCCCAAAGCCCACTAAAGTGAATGGAAAATCTCACACTAACTTCAAAGGACTTGGGATCAGTCCATACAATAACTACATGAAGAACATTCCATTTTGGGTGATGCAGCTACATAGCAGTGGTTAATAAAGTCAATCTGTGTTTTTAGTGGTTGGAGCTTTTTTCAGGAAAGAGTTGTACTGGAATATTGAGAAGCAACTAAATTCATCTGCCTAACGCACTATTAAAAAAAAAAAAAAAAAAAAAAGCAGAAGGTCATATGATACCCAGGCTCTCAGGGTATCAGAAGGCTGTGAGTAATCCCATACTATGCCACACTAATCTAATAGGAAAACCTCACCATAGTAAGAATTCTCTTTGTCTCAAGCTGTAAAGTTAATTGTAATCTTTTACAAAGCATTTAGAGATGAGCATGCTCAGCTGGCAGGCAGTCACTGCCACTAAAGCTGTGGCATTCAGAATGGAGGCTGAACTTCCTGCGGGTTGCTGCCTCTGGCAGCAGGAGGGAGCTTTTCAGTGACTGTTTGCATCACCCCCTACCCATGACAATGGATGCTGTCACCTACTAATGAGAACCAAAGATTGCATTCATGAAGGATGAACAACATGTTTCTTGAATTATACCTCTCAGTGAAAGAGTTATTTAAAAATATATGCTGTTTATATGCTTAACAGAAGTCATTCAGAGAAAACATAATTTTTGAATAATAAAGTGAATAATATCTTTGTTATATGAAACAATCATATTACAAAAAATTCAAAAACTCATTTCCATTTCTTACAGGAAATTTCTGTATGGGCCTTCTTCCACATCAAGTTACTTGCAGGTTTGTACATCTTCAATCCTGTTTCCACTACTTCAAAAATGTAATTTTTACCCTTTTTTCTGAATTCAATTGTTTCACAAAGAGCTAAGGAAATTGGCTAATGGACTATACAAGAATAAACTATTAAAACTGGCTGTGTAAAGTAAGGAAACAAAAACAATGAGAAAAAATATTTTCCTCTCTAGTCACTGCTTGTTTCTTGAACCAATGAAAGACATAAAATTTCTTACAAATTGTGATTTTTGAGGGAACTGACTGAGGTATTAAACTGCATTTCCTTCTTGATAGCTATTTGAAATAACTAGAAAGTCTTGTATCATAGTAACTATACAAATTAAACTGGATAGAAAAAGATTTAATATATTCTAACATTCAAGTAACAAAAGAACAAATACTGGACTCACAGTTATTTGAATTATTACATCAGAAACTGATTGAATTGATAAATTTTAAATGTATCATTTATTTTATGCCAACCAGAATCTACAACTGAAATTTACATTACCTCGCATTATCAAGTTGCAGCTGACAATTAATGTTAAAAATAAATCAGGGAGATAACTAGATGCAAAGAATAGGCTATGCAGATAGTAAATACAAGTTAAGTTTTCTGTTTCTTAAAGACAATTAATAATAGGGCTAAATCAAAAGTTAAGCTTCCAGAGTCAGAGAAACAATAGCATTATTGCCAAATCTTAAAAAAAAAATCAGAAAGGCCAAGGATCTAAATGCAGAGAAAATTTTTCTCATTACCACCATTATTAAATTAGAAAACATACTTGTACAGAAAAACAGTATTTTAATCCAGTATACTTACATTATTGCATTCTCCCAGGAAATACAGTGCAAATCCATCAGCTTTTGTAGCTGCCAAAGCAATAACAAAAGAAATAATTGTACTCACAGTGATAAATTGAACTTATACAACACCTTTGAGGTGAAATCAAATTCCACTTAGGATAAACATCTACGATTCTAAAGGTAAAGGTTTTTGCTGTGTGCCCTAAAACTTCTGAGACTCTAAAAAGTTAGAGGGACCACAGGGTTCTTGCTTTCTCCATCGGCATTTACTGCATTCTAAGAGATAATTAGAAACAACTTCTTTATACATCTATCCTCCAAGGCCTAATGTCTGTAAATGCAAATTAATTCTTACAATAGAAGTAACATAAAAAGTGTATTTACAATATAATCCGTCAGATACCATTATAATTTTTATGAGTAAAAGAAATGCCATTTGTAAATGTTAAGCTATATTTGTCCTTGCCTTAAGAGAGAAAATCATGGGTACATGAGGAGTTACAAATACTGCTATAAAAATGTGTTTCCAAACAAACTGTTTCTATTTTCTGCACCTAGCCCATACTAAAAATACTGACACGCACCAGAAAGTTTATACGTTTTACATTTCTGCCAGATTCAGATTGTGGTATGAAACAGGGTAAAGTCAAGTTCCTTAAACTCTCAAAAGTTTAGAGTCAACCAACCATCATGACTTACCGTCAAAATCAGAACAGTATATAGCAGAAAATGTTTTTCACCCTGCTTTACACAAAAGGCTTGGATCATGTGTCTGTCCTTCCAAAAGTTAATAAACACTCTAGCCAGTAAAAAGACCTATCTGGTACCTATTGTTTTATGAATGAACTCAAAAATCCTTTTAGCAAATTTCAGGGGAAAAATTATACTTGTGTGCAATCAAATCAAGCTTTCTTAATCTCTTTGACAAAAGGAGAAAAGCTCCACTGTGCAGTTACTTGCTCATCGTCAACTGTGCAAAATTGGTGAGAGCTGAGAGCACAGTAATTTGCATTAAGATTTGAAATCCTTCAGCTGTAGTACCTAAATATATTGAGCTACAAGGCAAAAGAATACTGTAAAGGAAATAATACACAAAACTGCCTCCCATCTGCTTTACAAAACAAAAAAAACCCTGTAAAACATAAGCACTGTATATTGTCAATTCTCACTTGCTGTGTATTAACAAATTTGATTTGCTGTGAGTTGAACAACAATATCCAAATAACAGCTTAAGCAAAATCGGCAGAGAAAAGGTTCTTTTAAAACATAATATATATAAACCAGAACTATTACTCATCACTACAAAATGATGAAGTGGCTGGGACAGTAAACCCTTTCTAAAGAGCTGACTGAAACCTACTGTGACACTTCCTATTGAAGTCTCAGTACATCCACTCTGGCTAAAAAGAAGCCAAATTACACTTATATTGTCATGGAGAGTGTTTTGTTTGTTTTTAATTTTAAACTTTTGATCATATGTATTATTTTCTTACCATACTTACATCAGATAGAAAAAAATAATTAGCAACTGAGTTTGAGACCACTCAAAAGATATGCCTTCTTCCAGTGACATTCCAGTTTTGTTTCAAAAGGAGTTTAAGTATGCAGTGATATTATTAATAGACTTTTTTTTTTTACTTTCAATATTGAAATTGCAACACCATTATAACCAGAATAGTCGATTCTTTGGTTCATTTAACATGAATCTCTAATTTTGCAGTTGGATATGCAACTCTCTCCAAAGATGAAATTCACTTAGATGCAGCTAGGGATTCATTGAGGGACAGAAGGTGAAGTAAGTTCACACTGAGAGAACATCCAATGAGAACATCCCTCAATATCTGCCTTTATTATTTAAACCACGTAAGAAATGTGCTGTGCATTGATGCTGAGTAACATCAGAGACATCTGATTCTCCTTCTCACCTATTTTAATGATGCTGCTCAGTTCATACAGAAGCAGTTGGTTATCTCCTCCTGTATCCAGGCGCTGTTCTATGTAGCTGTTTAATTCGTACACTACACCTTGCATATTCGTATCCTGGTACTGTGGAAGCAAAGATGAGAAGAACACTTTAGAATAACTGAGATGCATTCTGCAGGTTTTTAACATACAAATTCTTTTAAAATACTACGTTAAGATTTCAATACTGAGTCAAGCAGAACTGTCCTAATCCAGCCGCCTGAAGAACAAGGTCACTGCTAAGCAAGAGGCACAGCACTCCACTCTCTGTTCATTAGACATTTGTTCAAAGCACATTGAGAACATCACTGAGCAATTAATAATCACCTAAATGGGGCCAGGGTCATGGACAATGTCTAAAGAAAATGAGGGGTGACAATTACACAGTAAGTAGACTTCAACTCCTTCCTTTTAAGCTCTTAGTCCACCAGGAAAGGAAGCAAACAGCTGCTTTAGCTAGCATCTTCCACCTCAGACTCATGTGCCAAATGACAGAACTGTGCCAAGCACCAGAGCTTTCAGGTGGTGGTAGCTCAGGAAGCTCAGCCTTTCAAATACAGCAACAATTAACACCAACCAAGTGAAGGACAAAAATCACGAGTCAGAATCATGCCAGCCAGCCACTGTGGCCTCATAGGCAGTTGTTTCAACTGATGATGGCAGACACAAATCAAATCTGTTGGCAGATTACAAATCAGTTGGGATATTTAGATGGGAGCCATGGGGTGCTGATTGCTGGTATGATGGAACAGCATGACATGGTTAAAACCTCACAGGAAAGGAGATGCAGTCTCCCTTCAGGAGCCCAGCTGCATTTGTTTATCCTTTTCCCAAGTTCAGAAGGGCTGATAAAAACAGCACTAAATTTGTGTGTGTAGCATGACAGCATCACGAACAATAATTTCACAGAAAGCAATACTTGGCACTAAGTAAAGATTCATTACCCTGCCCAAAACTGGTAATGTGGTGACTGAAGAAAGTAATATGGTCAATTACTTACTGAGCTCCATGATGCAGTAAATTACATTGCTTAAACTAAAAATTAAGCTGGTGATATTTAGACAAATTAATGTTGCTTGAAAGACTAAGGCTTATTCTTCTGCTCATTCATATTTCAGAGCCAAGTTTAACACAGATCAGACTAATATAAACTAGTATGGAAAATACCATAAATGTTCAGAGTGCCACAGTCTAACCCACTACCTCTCCAGTGTTTATGTGCATATACGTAACTCTGCTCAGTATCTTTCCAGATCTTCTCTGTCTGTAAATGTGGGTAAACCTCTACATGTGACACTTACTGATGGATTTAACAAGTAACTTACACAATATATTTCATGATATGACTTTTATTCCCCTTTTATTTTCATGCATACAACAAATTTTGTCATGAATACAGAGGATGTAAAGATATACATTTAGGATACATTGTGATGCTTAATCTAAAAAAAACCCGGAAAGCTCCACAAACAAAAAATCCAAAGTGCTTGCTGGATAATATCAGTTCCCAGTCTCTTTAAATTCAGCAGATCTTAATCTTGACTTTAAAATGGCTCCTGAGAATATAAAATCTTTGCCATGACCTCTTCTTAATCCATTAATCTATTGCTCCATATGGACACATTAGAACATTTGAGTCCTAGGCTGTCCAAATATTCTCAATGTATACCAAACCTGACACTTCATAATTCTTTCTGTAAAATGATGTGATGGTTATACATTTTGACAGCGATGTAAGGTCACACTGCATAAATGCATAAACTGCTGCAGGCCTTGAGTTTACAATACAGCATGCCACCACCAATATTAGCACCATATGGCAGCTGGCAGCCTTCCACTCCCTGCCCTCTGTTGTGTCCCACATTTACTCCTGTATGATTATTATTCAAAGGGAGAAAACAATAGCATAGTTTCATGCAAGTGGAGCACTTATACTTAAAATATGTAGCCGTAAGTAGCCATAAAGCAGGAAAATGGTGAGCAAGAGTCTACACTATTCAGATATCCTAACCCCAATCTGCAAAAGTATGTGTTGCCACATACCCTACAGCAACAACAGCTAATCAAGCACATATGCACAAAGCCTTTATCACGTGGAAAAATGCCTTCTCAGAACTTGGAAATGAGTACATATCTCTTTGCCTCTGACGCACAGTCAGGATTTAAATCAGATCTTCAAAGGTTAAAGCTAATACGTTAAGAGAACGCATCATCAAAATGAGCCCATTGGCATAACAGCCATGGCAGAGTAACTACTCTCCCTCTAATCAAGCAGCAGTTCCACATGCATAGTAATTATACAACAGCTGTGTGCCCTTTAGCCTCACCTCTGCCACGTATGCTTGCAAATCTTTTGTAAGCAGGGCAAACCATTTGCCCGCATCCATGTCCCTGAAAAGACGGCAGCTGCGTAACGCCAGCCGTTGTTACGCGTCTGGTACCGGCCATCTGTGGAACCACAACTGGCGAGATGAATGCAACTTGTCCAGATTCACAATCAAGTAATTCTATCACTTAGACCAATCATCAACAAAGATTTACTCTGTCATGCTGTGAAATGGTTTTCCTTTCTTTACAGTAGAGTGAAAGAATTTTTTTATTAGGTTCTAGGCATTTCAGATTGGATAACCACAATTATGTTTGGTTGAAAAGCCACAATAGTCTTTATGAAACCATGAGTAAGCCATCAGGAGACTCCGGTACAAGCACTGCCCAACGTGGTTCCTAACACAGACTTGTGCATATTTGGTGTAAAACTTACTTCGAGAAAGCAACCCCCCAAAAAATACAACACACTTGGTGGAAAAGAAGCATATATATATATATATATACACTATAATATGGAGTAAGTAGAGTTTCTTAATTTGCAATTTAAACATTATTAATACTCATCAACTTTTTCCTTAATTCATTTTTCCCATTGCTGATTTCCTTCTATTTAAGACTCAGTGCCTACAAGTATTTTGGTATACTTACTGTAAAATTCTGAATTTCAATGACATTAAATAAAATAATTCAACTGGACTAAAAACTAGTTAATCACTATCATACCAGCATCATACTTCCAGTAGCTGTGTATATTTTAAAGCTATGGAAATGGACTAACAATTAAGAAGGGATATGATGTTATAAATATTCATTATAAAGTTTAGAAATATAAAAAAGGTTGTTTTCACAGGATTTATATAAAAATATTTATATGGTTCTTATGCGTTAGAACATTGTACTGCAATAGAAGACAATAACCCTTAACAGGTGATTTAAGAATAGTTTTGTGACTTGGAACTAAACAAGGAGGCTAGGAACACAAACATTAAAGGAGATCCTGAAATACTGTAGAGCTGAATTTTAAGTATTCATTCTAAACAATCAAGACACATGGAGAAATTAATATTCAAGTACGCAATTTAATATCTAAAGTAAAAAAAATCAAAAAAATCTGAAATAAAGATTATTTCCATGCTTTGATACTCATAGGGCACCTGTGCCACAGGCATTTTGTGCTTTTGCAGGAAAGAAAAAGCCCTTCTGCTGCAACAAAAAGCTTTCATTAATACAGCAGAGGGTCAATTAGTGCCGACATAGTCCAGAAGTTGTTCTATTTTCTCTGTAACTTCCTAAAATGTCTTATGAATAGCCATGAGAAGAGTAAGTTTCTATGTAACACTTACTCCCTACTACAGAGCTCTTCCTCCAGAGCAACAAATGCCTGGTTCTGCAGCAGAACTGGGTCCTTTTGCAGGCCAGAAAGTGTGTGACCTTATCGCAGACTAGAGTTAGAACAAACAAGCACCCAAATTCCATTTAATGCGGAGAGGGATAGCCAAATGTACTTTGGGGATGCACAAATTCAATGGATGAGGAGAAGGAAAAAGAAACAAAAAAAACCCCAACCAAACTTGAATGTCCCAGGTTTCCCTTATTTCATTTGCTATGCCAGAGGAGGCAGGAGGTGAGGGTCAATGCCTGACTCTCAGCACTGTGCAGGCTGCCTGGATGGAGGGAACAAGAAGAGCCTCAGCAGTGCTGAGTGACCTGACACTACATATGCTGTATCCAGTGCCACCAATTGCAACCAATTGCACACTAGAGGTGTCACAGGGAGCCACACCATGGACAGATGGAGGGGCCCTTGAAACTGAGGACATATATTTGATCCAAGACATGTAAGCAGGCCAACAAAGAAAAAAAAAGAAAAAGAAAAGACCAAACAAAGAGAAACATATCAAACAAACAAAAAAAACCCCCACCAAAACCACAAAAGCACGAACAAACCAACCAACCAACCACAAAACAGCAACAAAAACAGCCTCAAAAAACAAACAACAAATACACTTTTTGAGATCAAAATTACATTTGTAGGAAAGAAAAAAAGAACTCAGCTGTCCAGGTAAGAAGGAATTTCTGGACCAGGATTAGGATCTGTTGCGGCAAATAAAGGTTCTTGTAAGGAACATCAGTTCTTGAGAGATGTGAAATCACTAAGAATAAAGGATGTACACAGGCCAAGGACATTGTACACAGACACAGGAGTTTAAAACACCCATTCTCTGTCTGGTTACACCAGTTAGTATTTTAGATAACCAGCTTCTTCAAACCACCTGAATTAAACTGTCAATGGCAGCATCAAAATTTGCAGGTAATGAATTCAAGTAATTCTGTGAAACATTTTACACAAAAGAATGTCCTTAGGCAGGGACTGGATTTCACCCAAGGTTCTTCAGTCATCTGTAAAACTGACAGCTCCTTTCTTCTCTATTAGCACACTACAGAACATAGGCAGCTGCTGAACCAAAAATGACCAAAATCTCCTCATAAACTTCCAGCCAACACAAGTTTTCTTTCCTATAAAACTATAGTCTTAGCAACAGGAATCATCAGAGAAAGAATTTAAAGACTAAAGAAAGAATTTAAAGAACTAAAAAAGCACTCCTAATAAAATAAGAACACTTGTTTGAAGTCTTAATGGTCTGAATTAACTTAACATTTGATTAATATGACAGTCCAAAATATTTCATGCTAGGTATTTTCATACTTGACCAGAAGTATAAAAAGACAGGTCTTGCATACCTAAGTTGTCAATGCTATTGATACTTGCATTATAAAAACTATTTCCAAGAGCAACACTTCTGTACTTCTCAAAAAAAAAAAAAGAATTGTTGTCACAAAAAGAAGTAAATAAATTAAAATATTTGATGCCTTTTTCTGAAATAGATCAGCTTTCCCTTCTCTCAGGTAGCATTATGAAAAATCCCATATGCAGTTACCATCCTGACTCAAGAGACTTGCTCTATATAATTTTCCAGTTGTATCCATAACTTATCCTCTGGAAAGATAATCAATACTCAATTACTTGTATCTTTTCTAAAAAAATACTGTATGTCCTTTAAGAATTTTGGCACTATGACTTCATTTGCCCACATAATAGTTTTTTAAACTGAATAATATTCTTCTGTTTTTCTTTATTTTTTCTTCCTCACAAAGGAATGCATAACTAGAAAGGAACACATTGGTGACTAAATCCAGTCCCTTGAAGGCAAAAGCACCCTTGTAAGAGATATTTAGTTTAAGAGTACCTAAAATATTCATTCCATGTGTCACTACACTTTATCACAATGAGTATTCAGATATCTAGTGTAGAAACAAAGAAGGTCAGACCTGTAAGAATCATAATAGTCACCTACTTTTTTAAATGCAAGAAATTATTTTATTTTAGTTACAGTAATGTTACTGTACTTCTGATGACCAGTGGGTATAAAGAAAGAAATGGCTGCAGGGGAAAAAAACTTTAAAAAAAAAGTCAACCTATGTAATTGAATTGACACTAAAATTTATTCAGGCCATTTTTTATGTGTAGTTAGATAGGCTGTGTACATGTTTGCCATATATGTTTCTGTGTACTGCTACCTTTTCTAGGCCTGGTACATTCACTGGCTGCAATATTTTGCATTGTTTATCTGCACTGATGGCTAGTTCCCATCTTGCATGGAAACTGGTGTTTGTTATTTTGGGGCACAGATAACTACACTCTAATAACACTGAAAACACATATAAACACATGTAAACAACACACGTAAAGAAACAAAAATATGGATCTGGACTTCATTTTTAAAAATAATTA
>VZTZ01022830.1:42913-102226 GCA_013400955.1 Drymodes brunneopygia | reverse complement strand
CCCCCCCAATGTTACAAAAGGCTTGTTTCAAGATGGAAATGCTGAGCCAAAGGATGTGAAATCCTGAAGAAAGTGGTAAGCAATGTTACAGCGCAGATATGGCTTTCAGAGGAGCAATGAGCTTGGAAAGGAAACTCCAAAAAAAAAATCAGAAGAGGTAACTGGGCTTGGCTGGAGCAACCAGTTTTCTTTAAACTTGGACACTGGAAAGCAAGCAACTATAAAGAGCAGTCTCAGCTGAGGTGATTAATTTTAATGCTTGTACATAGCCTCAGAGAAAACTGCTCCTAACGCATTTGTCTGACGTCTATTCTTCTTGTTTTGACTGGAGAGGACGTGGGTTAGAACTTGCATGGTAAATAAAGTTTAGCATTGCAGCACCATATGCAGATATTTATGAACTTTTTCTTCACTCATCAAACACCTTCACGACAAAAGCAAAGAAGGGAAAACAGGAAATATCGTTTGGCAGCACAGGCCCTATTATGAAGCAAAGCAGCTCTCTTACTTTGCACAGAAAGGACTCATTGGTTTTGAAAGCACAGATTTCCCAGATTTTTTATGTAGCTGATTTCCAAGCCTCAGAGAGATGGTGAACACCTTTCCTAGAAGAAGCTTCTTGCCCCATAGCCCCCACTCACTGACATCCATTCTAACCTTTCCATCAGCTCCTACCCTGTTACTAAATGGTAACACTGAAATAAATTGCTTCACAATAGGAAAAACACATCATAAAAATCAAAGGCTTCATTTATGAGAAAAGAACATTATGATTACATAGAAGTAACCATATAATTTGTTATTAACTGTAAGGCTCATAAAACTGCATGAATATCTCAATTATATCACCTCTCCAGATTATATAATAAAACAGCATAATGAGCTTCAGTTTAACTTGACAAGGCTGAATACTGCTCCTCTTTTTAAAAAGCTTTTTATAAAATGACATTCCCTCCTAATAGTTGACTTGCAAGCACTCTAAAGACACCATGTACAAAATTAAAAATAAACTTCTTCATTTTCCTACCACTGTTGCTTATCACTACCACAGTATTCACAAGGTTTTCTTTTTAAAGAAATCAGCTTGTACAAGCATCTTCTCGTGACAATAGGTGCAATGCCATTTGCAACACTTCTAAAGGCCAAATATATATTTATGTATATATTTATATTTGTTCTAGTTCCCCTAATTTGTTCTCAGTTCTGGGATGGTGTGAAAACATTTAAAGCCCATCTTTAATAAGAAGATACTACAAGGAACGAGCTTGCTTTTCCAATGTGTCATAAAGGGCCCAAACCTTTATTATCAGTTGCACAGGGAAGATACATGCAATTACTGCAACTATTTACCGAAAACACCCTCGCTAATTCTGTGACTGGCAGTGACATACAGTGCTGGGTGCTGGCTGGTGCCAAGGCAGCTGCCAAAAAGCTGCAAGTCCAAAAAGGGGAAAGGAGAGGATTAAAGTATCATTCCTGTTTCCAAGAATAAAGTACTGTAAATGAGCAAGTCACTTGCTAGGTAATAATTTTCTGGTGTTTATATGGTAAACTTCTGCAAAGTGAATTGCTGTTGGCATTGCCAGGGTTTACAAAGCAAAGGTACTTGCCAAAAGGCAGCTTCACTGGAAGTACTGTTCAAGTAAACATGGAATGGAAAGTTGTTAAGCAAAATGAACAGCTAATTTAACCGTGATCATATCAGGAACATTGAGTATTTTCATTTAAACTTCAGAATCTGAGGTACAAAAGAGCACACAGTGATCACGGGAAACTTAGCAGCACGTAGAACAGAATCCTGGCTATAGTTCATGAAGGAATGGGGTTATTTTTGCCAACTGAAAAGAATAACATGACTCCAAAGCACACAGTTTTCCCTAATGTTGTCAGAGAACTACATCTTCAGTCTAGATGTACATGAATATATATGCACTTAGTGCTCAAACTCCTCTATTTTTGTTTCTTTTGCAGATGAAACAGCAAAAACCCAAAGTATTCAGCTTAATATTTCTTCATCCAAGTAGTTCAATAGTTGGTTTTCTTTCTGAAATCACTCTGCCCAGAAAACCACTCATGTAGCTAGGATGGATGGGATCAGCCAACACACATCTGCACAATAAGTAAGCAGAAGAAACTCAGCATTTCCAAGGATGTTCCCAATACTACATCACGCAAAAAGGAGATTCTGTCCCCAGTCACATATATTTCATAAACACTGGAAACAAGTATGCAGAAAAAAGTTCACAGGTTCACTGGTCACAGATGCTCATGAAGTATTTTGTAACCAGAGCTGTTCTTATGCCAAAAGCAGTCTACAGGAATCAGGAAATCTTTCCCCTCCACCACCCATCAGATGCTATGTCAGGCCAAACGAAGAAATCTTTCCATATAATTTCTGAAAACCAAAATATTGACAAAATTGCCTTTAGTAGACCAGAATTAAAAAGAATACATTTTGAAAAGCTTCTTTGCTATTCGACAACTCTCAAAATTTAAATTATGTGGAAGTTTTCTCCTACTTTCTCCTCTCTCTTTCTTTCAAAAACTTGAAGTTCCAACAGCCAAGCCTGCTGCTTTAATTTTCAACTGAGAAGCTAAAATGATAATATATTAAAAATGCAGTTCCTATACAAAAGGATTTCAGAATTTCTATTTCAAAATTTCTTAAATTTTCAAAGTGTGAAACTGCAACATAAAACCCCTGAAAATACTGAGATTTCAACAACTAAATATTTTTTTCAGTATATTCCTACCTCGTTTTCTAGCTAGCGTGGTATCGTTAAGCAATTGGTGATTTAATTCTGCAATAAATTTCCTTTCACTAAGCTTAATTTTTCCTTCCCTATGATACAAGCTTCTTCTTGCAGATGTTTTCAGGAATTAAAAATGTAACACTTAATGACTTCAAAACTCATAATTCTTCAGTCAGCATGAACATGTCTTTTTGTCTGAAAAACATTACTCACATACAGAACTTTCCTAATTTAAATTCTAATTTATGCTCATATTTTAATTAACTAGTATCTGTTTGAGCTGCTGCTGAAGAAAGAGGATGTATTACAACGGTCTACATTATTATATATGGCATTATTCAAAAATACAACAAACAAACAAACCAGTTAATTTGTGGCATGGTGTATTACTGAGTACCTTCAAGTACTTAAAAAAAGCCAAACCAAACAATAGTGCAGCACAGTATACATACCAAGTGCACAATGATTGATGGCTAAAAAAACAAGGGAGAAAATGTTTACTTAAGAACATCTGAAGTATCATCTGTAGCCTACTGATTCCAGGACTTCAAGTGACAGCCCATCCATCTTTAGGAAACCCTAAGCCACCAGATATGATTTTGAGGGGCTGAAATGGCTGCAACCAGTCTGAGACACAGGGGGTGACTGGCAAGGCAGACTGGGGGGTTCAGGGTTTCAGAACTTGCTTTCTTTGCCTTAAATAGCTCAGATGTGGTAATCAAGATATATTCTATAACTCTGTTTTACAGCATTTCAGGTAAATGTTAATCTCCTAAATCATTGACAATTAAAAGGAACTTTGCCACATATATAATTAGAGCTTCAGAGATTTTTAGCCAGATCTTTAGTTATTTTGAAAACACAACAATATAGATAGATATACTAATAACAATAATTCTAGGTTACACCAAGAGGTATTCACTGTCCTAACAGTAGCATACTAAGGGATGAACAAAATCCATGCTGAAAACTCATGAATTACTAAAACATACTTATTTTCACCTAAATACTCAACACCCTTAGAAATCCATGGCACATCTTGTATATGGAAAACTTCTGCTTGAATAAACTCATTTTAGACAATATTTAATCTCTATTTTGTAGACACTTATTCGGTGAACTTCAGTTCCTCCTTATCCCAGCCCTCTCCTTACACAGATACAAAACTGAGGTTTCCGCTACCAGCCTTAGTTCTCATCTCCTTCCACACTCTAGCATTTTCCAGAGGCCTTCTACTGAGAGCAAGAGCATTCAGGCAGTTTTTGCAGTCTTTCAACCTGCCTTATTTTTAATACATGTCTGACACTGCTGTGCCTCTCCTGGGAACATGAAATGGTTTATGCAACACATTTGAGAAGTGGAGCAAAACAGGACTATGATTCCACCCGAGAAAGCTGTAAGGGCTCCCCCATGTTATGGGGCCCCAGAGGATGGCTGGACCCATCTGGGGGCAACAGATTGCCCTGAACTGATCCCTTCTCATTCACAGCAATGGCACTCATTCCTAGCAGGTCCCTGTAATCAGTCCTCAGTCATGGACAGAGATTTTGCAGGAGACAGTGTCAATCAGCTGTAAGGCCAGGGTTGGGAATCTATTACTGATTATGTTGTTTTAGGATTTTGCATTACATTTCATGCAGAACACTGCGAAATGTTTCAAATTACAGAATTTAACTCATAGTACCATACTGCATCTGAAAAGATACTTACTAAAATAGGGTATTTTTCTTCCCTTCTTATGCTTGCCATCTATTGAGGCAGTTACATTGATTAAATAGTCTGATGTTATGCTCAAAGTCCCATGAATTTCCTGGTTTCCACGAAGTACCTTTTTAAAACTGGATCATGAAAATAGCACTGGGAGAACTCTAAATGCAAAATACCCTTCAATTTATTTACAGCCAATCAAGTGTTCTTAATATTTATTTTCCTTATTAACTGTTCTCTAGACAGTCTGTACAGCATTTTTTTCTCTGGAGATCCACCATAACCAGAGAATAGAGTTAAATTTTGATTAGAGTCTATGGAAAAATCATCTGACGTGGACAGTGGGACACTTTTTTTAGAGGAGATAGAGAGCAGCACTTACCCTGCTGACTTCTTTAGGAGCCGTTTCATCTAAAAGGAAACAAACCAAAAAATTAGGCATTCTGGGAAGTTTCTAGACTGAACGAAGAACAAGATAACAAACTTCATATGATTTTTGCACATTTGTACAAAAGTTTTCTAACATGGTTTGATCAAGTGATTGAAATATCTTGAGACCGGCTTGCATTTACAATCTTATAAAAACTTCTAAAGATTAAAAACAATTGAAATTGGGATAAAATATTTAGAAATTCTATCCTGATTTAATAAGAATACAAAATTTCATACATTTCAGAATTCAGAAGAAAGCTGGCACAGGCCAGCTAAACACTATATTTATATTCTAATTCAGTAAGTCTATTGTTAGCACGGCGTAGTCTGAGAATTAAAGGCCTTTGCTACCAAATATATGCCACCAACATCCTACAAGGAAGCTAGTGAGCAGACTTAGACTTTCTGTTCTGAATATCAAAGATGCTAGTCCTGTTGACTTCTATGGGTGTAGAAAAAAGTCTTGTAGCCATAAGAAAAGAAAAATATCACTGATGTGATCTGGCATAACATGTTAAAAGAAAACAGATTACAATATTTTATATATATATATACAAACTATAATGTTTTCTCCTTTCAAATGGAAACAGACTTTCATACATTTTAGTGAGTTAAATACATATAAATAAACACAGGTACAGTATCAGATCATCAGCTAAAACACTGAGTAGTATTTCTGAAAAGGAGGGGGAAGCAGCTTTACAGCAAGAACACATCTGCCACAGGAGGAGTTTCCAACTCCACACCAAAAGTAGCTTAAACACACATTTGCAAAACTCCAGTTGGTTAGTTGTTTCTGAAAACATGAAGAGAACTATTTGTAACCTTATATTTGATCCTAGGAATCAAATTACCATACTGCAGAAATTAAAATTAAGTCAGGAAATAGATTTAATCTCACAGAAAATACCATATGTTTATATTTGCCAAAGGCTCTTCCTATCTTGCCATTTAAGATGAACTTTAAAACAATAAAGGTAGAAACCCCCCACATTTTCTAGAAAACACATTTAATACACAATTTCTGATGAAAGAATTCTCTATAGCAATACAGATTTCCCCTCAAAATTGAGTGGTGCCAAGGAAAATAATATATTTCACAACTATGAGCAAATAATAGTCTCCTCTTGACCCCAGTGAAATGATATGCCACTAATTTACAAATGCAGAACACAGACACAAATTTGATTCAGCTATTTAAGGCAGTTCTGTTGCTTGCTATGCAATGTGTAACACATGCTCTGCCTCATTCAGTGATGTTGTCTTCCTGTACCAGACAAATCTGCATACCAGCTACAAGAACAGCCAGAACTGCACTCAAAATCCATCTCTCCTACTACCTGATTTCTGACCCTGAGCAACAGAAAATGTGAGCAACAGAAAACAGTGATGACATGACATTTTCCTTGGAGTATACTCTCTGTTTTCAGTAACCAAGGGATCAAATGTTTATTTAATCAGTGGTGATACTTTTCTGTTTAAAGGATGGGGTTTTCTTCCTCACACTTTTGTGGGGTAGGAGGGGTGTTAGATTTTGTTTGGCTGGTTATTAAACCTGAGTCACCAGTCTTCAGCATTCTCAAAACACTATGAACTCCACAGTTCAAATATATAATATGAGAAAAACTATTTTATTGTGAATCTGCACACGATGTATTTCATTTGATGCCCTCTACTCACCTTATTTATGGAGTCTATGATTCTACAGATCTCTCAACCAAATCCTCCTCTGCCTTATACCTCATCTAAAGCTTTCCTGGTTTGAGAGGTCTGGTCTGATTTTCTGCTGGTAACTCTCACCACTCCCCTTCCTCTGTCCCACTGCATCTCGCTGGGGTGGGAACTCCAGAATCACAGGCAATACTGCAGCTCAGGAAAACACAGCTAGGACTTACAGAATGATACAGGGATGATTTAGGGAGTTTCTCTCTATTTGAAAGGAATAATGCCTAACATTCTACTTGTTTCTTGATAGTTACTAAACCCTTGGCTAACATTTTCAAACATTTATATTCTGTAATACTGATATCTCTCCCAAAATTATAACTAAGAACCCCCCCCACTATATGTGTAAAATTACTCCCCCCATGTAAAGTAGTCAGCATTTATCAGAATTAACTTTGCCACCTGTTTTAGCTCTCACTCAGTACCTTTAGTACCTGGGATAACTATCTCCTAAAAAAATTTCCTATTCTTATCTTCAAAATTAACTTCAACCCTGCATCCTCTTACCCAAGTCATGATGTATATATTGAAAAACATAGGTTAATCATACTAGTGATCTCCCTCTACTGGAACAAAATCTATGTATTGTAACATATTGAATATAAATTACTACCATCACAATTCTATCACTTTCACACCATTGTAAGACATAATGGTCACTGCAACTTCAGCTTAACTACCTATATAATTCTAATTAACAACTGCACAGTACACTACAGATAGGCATAATAATCACTATAGTAATTAAAGACAGCATCCATCTGGGAAAGCTTCCATACTAAACCAGTTATATAAGATAGGAAGAAGCACAAAATAAGCAAGGGAACAGACAGAAAAAAGTCCATGGAAGTTTGTTGTTTGTATAAATGAGGCTAGGTTTAGTTTGGCTTGGTGTTCTTTTTGTTGGGGGGTGTATGAAGAGGTGTTGAATTGTGTTACCGTTAATTTAATAGGAAAAATTCAGATTTCATTTTGGACATTAAAAAAAAAGTCCAATTTCTTATATGGATTTTTATGCATGCATTTTAAAAACAGAAATAAAACAAAGGCCAGTAAGTTTTCAACAACTGCAAGATGCTAAGCCACAGTGGTCACAAAGAAAACTTTAATGCAAAGCAAGTTTTCAACATCTCAGACATTAAATTTTGAGGCATTTACCATGGAAATAATGGGATTCTAATGCCCATTTAGTTTTATCACAGGAACTCTTCTGGAAAAACAATATTGACCTTCTCCCTGGCCTTATGCTGTTCTTTTTTCTGTGTAGTTAAATACTACTGCTGGTACACTATTGTTGTTGGTGACAGCAAACAAATGCTCAAGATTAATTCTGTTTATGAGATTCCAGATAGCTCCACAGCCATAGTTTCCTAAGGAATGTTTTCCCACACAACAGATGTCAGATTGACCTAATAATTTTTCTTTCAAAAATTTGCTTTAGGCTTCAGATAATAAGACACAAATTGTTTGTAATGCAATTAGACCAGCATAGAGATATTTGCTGCTGTTTCTTTCCCTTGAAAAGTGTCATACACCTATAGATCAATTTGTGTAGATTGGTTAAAAACTGATCTCACCACCGTGAAATGAAGTTTACCAGGTTTAATTTATCTCTGTGGTAGAATGGCATCAGTCAGATGAAATTGGTCAGGCTATTTTAATTGCAATTTGCATCCTTGTCTTAGACATCTTGAGTCTGGCAGCTTATGTCTCCACTGAATTTGCAAGAACTTTCAAAGACACCTCAGCTGAGGGTGAGTTTCCTAAAGCAGTCACTCTCACACATATGCGCAAAAGAAATTTCAAGCCATCACTCAAAAACTTCCTTGCTTCTTAATGCACAATCTTATTAAGAGCACTTGAACAGCTCTCCTGATTTTCAGTGGTCTGGATTTACCTTACAATTGAGAAGCACTTGTGTTACTTCACAGAAAACTAACTTAGTTTGTTTAATCATAGACTTAGACATTGAGAGGGAATATTCATTACAGATTGATCACTGCTGGCACACTGTGTTTCTTTCCCTGAAGAAAACATGAATTCTAGCTATTTTACATGAACAATAAGATCTACATTTTTATTTTTTAAGTTCCTGAAAAAGAATGCTCAGCTCTTCCTCTTCTTAAGTAACATGCATCAGACAATGAATAAGGCCTGAACCAAGACTTCACTGCAGATGGCAAGCAGAGAAGCATATTGTCTGCCAGGTGTCTTAAAATTTGAATTCATTTCTTTGCATATAAGCGAACAGGGCAGTATACACAATAGGATTCAGAAGACTGTGCATTTGACTTCATGAGACATCTGGTAAATTTGGAAGCTTATTTATTTCTATGGTCTTAGCCCACACTAAACTGATTAAACAGTTGGAGCAATTTTGCAAGATCGCTTATGCTGGCCAGAAAACTTCCAAAAGGCATCTTCTGAAAGTATCATCAGTCCTTGTGAGAACAGAAAGGCATAAGGAAGATCCAGGGTTTGCTTCCGTTTCCAAAATTGCTTAGTAGTACAAAACATACTGATGGTAGCTCCACACTTCTACATCCATGATCATAAAAATCCTCAACTGCACAGTGTATGTGACAATTTAAACTAATCTAAACAGGGAATTCCCACATTGGCTAAAAGCTCCATAAAACTCTACAGAAGTCTCTCAAGCTTAATACACCTCAGCAAAAATCATGTTGGAACCTGCGCTCTGACCATCAGGAAGAAACTTAATAGTTTCCAGGAGTAAATATGCTCTACCAAGAAAGTCTATGATTGTGTTTTATGGTAATTAGCCAATGACTTCATATCCTATTCAACACAGCTGTTGAATGACAAGAGTGTTAAACTGGTTAGCTCATCTACCTTATCAATCAACGAGGTGCAATCACCATTGTTTATTACTGGGATGCAGCCACAAGACAATGGGCTGAAGACCATGTAAAAGAGTTTATAATTTTGTCAAACTCACCAGTTTACAGCTATACCTTTATGCCCATATCTACTGCTTTTCTTATCTGACACACCATTCTGCCTGCCTTTCACGCTACTAGATGCACTGCAGCTTTCTTAAAATTGATTACATGTCTTGCAAGCATGTTTGGTGAAGGAAGTCTCTCATCCAGTAGTACACAATTCCAGATTTACTCTTTTTAAGTCAAACTTCATTTTCTCTTTTTTTTTTCCTCCTGAAGACCTGGTTGCCAAGTATAAAGTATCCTAAGAGTTTATTGCAATCAATGTATCTAAGATAAAGCATTATCACCATTAATCTGTCCTCTCACTTTTGAATAGAGCTCTCCCTTTACTTTTGAATATTTTTCAAATACCAAACTCAAACTTCAATTTTGAAGTTTTATTGTGTTCATCAGGTGCTTTCAAAGAGAAGGAAAAAATTACATTGCTGTTGGCTCAAATACTACTCAGACATATACCTTAAGCAATTCCATTAAAATCAATAGAACTGCTACAGCATACATTGGAAACCAGAAATGGTTTTATGTATTAAATGTCATGGCATTTCTGTTACGTGTAGTGATTCAGGGCTGAAGGAGATGATTAACAGAGAACACAGATTGAAGCAGGTCCTACAAAGCTCCAACAACCTGAGAAAGCCCCACTGAATCTTGTCCATTGCAAGATATTTGGATATTTTAAAAACATGCATACTTTTTGGACCCTGCTGGGCCTCTTGATCTTGGCTTGTTTATTCCTAGACCATGATTACCTCTTCCTGACTGATGAGATGTCTGGAGAACTTTAGGGAAAGGCACTTCCTTCTGATTTCCCAACATATATATACAGCCCACACTCCACTCTGAGCCCAATGAGGCAGGGGATGGGATCACACAGCTCAGTGCCGTGATGTTCCCATCCCTGGCATGGAGCAAGGCTTCCAAGACTTATTGGCCCAAAAAGATCAAGAAATTTCAGCAGGTTGTCAGCTTCTGGAGCAGGAAATACTGCATATGGCTCAGGGACAGCAAGAGAACATAATAATCTTACAGGTGTTAGGAAGAATGTAATCTTTCACTTGCCCAGGGGAAATAGAGGCTCAGATACCAACATTTTTAGTAAACTTTTTGCCTTTAATCATTTCTATTTTTTTCTCATCCCTACCTTTTTGATCACTGTATTCTCACCTCCTTCTGTTTAGAAACATAAAAGATTATTTCTTAGAGAAAAACATGCCCATGTAATAAAACTGTAAGCTATCGGACTCTTAAGAAGTTGTTTAAAATTTTCAGATTCCAGTGTTTGTCGCTAGAGAGAATCAAAAGTAGAACAAGAAGCTTTGCAGGCTGCCTGATTTTCTTCTTTCTGCACCTCTGACTACATTGAAAGCAAATGCCATGTTACTGAACTTTGCAGTAAAATCCTCAGAATTTGCAAAAAAATCAAGACTGAGCAGTTTTCTTCTCTTTAGAACAGCTGACAAAAGAAACAAAAGAAAGTGCCCCAGAGGAAAAGTTTGCTAACGTCAACAAGGGTAAGGGATCATTAGAGCTTGAGATGATAGGTTACCACATGGGAGGGTGCAGTGATCCAGTGTGAAACGTATTTCTGTCAGGGGCATCATTTCAATCCCTCTGAAGAAACCATACTGTAACAACAACATAGGTACATTTCTATTAGAGATGTATTTTATTTACTTTATTCTGGAGATTGAAAACCAAGAAACTGAAAAAATGTTTAATCAGGAAAAAAAACTGAAAAAGAAAAAGACAGACTAAAATTTACAAATTAAGCCTTCTTGCTTTCAGGATATTTCAGCTGATTTGTTAGTAATCATAATCAAGCTCTCAGCGACTGAGTTGAATATTACAGAATAATGATGTGCAGATAATTCATGACTTTGGAGTCTTTGAAAAATGACATGTTACACTAACATGATGAACAGATTGCAACCAAGACAAGATTGAACTATTTACTACTTATCAGTACCACCGCTGTGAGTAAAACATTTTGCTTGCAATGAGAAGACTGCAAAAAAAAAAAAAAAAATTATAACTTCAGTGAGTGGAAAGGAACAGAATATGTAACTACAAAATTATAGACAGTTCTCCATGAAAGATAATGACAGCACCTTATGAATTTCTGAACTACTCAGTTTTATTCTAAAAAGATTTTATAATGATAGATAATTATGACTCACAGGAATTATACAAGAAAAAATAATTTAAAAAATTATCTTTTTGGCTGCTCTACAACAACAACAAAAAAATCCAAGGCATTGTGAAGTTCAGTATTCTTCTACTGACATTTGAACAAATGAAAAATTTTAACTCTCTCTAATAGCAAGTGCATTAAAAATGCTAAGCCAGATTTAGAAAAGTTTTCAGGCAGGGATACACACTCTATGATGTAAAAAAATCTCCAAATCAGTCTGGCAACCAATTCCTTGGAATGAAATGAAGTTAAATACCCCAATGATGAGTAGGTGTGTTGATTTACCACTGCTCACGTGAGACTGGTCTTTCATTAAGTTGTAGAGACTCAGCCACTTGTGAACCTCTAAAATGATATTAAGGTTATGTGAAATAATTGAGGGAGGTTATTGAACAGTAAGCTTACTAAAAGACAAGAAAAATGTGACAAATACCAGTTGTTCCTGGCTGAAAACAAGAATGTTTCCAATGGAGCTCTATTTATATAGCTCCAACTGGTCTTGTGTAACCCCGAGGACACGCTGTAACAGCCACCATCAGCCTCTTCAGCACCAGAACAGACTACAAAGTCACGGCACCCAGCAGTCCTTATGCATCAGGAGATTTGGTCATTAAATACCTTGGCATATCAGCATCCAGATTATCCTTTCACCCAGACTGGTCCTCCAAGAGGTTCCACAAAAATTGACAGGTAGAACCCAGCCCACAGCAGACTTATGATTTCTGAGTATGCCCACCAGCACAGTCTCTCGCTCCACTATGCCAACAAATCTACTGCAAACCAACGTTCAGTACAGAAACATTGACACAGGATTCAAACTGAGGGCTGGCTGTACTATCAGGCACTGATGACAGTCCCATGGTAAGAATCCAGCTCCTTGAGTCATTAAACCATAAGAAAGGGAGGTAAATCACAGTATCTCTGTGATAATTAGGAACATGAGAAAGACCTGGTGACAGAAATCATCCCATCCTTAGAGGTTGCAAGGCATATATGGCTCAGATACGTACGCAGAGAGGAGATTACACTGGAAATTTCAGAAGGAATTCTCTACTCATAGCTCAACTAAGAGATGTCAAGAGAAAAAAAAAAAAGGTCCAAAGGAAAACTGCAAATTCAGATCTACAAGCTTAGATTAAATGAAGAACTGGATGTGTTCATGCAAGACAAAATTACTTTCATGTGCATTTTTTATTTAACTAACAAAATCCAATGCAGATGATAAATTAATTGAAATACTTAATAAGAAATCAGGAAATACATAAAGAAATCAGCTGGAAAGCTAATAAACTATATATAACACAGCAGTAAGAGAAAGTAGAAGTACCACTTCTGTCAGTGGAATAAAGGGAATCAGAGCCAACCACACCTCTTCAGCACGGCTGAAGTTGCCACCTGCTGGGATAAGGAGTTGTGTCTATCTCCCAAATTGTCAATCTAAGAGAACTACTAATGATCACACACTGAGAACCAGCAACCAAGCGAGAAATCTATTCCTGCAAGTATGAAAAGAGTAATTCATAATCTAAGTCCCTTCTCACTATGCCTTCAAAATAGTTTTGAAACAGTCATGACTGAGGAATCTCATAATTTGTCAGTTACAGCATCATTCTTCCCAACTTCCTTCATCAGGCCTGCCACTGAGTTCTGTCAACAGCAGCATGAGTTTCTTACGTAAGCAAGCGTCACACAGCTACTGGGACAAGGAATTTGGAAAAACAACCCCGTGACACTTCTTGGACACTTCTTTATATACTACATCTACCTAGTTCAGAAGCACCAGAGCTGTGTTAACTAACCTGTTTGGGTCTGACATGTACTCAGGCATGCATACGAGCCCACCCGGTTTTCACATGCAGCACTAATTCCCCCCAGGAATTAGGGGACCTGACCATTTCTAGACACCAGGCCACTTGTTTTGACAACTAATTGCAGCAGTGAGATTAAGTCACCAAACAGTACAGCAAAGAGAACAGCCTAATAACTACATAATAAGCTGGTGGTTCAAAAGACAAACATTAACATCATTAAATAAAAGCAAGACTGAAAGCAGAAAGAAGAGCCAAAGAAAAGACTTTCAAAACAGAGTTTCAAAAGGAGGACATGCAGGGAGAGAGGGACAAACATACCAGGATGACCAAGCAGCTTGGACAAAGACGTCAGATACTACCAACAGTGATGTTCTTTACTGACCTCTCTAGGATAATTTTACTTTCTGCCATGGTAGAAAACAAGATCCAGTAAAAATAAAAAAGAGTATTTATTACAGATAAAAAAACCCAAACTGCATCTAAGGAAAATCATACATGTAAGTCACAAGGTAAGATTTGAAAAAAAAAATTCTTTTTGTTTGCAATCTTGTTCACTGCTACTGTTAATGAAAAAAGAATACTGGAAACTTAAATCTTGAGATTTAAAAATACAGCTGTCAAGAAAAAAAAAAAAGGTAGTTGCTTCAGTGTGCTTTGCCATTTTCCGTCAAGTGAACAGATGGTATTATTAAAATTCTAGTAGAATGAAGTATTTATAAGTTCATTAGACAACACTAACTATACAAAAAAAGACAGCAATATTGGAAATAAAGCTGCTGGATTCAAAATAGCATAAAAGTACAAATAAGGGTTATAAAATCACATTTATGAGTTAGTATACAAAAACAAATATGCCAAATGAAACAAAAGCACAAAAGAAATGCAGAAAAAGCTCTACAAAACGGAATTTATTTTCCAGGGTCACTTCCAAGTTACTCCATGCATTCTGAGCCTGAATTCTATAAAAAGGACTTCAAGTCTGATGGTCTCTAAGACAGCTGAAAGGGAAAAAGCCTGTCACATTGGTTTTTCTTTAAATGTACATATAAAATTTATACAATGATGTACAGTAAGTAAGAATGATATCGCTCCAAAAATAATATACACAGAAATGTAAGTTTTACTCTCTGAGGTGATGTTCTTAGAAAATAAACAAAAGGCTGGCCAAATTCATCTAGCACATAGGTTCAGTGCTTTTAAATGCTGTGCCACATTGGTCTATTTGATACCTGAGGTGCTTTATCTGCTCTTCTCTTCACCATTTTGAATTATTAGCTGACACTGAATTCACTTTGGAATCACTGATTTGTAATTGATTGCCTTAATTTCTATTGTCTTTCTTCCAGCCACAGCAATGTCTCAACTTGGTAAAGTGGTGTCTGTTAGGATTCTAATTAACTTGAATAAGATGCAAATTCCTTTCACCTTCAAAATGTGCCAAAATGGATTTACTATAAAAAGAGATAGCTAACAAACTGAAAATTCAGTTTTCACTCCAAATTAATATATACCAGCTCCCATATGTGCAGATTTATTCCAATACACACCCCTTCTCTCTGCAACTTTTATTAGTACAATCTGTGTTAGTGTTTAACTCTTTTAACCCCTCTGTCCTCTCTGTGCCTATTTTATTCGGTCTAACACGCCACTTGGAAAGTCCTTCCTTTTATACCTACATGGAAAATGCTTCAAAGAGGGACATGCACAATTTCAAAGCATGAATCTTTCTCCAGAGTTTAAAGAATTGCATGGCACTTTTTCTTTTGAGGGATCCATTAGCACAGGAAAACATCAACCTGTTGGAGTGAGTTCAGAGGAGGGCCACCAAGTTGAGTGGAGGGATGGAGCACCTCTCATATAAGGAAAGATTAAGAGAAGGCATTTTTTCAGCCTGGAAAAAAGACTTCAGGGTTAGATAATTGCAGCCTGCCAGTACCTGAAGGGAGCCTACAAGAAAGATGGAGAGAGACTTTACAAGAGCATGTGGTGACAGGACAAATGGGAATGGATTTGAAATGAGAGTAGGTTTAGATTTGACATTACAAAGAAATTCTTTACTGAGAAGGAGATGAAGCACTGGAACAAGCTACCTAGATAAGCTGAGGATGTGCCATCCCTGGAAGCATTCAAGGCCAGTTTGGATGGAGGTCTGAGCACCTGATGTCACCTGTCCTAGTGAAACGTGTCCCTGCCCACAGCAGGGGGCTTGGAACTAGATAATCTTTAAGGTCCTTCCAACCCAAACCATTCTGTGATTCTATTACCTAAACCATATCCAGTGTTTTGTCAATGTTTGTCTATCATTAATCAGATACAACTGATGCCATCTCAGATTAGAATACTTGAAACTGTCTCTTCCTGAAGAGGAATGGCAAGGTGCAGGTCCACACCAGCAGAAATCAATTTGAGCCTGAACTGCCACCTCTGTGCACTCCTCACTGCCTTGGGGCATTTATAGCTGTGGCAGGGAGCCATAGATATAATCTACAATTACATAAGCAAAACGACCAGTGCATGGGAAAGGCTGTATGTACACACCCAGGGATGGAAGCTGAGGGCAAGCAGTGCAGGCTTAAACCAACCACAGAGTAATTTCCTGGGAACAAGAAGGTTTTGGCTCTTGCAAACAACACTTGAGCAGACAGGATTCACTGGCATCTCAGTTTCCTAATGACGGGACTATTCAAGGCTTGTTGGCGCCGACTAAAGGAGCATGAGATCCTGAAGACTCTCAAGGAGGCATTGAAAGTTCTCTTAGCTAAGATGATTGCTACTTTTTTTTAACGTGACAAGTTCATTCATATGTAATAGCTTAATATTTATTAAAACAAAATGCAATTATGGCTTCCTTCAGGCTGGAGACACGGACACATCCTCTTCAGTAAAATGAAGCATTGCAGAGATGTCCAGATTTAATGGGTTCTTCCATTCAAAGAACATGATGATCACATCAACATTCATTTCTATGTATTAGTTTCCTTTAGCACAGGACTGGAATGAGTAAGAAGCTTTAGTATGTTTTAGGTACGTATAGAGCATGCAGAGAAAGCTTTATGTAAGAATTTACACTATTCTCTTCAAATCTTGAAATGCTTCTTAACAATCAAGACAAACACTGCTAAGTCATACCTCTGAGTATACTCTTACTTTTGGTCCATCCTGGATCTAAACGACTTAGGATTGATTGTTTAGATGATAATATTTTAGGAACAGTTAAAGAGGAAGGGCATTAGGACAGAAAATTATCTTTAGCCTCCTAGTTTTGAATTATTTAGCCAAATCTCAAGTAGAAAACAAGCATGGAGAGAACCTTGCGGTGACAGCACAATGATAGATTCCCTAACCTTGTTCTAAAAAATGCCTGTGATTCCAGTAAATGATTTACAGTGTATTATTGTCTTTAAAACTTTCTTTTTCCATTACAATTCCAGATATACTGGAGGAATGCAAACCTACTCCCTAATTTACTTCTGTTTTCTTGCCGACTGTAGTACAGCAATGAAATTGGATAAGGTGTGCCTACAATATCAATGACAGGGTAAAAATGTGTTCAGTTCCAAGAAAAATCCATTGCTAGAGACTACAATTTCTTCAAAGACACTTTAGGAAAAAAAAAAGGACCTATTATATGTTTCAGTTTTGTCTTGGGAGAAATATGACCTACATGGCTAGAGAAAATTTATTCCTATGAATATCTAATACAAAAGATTACCATAAAATAAAAAGCTATGGCTCAATGCTGTAAATGGGTGGATGCACCCTACTGTGCAGCAGAGAGTAGAAAATAATGGCTGGCTTTCCAGTAGACAGGCTTGGCAGTCAGCCATGTGGTGCAGACTGGGTTCTGTCCCCAAAGACACATTTGCTTTGGCAACATATTGGGAGGTAGTTTACAGAGTGTAAAAATTAAGGAAAATAATCTTTCCATTTAGTCTATCAGCTGGTCAATGCTAGTCATAATCATACTGTATATAATTTGATCCACAGAAAACACAACAAAATAAATACTCAAAAAGAATTTTTTTAATGGTGGAATCCTGTGTTCTCCTACTTAACATCGCTTTGTAATTATGAAAACATGCAAAAATCCTTATTAAGTACTTTAAAAGTTCTCATTTGAAATACTATCAGTGACTAAACTTACTTCTTGTTTCATACATAATTTAGCAAGTGTCCTTTAATATGACGCATACAAGGATTTCCCACAAACATAAAACAAGTATATAACTGCATGCATTCCTTTAGAAACTCTAGGGTGTTGGTTTAAGTTATGACAGCTAATATTAATATAAACAGGACTCATTACTTAAATTGCAACTTATCATATCCTGAAAATTACGTTTTCTTTAAGCCCAAAGAAATCCAGGCTCTGTAGCATCCTACTTCATGGGTACAAAAATCAACAAGAAAAGGAAATAAAACAAATATTACATATTTGTTTGCATTTACAGGATGTTAATTAGTTGAAAAGGGTGAGTGTTTCAGCCTGCCATCACCAATTATAAAATACACTCCCTTTTGTAGCCTACATGCATCTACTCCTGCTTTTGTCCTTTTCTCATCTGTCCTTTGCTTCCCCCCAAAGGGCTCTCCTTTCAGTACATGAGGGAAAGAAACCACTTGGTAAAGCCACTTCATATTCCCATCTTTACTGGGAATGTAGCCAAGGATGTTTACAAAAAAGCATGAGTGGGATAAGCAGGTAAGCTGTTTTCTAAGCTTCTCTACTGACAGAGCAGCTCAGTTTTTAAATGTATTATGCCACAGCATCTTTGAAACACTAATCTTCAGAGTAGTAATTTTCTAGTAAATGCTGAAACTAGTAGTGAAAAATTTGTAAGATTCTGAATTTGTTCAAGGACTCAGTAGGATGAGGATTTATAAGTAAGTTATGAGCGTTCTTCACATATGAGTTCAGTATGAAAGGCAGGAGCAAATACTTAGGTACTGACAGTTTTTTTTAACCTATTCTTTGCATACAGTCACCTTTTGGACAGTCCCTGAGACTTCATCTTGAGATGTGTTTAAGGAGCAAAACAACAAGAGCTTTGTATCATCAACTCAAAGACAGGTACCACTGTTCAGCATGTATTTTCCTGCAGCATTTCAACTGCTCATAAGGAATTCCAGATATCTTTTCTATGAAAAAATACCTTCTGCTTTTCCATTAACCCAGGTTTTTCAATTAGAATTAATGAAATTAACTGGAGCTTTTTGATTTTTTTTCCTGTGTACATAGATATAGATGCCAGTATATGGAACTCAATAAATACTTTGTGCAACCACTAAAAGGAAAATTTGCAAAGATTAAAGATGTCAAATGAAATACATTCAACTAAATACAATCCCTTGCAACTAAGCTGAGGTACTTTCAAAGCAGAAGTCAGACTGAGATAACAGGATTACTGAGAGATCAGAACAGAAATTCAATACTTTCTCTAGATTCCTGATCTGTTTTCTCAAGGAAACACAAGACTTACCCAGCCTTTTCCCACTGATTCCTCCTTTAGGTTTGGATCCTGGACACGTTTCAAAAACATTTTTAAAACCCAAGGTGGTATCTGATGCAAATGTCTGAAAGAGGTCCTGGTAAGAATGAATAAATGCCTGTCCTTCTTTTACTTTATTCTCCTTATTAAAATGTGTGAGCTTGTCACTTACCACAGCAAAGGTTTTCATTAACCTTCTGAAATGCACAAATGAAGCCTCAAGGTTATGAAAACAGTCAGGACAGGAGCACTTATTAAATATTTTTTTCGAAGAGGTAAAAGTGGAGTCAGACTTCACCAAAGTTTTATGAAATGAAGTTAGAAAGTTCCTGACTGCCTGAATCTGAGACAAATCTCACCTAACTACTGTACAAAAAAATGCTTCTGTTTCTGCATTCCTTAAAAAATACACCTTCAGAAAGAGTTGTGAAAGACAACCAACCCACATATCTGAGGGATTTGAACATATCATGAGAGAGGGAGAACCTTTAGACCATGGAAAATCATTCCATTACTGTAACATGTAAAAAGAAATGGCAGACCTTGGAATGAAAACCTAGTAAAATTGTGTCTCTCCTAACAACCCTAGAATTAAGAAATATATTAATATATATTTTTTTAAATGACAAGCCTAGGGAGGTAGAGAAACATTAAATAATATCAGGCTTCATTCTGCCTATTTATCAAAAGGAAAATAAGATACAAATACAAAAACGATGATGCTGAGCTAAGCAGGTGTTGATTTCAATGCCTGAAGATCTACCTAAAGAGAATCACTCAGAAAAAGCCAATAATTTCTTAACAGTCTGTATAAGAGAGAGCTCTTCAAAAACTCAACTAATTAATTGTGGAGCTGAGAAAACTTCCAGAGAAAATATAGTATTATTTGAAATAAGCCTTCACTTTAAGATGCATCATAAAAATGAAAAACAAGTATCATAACTCAAGTACTATCCAAAATTTTATGCACATTTATTAAGAAAGAAGAAAATCTGAATCAAATATTCTCTCCCTTTAACTAGATGTACAAGAAGAAAAAAGAAAAGAAACAAGCTGAATTTCCAACGTGACATTTGTTTCTGAGGATTCTGTGTATATAGCTTTTCTCTTTTCATTATTTCCATTAAAAGAATTATTTTGGCACTGCTAACAATCAGAAACCTGCCCAATTAATTTTTTTAAGCTGCCCTCTGAAATATTGCTAGATTCTATCAGCACTTCTGTTTTCCTAGAAGTGCTCCAGAAGCATCTCCATATGTAGCTGATGGACAGCTAAAAAATGCTGAATTCTGAATTATAACAAGTCATCCACATTTATGAACAGAAACTGCATTGCCATTGTCACACTGCAAAGAAAACATTCAAATCACCTATACCATCTAGAAAAAAAAGCTTCATTTTGGTGAGTTTCTTCAAAGTGTGTTTAAAAGAATCTTGTTTATGTCCCTGTGTAATAGGGCCAATCTCGGCAATGCTTAAATCAATCTGACTGTGCAGAAACATACAGTTGTATTATGTATTCCAGAATTTGAGCCTACCCATTCTCAAATCATAAAGACCTATTTGTGAGGTACAAAACTGCCCACACAGGCCAGTAGTTCCTTCATCAGTGTTTAGATCAAAAAATGGTCACTGAAAGATGCTGGACTGGACCACGACAAATGACATTATTTCTGAGATTTCCTATGTTCTTGTGACTCTACAATTTTGTTCTGTGACACCTACTGTGAATTTTGAAGAGCCATAATTATTTCTGTACCTGCTCAAACCACATTGATTCAAAATTTGATAAGTGTTATTAATCAGTGCAACGAAGAGTTTTGGATCAAAAAAACCCCTCAGGATATGAGAAAATACTTGTAAATACCCTTTTCCTATATTAAATGGTGCCATTTTCTCTGTACTTGGGTGTATATATATTTACTCTACTTGGTGAATACAGCTGGCTGCTACAATAGATACCTCAAACACCGAAATGTATCAGAGATTTGAGATCAATGGCCATTGCTAACTCATCAGAAGTAAAATCTTTTTTGAATACAATCATATTGGTAGATGGGAGATGACAGTTATTTTCTCCAAAAAATCATTTTGGCCAGAGAAGAGTTGGAAAACACAACCTGGTAATAGTACACATTTGTAAAAACAATTATCTTTAAAATGAAAATTTTGTTAAGAAAAGTAACAGACAATAGGGAGATTTCAGATTATTTGTCGATCACATTCATGATTAACCATGAAATATATACAGGATGGCAAACCAGCAGGTGTCACAATGACATGGCTTCCTAGGTTATACAATGCAAAAAGAACACATTCTGGTAATTTAAAACTTCATTTGAAATAACCTCCTCTCCCAGAAGGGCATTCACTCTGTGGGTCATGACAACTCTGATTTTAAAAGAAGGATCACTGTGTAGTTACTAGCTTAAAAAGTTGTTTTGACAAGTCTCCCCAAGTGTTCACTGTAAATCCAAAATCACTGCTCAGCAAGTCCCCCAGAATAAACATCTCTTTATTGCTATACAAATATCTTATGCCCTTCATGAAGATATTTCCAAGAGTTCACAATGAACCTTCCTGAACTGAATTAGTGCAAATGTAACAAGTCTGTTGTCACTTCCCCACCCCAGTCACCAAAATGTGATGTCAGTTACACTGAGTTGCTATAAACCCTTCAAAAACTCACAGACATTTGTCCTCCCACACCTATTATTGAATCGTGTCTTTTTAATTTCCTAATCCTTATTGCTCATCAACACCATCATCCTTTTTCTCTTTCCCTTTCACTCCCCACATTTAGTGACAAATGAAATGAAACCAGCACTTCAGGATGAGGACCAAGCACCCTGTAAAAGAGCTCCCTTCTGTTACCTGAACAAACAATAAAACACGAAACATTCTACCTTTTCATAAAAAAAGAAATGTGAGAAAGTCTCTTAATGACTGTTACTCAGCAATTTCAACTAGAGAAACCTTTTTTTCTGTAGCCGAAGATCATCACTTATGGGTATCTCTGCATATTGCAGGCTGAAAGAAAGAATAAAATAATTTAGCTCAGTACTGCAGCTAAGTAACATAAGTCTGAATTAAGGTGCTGTCTCCAAAGGGTTTCAAAGATGCCTTCTTGTTATAACTGAAGAGACCTCTTGCAGCTTATCTAAGAAGATCCATAAACAATGTTATAATATAAAAACCCAGTTTCTTTTCCAGCATATTCAAATGAGTTATTAAGACAATCTGACTCACAATTCTAACAACGGGTGGTACATAAATTCCAGAAAGGCAGGAGAAGCATAATGACAAAGAATAATGGCCCTATTCTGCTAAACTAAAAGTCCATCTACTCAAGTTTGTAGTCTCTGACAATGGCTAGTAACAGCTCATTTAGAAAGGAAATAGGAAAAGAGTATGAAGAATTTACACTGTATGAAAAGGAGAGAAAACATAGACTACAGATGTACAGAGTATACTTACTCCAGTATGTCCTCAGAGCAATCAGATGCTTATGAATTTTCTCAGCTGGGGGCTGCATCAGGATCATAGTATGTAACAGCTCTTGATGAAGTATTTCTTCTTTGGAATGTGTCTAATCACTTTTTGAACCCATTTACATTTTTAACATCTCAAATATATTATGCTAATGGGTTCATAATTTAGGCATGGGTTGTGTGAAAAAGGACATCCTGTTGTTTCAAATCTGTAGTCAATTTATTTTGCAGGGTGCCCTTCATTCTTCTTTTATGGAAAAGGTAAATCTGTCAACTGTCTTCATAGTGACAGTCATAAAACTTCTGCTACAGTTCAGGTCTTTTGCAGAATAAAGAATCCCTCTCCATTTGGTAGCAGCATCACAAAAGCCATCATAGTGTAAAGATAGGAAGGAAGAAATGCTTTATAAAGACCTCATAACACTATCAGAACTGGGGGGTCTTTTCCTGGCTGAATTAAACTAGATGCACGAGCCAGCGCAAGAAATTCAGACCTTCCTAACTTCCCTCCACAATTAACAACAAACCTCCTACAAAAGAGCAGAAGATTTATGGATAGTAAATGAGCATCTTCAAATGCCATATGATTAGTTCAGTAGATGTAAATGTCTTCAAAGAATTTATAAGAAACTGAATGATACATTTGTGATAAAATTATTCTTTAACATAATTATTCAGGTTTTTTTCTTAGCTTTTCCATCCTTATGCTTAAACAAGACAAATCTTTCAAATAAAATTTATACTAATCATTGGCTCAACACCAACTGACACTGGTTTTATAATCCATTATAATTTCCTGCCAAACCTCCTTACACCTGAGCTTTAAGTATTCCATGGGGAAAAAAAAAATGATCCATTCCCCTCAGACCCAGAGAAAATTACCATACACACTCTCCTCCTGTTCCATAATTGACAGTCAGATATTTTGCTCAAATTGTCTAAAGAATTAAAATAAAACACAATTGAACTCAATGCACTCAAAGCTAAGTGTATTCACCATTGACAGAGTCAGGTGAAGTGGTTCCTTGAAGCCTCACATGCTGTTGGTTAAACAGTGCATTGTCCCCCTTATATATATGTTAGCTTGTCACATATATTGTATCAACAAAATGTATGTAAAAAAAAATTAATTCTTTTCTTGCTTGTTTTTTGGACTTCTGGAAATACAGATCAGAGACATCTACACAACTGGCTAACTCTGCTCTTCTCTGTGTCCTGAGGAGGTGGTATTACCTGTACAGAACATCTGAACTTCAAATTAACCTCAAATTTCCACAGAGACTTAATGGTGCTTCCTGTTTGGTTGCATTTGGCTGAGCTCTCCATCTGTTCCCAAGCTCTAATGCTGATTTTCCCACTACATTCGTAGCATCACTCCTTGAGCTGCAATAGCTAATTCAGGCTAGACCTAAAGTAACAGAGGAATTAGGGCTGTAGACTGGGCTTGAATATCACCACTACCTGATTAACTTTGTACCCACAGCATGGCTTGGACCTCATCAATTTGCTCTTTCCCAAAACAATATTTGGGATCAGATGAGACAACTAACACCTGCCCTGGACTATTCCAGATGGTAGCTTGGATGCAACATCATATTTGCGAGTGAGGAAAAAGCACTTTATCCTTGGTAAATGTGACATGCCATGCAACTAGGCCTCAGAGGCAAAGATCAACCAAACCTTATTTTTACTTGACACTTTCTGAGAATCTTTTCAGTTTCTATGCATCTGGGTTTCATTTTCAGTACATCTGAAGTTTTACCATCCTGATATGTATCCATTTTTTCAGAGAGCTTATGAAAATAAAAAGTCCACTCGGAATATTAAAGTCCTCTATAGTGAAAATTGTCTAGGAATTCCATAGTTTACTTCCAAGTTCTCAGCAACTTAAAAATCTTCATGAGGATTTTTTCTCCAATACCTAGACTTTCTGTCCAATATCTGTGTCTTTGAAGATCATTAAAAAAAGTTGATATCAGAATTTTGGGGGGTTGTTTGTTGTTGGGTTTTTTTATTGTCTGAAACTTGAGTACCTGTATTGAACCAAATAATTTCTATCTACATGCTTAATAACACCTTCAAAGTATATGAATAATATTTGTGACACAAACAAAACTCTATGGCAGCTAAGCAGAGGCAACAGTGTTCATTTATGTGCAATATATGTATTCCTCCTACAACATATTTAAACAGTAAAATCTCCTGAAGGAATAATTAGGGAAGGTATAGAAGTAAGTCAATGGGAATGAAGTCATGCTAAGGCCTTCCTCTTGCTGAACAATGTGGGAATATAATTTAACTTTCATTCATAAAACATGCAAAATAACTAAACCAAAGAAAAAGCAGTTTGTTATAGTCCAGTTGAAAGCTAATTGCCAGGATTTATTTCACCATGAAGAGTATGAAGAAGTAATTTTTGGACAAAGCACTTGATCTACCAATGACCACTAGGACAGATAAAGGGAGTACCTATGACTCACCATGAAAAGTACACACTTTAAATTAGCTGCACCAAATCTGATCTGATAGAAAAACACAGGACAACTAGCCTAAAATTCCATCTAATCATAGATATTTTAAAGGATAAAGTAACTGAATCACCATCATGATTAGCTAAATCACTACAGAATCACACACTGAAAATTTTTGTTCTTCATTAAGCCCATACTATGTCTGTGATTTACTGTTCTGCGAACACAATCTGCTTTCAAAGCCTTAAGACAACAGAGCACTTTCAGAAGAAAAATTTCTGCTGAAAATCTTCACTAATAGCCAATATGAGGTTAAGACAAATATCATTAATTGCTTCTGCCCACAGAAACATAAAATCATCCATTTAGAGCATAGCATTAACATTTATATCCAACTAGACATCTCCACTGTAAAAGATGAATTTTCATTCATCCTCAGAGCTTCCTGTACTTCCTGTGATACAAGAGATGGCAGAATTTTTACACATATATTATATATGGATAAAGCATTGAGAACTTTGCTGAACTGAGTTTTCACTACTTGCATACAGAACATCTATGAATAAATATCCTTTTTTTGTGCACATGTGGTGAAACAGACTGTCACACTGTGTGACTGCAAACTTCCCTTTCCTCAAAGATTCAAGTCTCATTTAATGGACAGAACAAGCAGTGCTAACATCTATAGTTATTTTGCATTTTATCTTTTGTCTATTTTACATTTTTGTCTTACTGGTCAATCTTTGATTACAGGCCTTGTCTAGCCAACATTAATCATGTTAATACTTCTATACTTGGATTAAAAAGTCTCATAAAAGTTAATGACTATTCCCTTGTTATTTATTTCTTTCTCAGCTTACAGACCATGGGAATGTTCCTACTCTATTTCAATGCAGGTAAAACAGGTTAGCTGACATTGACATAAATAATCATTATTAAAAAGTGTTGGCTACGTGGGTATACAGTCACCACATACGTCAGCAGAATGGATCTTCTCCACCAATTAGTGAGATTTTTTTTTTCTTTTGTTTGCTTGATTTTTTACTCTAAAAACAAAGATCCATGTACAGGATGGAAACAAAGAGCAGCTGGGCCAGACAACATTCAGGAGTACTGTCTCACACAGAAAGGAAGTGGTTTTGTATTACATATAATGTTAATTAACCCATTATTGCAATACTATCTCTCTTATACTGCCCACTTTTTACAGAAGATACTGATCATCTGGAAATGTTCAAAATGTAAACCAAAGAGAAGTAGCAAGAAAAGTGGAAAACCTATTTCTCAGTATGACACTAAAAGAAGCTCCATGTCCTAATTTACTGAAAGATTGAGAAATGACAAAAATCAAAATCTGTTTATTTTCTAAAATAGCTAGCAGTACCGAGCAGAAAAATGATTCTGTGAAGGCAGGCTTATAAGTAAAGAGAAACAGTATTTTTGAGTAGACAGAAAAAACATAAACACTCCTAATTCAAGCCTAACAAAGACACAACAAACATTAGTATAAGTACATGTTGAGAATAATTGCTCTAGATATAATGTGATTAACATAATTAGTTCAAGGGGAACTCAGTCCAAGCAGTGACGTCCACTTCCTAAGGCCAAACATATCGTCATTAAAGGATTACTCTCTGCAAATCTCTGACCAGCTAAACAATTCTAAATATGCAGAACTTCAGAAAAACAGAAAAATCACCTCCTTCACCTGTCCCACTCAAAAAAACCCAAAAAACAATCAGGCAATAAACTCTCACACTTTCCAGCAAATTAGAAGAAGACTATGTACCAAGCCATTTTTAGCATTGTTTGGAGTTTGCTAGTGATAGCCATTCAAATAATAAAGAAAAAAATGAGTAACTGCTTCAACATCAAGATGCAGACTGAACAAACCACTGCTCAGTATTTCTGTATTATCAATACATTTAAAAAATCCTGATCTATCTAACCTTAATATCCTTTCCATTAACCTTTTCTGTCCAAAAAACCAGACTGACAACACAGGAATAAACCTTTTGACTAACTCCATCTCAATATTTTCACAGCCAAAATGAGCCCACTTCTAAGCTGATTCTCCTCTGATTAATGAAGAGAAAAATATTTTAAAAAACACTGAGCTGGTCACACAGGAAAGAAATCATTTGACCTCAAACAATTATACTGAATCTTTCAGGAAATTATGCAGCAATAAAACAATTTTAAATGCAATGGCACAATACAGCAGTCTCCCTAGAAATCTGCTCCAGAATTCTTCTGTACCTCTGACAGATGTATGCCATTTTGATTATCTGGACTAAAACAGCATTCCTAGCTGGGAAGTGCCTTCACCTGTCAGCCTCTGAAATACTAACATAAACTTTCTAGACACATGAAAAATGGCAACCCGCAAACTATGCCATACAAAAGTCTACCAACGAGTTTTATCTCAATGAGTGGAAGTGAGGACTGTGCCAAATACACAGAGAAATAGGTTCTACATAGTCAAGCCCCCAAATATTATTGCGACTTTTCTGATAAAAACATTCACAATAGAGACAAATTTTGTCAGTCTGGGTATTATCCCAGGAAAGTAGCACCTGTCAGTATCTTAAGTTAGCTTGGTTCAGACCAACAAGATCACCTAGACCAACGTTTTGCATCTAATTGGCCATAAGCAAACACTGTGTGAAGAGCAAGAACACAGCAAGCAATTATTCCAAGTTGGAACTGGAAGATCCAACCTTTCTGTCTTATTTTGAGAAAAATAAAATTAAAAAAAAATCCAAGAATGGCATCAAAATATGTAAATAGTAGAGTTTGGTAATAAGCATTAAGAGCTACTACTATGGTGTAAATGGTGCAAAGTCACACACTGCCCAAATAATTCCCACAAGCACGCTTGCTTTTTGGCAAGTATTTGTTGCCTGCTTGGATGTCACAAACATAAGCACAGCAGGGATGCATCAGAATAAAACAGCATGTCTGCAGCGTCAATGAAATATTAAAACACCCTAATTATAAATCAAGGAGGTTGTTAACATGCTGCCATATCAGTTCCTCCTGCCTAGGCTGGGGAGAAGTCAGAATTGCAACAAGCTGTGGAGCATCACAGCAGTGACAGTCTCCAGATTCCAAGTATCCTTCATCTACACTTCTACAGCTGCTACCCCGCACTACAGAACAGGTATCTCTGCTCAGTCAGTGCAAAAAGGCATAATCGTCAAAAACTAACAAATCAAGAATAGGCTCCATTTTTTCGGTATAATTCTGGCAGCAAGATGACACCTATTTAGCATACACATACTGACACATATCCTCCTTACAAGTATCTGTTTATGTACACTATCCCTGCTTATGGAAATGCATGTTAGCCATCCTTTCACCTATTTAACAGTCTTAGGCAAAGTGCAAATAACATTCCTCTACACACCATCTTTTAAAAGCAGGAATAGATAACATAATTAAAAGAGTGAATAATGGAATACCTATGATCTAATGTAGGAATATGTACTTAACAATAAAAACCTAAGTACAGACTTGCTCCCTAAATAGAGCCACACAACAACACCTCTCAAAAACTCACTACTTTGTCTTTTACAGGACTATAGCCAACTTTAAAGCCCATCATGCCGATATCTTAAAACCTGAAAATGCAGCACCAGAAATCACTTTTTGTACAGAACGTTTATTATTTATGTGCCAGTGATGCAGCCTAGTACAATTCAAACATTACAGCAATGTCATATTAATGTTATATTAAGCAACTAATTTCAACAAATTTCTAATTTCTTCTTTTTTTTTTTTTTTAAACAGGTCAATTATGAAATACCAGGTTCCTGGAAATGCAGTAAGGCCACTGCACTTAAAAGATGATAACTTCTGAGTATAAGCAGTGTCATATCATGTACTGAATGTACTATTTTCCATTTAATTTTATTTTAAACTGTATTTATTAATTACTTAACAATAGCATTCATATTAACAATGGCAAAGCACCTTAAGTTCCCCCTATACAGAGTTTTACATGTTTTTGGCATATATTGCTGGAAAAAAATATATAAAGTTGTTAATGTATCCAGATTCAGCAGTAATTAAGTACATGGTTATGCACTGTGATGAACATGAGGCCATAGAAAGTGATGAGTTTCTTAAGTGATATAGGCAGCTTTCCATGTAGAAATTCTGCATTAGTACAGTTTGTCCTTTCTTCTAATTATGAGATGTCATTAAAAAGATTAGGAAAGATATCTACGAAATTCAGTATCAACAGTGTAAAAGATGCACATCTGGCTTATGATCAATGTGCTTAGCCTCTTATTGTTGCGGCAGTGAAGCTTCAAGTAATATAATTAAGGTTGGAATTTATAAATATTTTCTTGAGAAATTTGTTGGGAGATGAGAATCTATCTAGCAGCAGAGTCTAAAGCTTTCCTAATATTATGGCTCTGGCTACAATCATCTGCCACTTTTGCTTGAATGATATGAAAGAGGACAATGGAAGAAGTCCCATGAGTTCTGTGAGTATTATATCTAGACATCTGGAAAAGAAAAGATCTCCTTCTGGCAGATTAACTCTGCCATGATCTGGATAGGAAAAATTTAAAAGTCAAGTGTTCGTGTATTACGAATAGAGTTGTTTGGAAATTCTGTGTGCCTGGGTGTGTTTTGAGCATGTAATTTATTGGCAGATAAATTACAGAGTTCATGAAGTTGCAGTGAATACCCAAATATCAGCATAAGAAGCATTCTCTTCCAGTGCTACCTTTGCAGGTTTTCTCCAATATAGCAGGAAAAGGAAAAAACCAAGTTAAAGAAAAAAACATCTTACAATCCCAGGTGGATCACCATCACCATGAACCTGTCATGAGCAAATTTCAGTCTAACATTTACCATGATAGATAAAAGATCTAACACGCTGAGGACTCAACTCATTATATTTTGGGATATAGTTAGACCTTAAATATTGCAATATTTACTGGTTTTCTCCCTTTTTAATAATTCAAGTTTAAAAAAACCCCAAACCATCTAGAGTAATTAATTCAGTGAATCTCAGTCACAGATAAATTCTGGTTCATTTTAGTCCAAATCAGACATTTCAGTTCATGTTCACGCTAATGAAATTCAGATAAACTAGCTTGGCTGCAGGCCCATTGACTTCTGGCTGAAGAGCACACACAGCTGGATGTCTGTAAATCAGGCAGGACACAATTTTTGTATATAGGTTAATGACTGTTCTGTGTCACCAACGTGTAAGAGTACAGACACTAAGCCAGAGACCTCAAAACAGCATTTTGCCTGCCTGGCAACTTCCTCATAAAAACAAAGTTACTTTTCTGGCTTTTTTAAATGTAATTTATCACATTACATGATGTGAGAATTCATAGAGCAGACTAGACTGAAGCAAAAGGGATAGAGGGAAAATTGATGATGTCAAGTGACTTAGGCTACACAGTCACTTTAAGTCACCACAGATCCATGCTGATACCAAAAGAATCAGTTCCATCCTCTCCCCCTCATTTGTCACCCCCACCATAACTCAGGCAGTAGAATTTGTACATACATAACATGAACTGAGTAAATCATCTAGAAAATTTCTTTCCTAATATATTGCTTTCTGAAAGATTAGGATATTTTGTTATCACAAATATTTTACATGACTACAGACTTTATCTTTCTGAAGAAAATCACACACAAGGCTCATCAGTATCTGTTTCATTTTATAAACAAAATGCATTCAAATTAATCTTTTTGACTTGGCAAGTGTAGTTTTAAATCTGGTTCTGCTTATTTTTATCTAAAATCCAGCACTAAAGAAGCCACATCTGCATGACTGCCTTTAGTGTAATAACTATGGCCACCTCAAAGATCACTGTCAGCAAAAGGGAAGTAGCAGGAAAGGCAGAAAGACTTCTTGGGTGATAACATTTATGGAGCTAAATGCTAATGGTAACATAACTATTGCTTGACACTTTTAATACAAGTTTGGGGAAAATTAGCTGTAATAAAGAATTTTTAAAGTGTAAGGTAAAAACAGACAAATCCCACTGTTGTACCTATTCATGTTAAAACTTTGCTAAGACAATGGTCGGCAGTTACTTTGCCTTAGTAGTAGCTGCAAAAAGTTTCATGAGGACTTCCATAAAAATTTATCTTTCGTTTATAGCCTCCCCTCAAAAACTGGAAACTTTGAGCAACTGGTAAGAAATCCCACTTAGCAAAATATGATTCTTGAAGCTAAAAATTCTCCAAAGCATTCATTTGTTTTTAGCATCAAGATCCTTGACCCAGACTATAAACTGTGTTTCAAACACATAATGATTTCTTAAAGTGATTTCAAGCACCTTAGACAAAATCCTTATTTTCAAATGAGCATTGCTCATAAAAACAAGTAGTTTCTGGTAACACAAAAGTATTTTTCAACTTCTGCTTACAAAAAGCATTGTCACAACCTATTCCCTTGATTCATAACACTTTTTCTGACTGCTGTTGTGGATTATAACAATCCTGCAGTGCTGTAGTTTGCAAACTACAAAGAAAGTAGCAAACAGTCCATTGCTTTATATTTCTATTCTGCTGCTAGGTAATCTCTTTAAAGCAACAAAAATTTACTGCCACCTTAGTATAATATAAATATAGTCATTACCACCAAAAATCTGTCTCAATATAGCCTTTTCTGTCCCTTGTCCACCATAATTTTTTTTTATAATTCTGCAAAACACTGTCTTCGATGAAATAACAATAGCCCCTCTATTTAAAATAAGAATTATCATCAGAACTTAAACCCTAAACATCTTAGAAGCCAGTCACAAAGCAAAATTAGTGTTTCTTTCCTAACCTTCTTGGTAATTTCCTCCTTTGCATTTATTACAAATCATTGTTAGAACTGCATGAATCTTGGGTTTGCAGACAATTCCACAAAATTTAAGATCATTACAAAATCTATGATCATTGTCACCCCAGACTGCCTCAAAAGAAATTTTTCTGGGTCCATTTAGCAAGGTATTTTACCTAAAGCAACCGAACAGAAATACCTCCAGATTTTACCACACTGGGTTATAATACCTATGTCAATATTCTTATCTAAAATTAACTTATTACATGTTGCAAGTAGGAAGTTTTGTGATGGTATATCCAGTAATTTACTGGTTAATTCAAAACTTATCAATTTTAGATCCAAGAAAACCAAGTTGTGTTCTCAGAACAGACACTACAGGTTGATGGATAGTATTTACAACTCAAAATGGGTAAACTAAACCTGAAAAGTTAATACCAGTATATTTCAAAATAAAAATATCAAAAGGCTCAACATACTTTTAAAAATTGTTAGCCTATTTTGCCTTTGAAAGAATGATAGAATGTAAATACAAAAATTATGATGGTGAAGTTATACCAAAATCAGGTTTCCTTTTTAAATCTGAAAATAGCTGTTCAAAGCTAAATATTAATCACAAATAAAAACTACTTACCTTCTTGTCTGTTATTTTTCCTTTTTAGCCATTTTTCCACGGTTTCTGCACTTACACTTTCTGATACAAACTCATCCAGTACCTGGGGGTGAAGAGAAAGATACGCCTTCACTTTTTCATCTGTTAAACCTGAAAGAGAGAACATTAATTGATTACATGATTGGTATGAACTCCCTCATATGAAAAAAAAATACCTAGAGACCAGCAAGAATCAATATCCTTTTGCTTAACACACTGATTGAATATATGACTATTTAAATAGAGCAGAGAGGGCAATATTCAGTCAAAAAAATGGGCTGTCATATAGAAAATAGTAGAAGCAAAGCGTAGCCATACAAGATACTGTGTACAAAACGTCCCCTACAAAGGTACACATAAACATTACCCAGGAGAAATAGACAGGTAGGAATTGATGACTATGATTGTGACTATAAAATTATTTATTTCCAAGCTATGCAAGATGATGTATTGATAAAGAAATTGGTCACAAGGAGATAGAAGAAAGTGAACTGGGATATCCCACAGAGCACCGAATTCAGTATTCTCACTGCAAATGGCAGCAAAATCAATAAAAACTATTATGGAAAACCAAAATCATATGCAATTTTCAAATACTAGAATTACTTAAGTTACTTTAGGTGTATAAACTGTTTCCACAGGCATGTTTCCATTGCTTTAGTAACTTATTTATCAAAATTAAAATAATTGCAGATAAAAGGTATTTACAATTTCTGCAACAAAAAGAAAACTCCAGTAAATATTTTAGAAAAAGAAGAAAAATTCAGAGTTTCAGATCCCTGACATTCATAAATAAATTTTCAAATTCACAAAATTATAATCTGATTATACACTTTGCAAATCCCCCCCAGAAAATGACTGGCCACAGGGAGATGAACCCAGCAGTGCTGAGGCTGTCCAAAGGCAGAAGCAATAAAAAAAGCCTGTCCTGAGGGACTCAGCTCCAGGCTACCGTAGAGGGAACAGGCACCCCAGTGCAAAAGTCTGAATGAGATATGAGGGGAAGAGGAGTAACAACCACTGTAATGACTCTAAATATGCCATCTTCTCTCATGTTTTATGTATTTAAATATAATAGTAAATCCTCAACAGAAAGCAGCCAGTTTTCAGCAAAAAAGAAAATCCCCTTTGAACAACACTGACCTCTTTCAGAGAGTATTCATGCTACAAAATAAGATCAATTCTCCTTTTTTATGCCTTGCACAGTATCAGAATGTAATGAACAGAGGCATGGTGCAATTTCAGTGCTAGTCAAAGATGGTAATATTTAAGATGTCTTACAAGTGTTTACTATGAAAGTCTTCAGGAAGCAATACCAGAAGACAAACCAACAGCTCTCATCTGAAGAGCATCAACCACCTACATCACTTTCCTCACACCAACTGAACCACATTGCTCACCCACATCAGCCCCCACCAGCTCAAAACTGGTTTAAACTTTGCTTTTAATCCCCAGGTGGCAGTTCCTGGTGGATATCATAGCCTTGAAGAACCACATTGGTGCTTAAGGCAATTCCCCATGTATGAATCACTTGAATAAGAGCTAATTGAGCATCCTGATTTTCATTAGTAAAGAAGAAAAGGTTTATCCTAAATCAATAAGAGAAGTAGATAATCAGGAAGTGAGATGAAAACAAGCAAAACCCCACTACTTTGACTGCTTAAACTTAGGTGATAACTTGTAGAGTTAGATCATAATGCAGCTATAAAGTAGTACAAATGTGAAATGAACAAGATTATTTTAAAGCCAATTCAGGGATCACCTCATAATCTGAAAAAATCAAACTCCTTAATATAATTCCAGAATTTGTTCAAATGAGAAAAATGTAGTACCTTGAAAAAATATTCCTAATTTCATAGTGAGAAAATTTGAAAACATGTTTTAAGAATCATTCAAAAGACTACTGCATTTTAAAGATTTAGCCATCAGAAAGTCATCAAAATTTATCTGCCCTTTAACTTCCACATGAAAATGAATCAAAACAGACATATCATAAAATGTCTGCTACTTCCAAGTTGTCTTTAGACTGCAAAGAATCACTTTTTTGCTTCTAGTAAAAAACTAGGACCAGAAAAGGTTATAAAATTAGCAACTGAAATTCTGAAAGGATTGATTTGTTTCTTCAGTGGAAATAACCTTTCTAACCCAAACCTTTATATGTTGTGGGTTTTTTAAAACACACATCAAAATTTAATAAAATGTAAATTTGAGATAAGACTTCATGCTACAGGTCTCAAGTTTAATATCTAGGTATCATACAACATCAGCAACCTGAAGGCAAAAACTCTGCTTTAACCTTATACAGAAAAGTGATTCATGGAGCTGATATAAGAAATCCTAAACAGTCTTTAAATTACCCTCCTTTATTTCACTTAAGGCATCTGCGCAGATGTTCTTTTTCAATGTGGGATTTGTAGATGGGAGCAAGAAGAACTGGATTTACAACTATGTTTGCAGAGTTAAAAAGGAGTAACTTAAACCTATTTCCTACATAGATTAAAGCCAACTTATTGCTCAGCTCCCGATTGTTAGACTGCTGCATCAAAAAACACACACTGCAAACATACACACAAACTCCGCAACCAAAACTAACAATAACACATTGTAACCTCATAAAATGTAGAAATGCAAGCCTTTTGGAAGTAATTTTAATGGTCTGTGTTTTAGGCATATTAAGGCTAAAGAGTGTTGTAAAGATGCTTGAATGTAAGAACATTTTATAGCTGTGCAGAAGCAATTATTTTATGGCATATGTAAAACCTTCTTGATTGCAAGACGTACATAAAAATAAAGTTATTGCATAACAACATGCACACACTTGCCCTCTTGAACATTCATATGCTCCTGAAAACTTCTAGTACAAGTATTTTTGTTAAATATTATTGTCCTCTCTATTGAAGCTTGTAATCCCTTAATTCTGATATATACAAAAAACCCTATTTAAGTATTCAGAGGCAATGATTAATAGTGTTTAAATAAACAGGACAATTCAGCATGTATGAGTGGCTTGCCATCGCTTTTGGGGGATTTTTTTCCTACACAAACTATGAGAAATAGTTTCTTTTTCACTGGAATTAATAGCAGAAATATATACAGTTGAAGCCAAAATTATGGGTGGATTTCTTTCCTTTTTTATTTTACTAAACTAACAATAGGAAGTATAGATATTGCTACCAAGTATCACAGTCCAATTATTACAACTTAAATTAGAAAGACAAAACCCTTATGAGAGTCTGGTTCAACAAGTAACTATCTTTTCAGTGGTCCTATGGCTAATACTTTAAAAACATTCTCCATTTCACTGACGGTAAAGAATAAAGAAATCTTTACCTGAAGATAATTTAGCTAGCTCAGTAGAGCTATTTAAAGAGGAATACTTATTCATGTAGATTATGAACCAGCACAGGAAACTGTATTTACTCTTTATTTATTTCAACAGGATACCAAGACTAAATCATTGGGGTTTCAAAACCATTACTAAAATTTTGAGTGTTTTTGTAGTACTTCTACTAAAAGCCAAACGACCCCAAAAAAATGTGGGCACCACCACCTTTCAAAATACCTCTATTTCTGGGTCTTATTCTCAGTGTGAATATTGCAAACTGCTTAATAGCAATTGCCTGGCCGGCTCAAGCCTAGTTTCTCCTTTTGATCTACCAGCAAAGCTTTCATTGCAACAACTTCTACATTTCATTAAAGATAACATAAATTAGAACCCTAAAAGAGATCAACTGTTTTCACAGAGCAATCTCCCACTGTCCAGTGTAAGTACACCAACAGCTTCATTAGTCAACATCAGTAACACTAAAAAAATACTGATTAAGATAAGAGAAAATTAGAAAACATTTGTTCTAGTTGGGAGTACTATACTAGTAGATCATTTTACAGGTACTGACACAAACATTTTTCAAGAAGCCTCAAGCGTGTGAAGATAGTTTCCAAACAAAATGTCTATTTGAATGACCAGGAAGGAAAAAAGCATAGCAATGGACAAAGTTCATAGAATAGAAAGATTCTTACAATAAATGTGATCAATATTCATTCTGTTGATTACCACCATCCTCTTAATGTCTACGTTGGGTTTTAGGAGAGACAGAAACTGTAAACACTGTTGCAGTCTTATTTGTTGCTGTCGTCTTAAGGTGTCAGAAAAACGCTCTTCACAAAATAACCAAGTATCAGCATTTTAAAATAAAAGCATAAAACATTAGGACTTCTGTCTTAAGCAAGAAAATAGTTTTTGGGCAGAGATGACAAATTACACCAAATTCAGCATCTTAAAACTCACTGTAAAATGAGTTTTATAATGGTACTACAAGGAAGCACTGTAGGCTTGTCTAGACCACTAAACTGACTATGTCCAGGGCTGGAACCAGGTGGCTTATAACTCCTTCATCCTTACTATGAGGCTTTCTTGATCTCCAACAATGAAGCTGAGGGAAAACGTAAAGGTTGATTGCCTGCTGGGAACCATCCCTGACCTGATCTTACTCCAGAGCAACATTCGAGAGCTGCCAAGGGCATCACCAGCTGGTTTTGAAAATGCAATGCCAAGAACCATTCCAGAAAAAAAAATCCAATTCTAGTACATAAGAATGTTCCTCTGCACTGTATACTAACTCAGATATAGCATAGCTGGGTTTAAAAATAAAACAAGAAACAAAAACTCCTTCAAACATCAATTATCAGTAATTATTCCTTGCCTTTGAGCCAGTCTTCAACAGCTTTCCTTTAGAGAAAAAAAAATTCATAAAGTCAAAAATCACTAGACAGTCATATTTTTGCTTTTATCTTTTTATGCTGCCTAAAATATTTAAAACATTTCTTAGATATTAGATAACCTGTGTAGTACTGAATCGATTAATGGCTCTGCTCTCTGACTCTTAATCCATGTCACACTGCACTCTCCTCTGAGAATAGCTTCACTGAGATCAGTATAAAGCAGAACTGACTGTGAATGAGCTGAAAGAATTGAAGCCTAGAGCTATGTTTAAAAATCTGCTCCATTTAGCAACATGAGTCACACACGTCATTAGCAATTCTTCCAATTTTTTCATTAGCGTTGTGATATTTGGTCTTATTTCTAAAACCACTAGCTTAATCAAAGCTCATGATTAGGCAAGAATTTTAATTTTCACCTAAAGGTTCTGGTTCCCAGTCTGGGGGCACATGGGGAGTCAGGGAAGAATGGGTAAAAACTGATGAGCCAGCCTAATACTTACCAAGGGTCAGCATTTTATCTTAGAGCAGCTAATCTCTGAAAGACTGCAGCCATTGCTTCCCTCCAAACCCTTGCAACAGTCTTTGATGCATTTGACACACCTTTTGCCCATTTAGACAGGTTTGAAAACACATTGTGAGGGTGTACACTGGTCATTGTAAGAAATCAGGACTACGCACATCAAGAAGGCTTTTACTAATAAACACGAAAGGAAATAACTGTAAATGCTGTCAATGTTGCATCTGATAACAACAACAAAAAAGTAATTAAAACAAACAAAAAAATACACTAATTAACTTGTTTAGTTTAATAAGCAATTCTTCCCTAATTCCTTCCTTCTAATTCTGAAATTAGGGGGGCTGCAGGGTCACAGCAAATATGGGCAAAGTCTTAATTTCTCCAAGTACCTAACAATTCATTGTACCACACAGAAAACCTTCAAGCCAAGGGAAAAAAAAAATCATGGTGATAAAGATAAGGCATCATCTGAACCAGAAAATAACCTTACCTCAAATAAAAGTGAAAAAAATGCCTAATTTGAAAATATTTTTCCTCATCTGAAATAACTAAATTATGAAGAAAGGTGTCACACTTCCTCAAAAATCAGCATTTGAAAATAAATATCATACTTGCATGAAAAAATATTAGAAATATCTGAAAGTCATCCAGAAGACCTAATTTGAACATAGATTTACCTGTGTTTTTCTTTATCTAAAGCAGTCTTGTCCCATCTCTTACTTACACAGAGATCACCTCTCTGTATTTTTCTACAGAACTTTATAAGTGATATTTGTAGTTATTCTCAAAAGCATTCAAGGCATGTGTGTACATTGCTTCATTTGGATTAAGCATTAATCCCATTAAATCAATCCCTTCTTTGTTCAAAGCATCAGGATTCAAAACCACAGGCACAGTCAGTTTTGAAATATCCTTTTCAAGTCAGACTTTTTATCTTAATCCATTTAAGTACACAGGAATGTAATGTGACCAAGTGCCCAAACCGTCTGAAACCTGACATTGCTGGTCTGGCAAAAAGTGTAATCACTAACGAGAAGCAATCAGAACGGTCAAACTTCTTTGATTTCTTTTTTCTTGAAAAATCAATTCACTTGTCTGTGAGCAGCTCCATTCACCTTTTTTGCTCCTCCTCCTCCTCCAAGTCCCTCCTGCATTGCTAGAAAAACCCAGTATGTGGCTCTGGCTTGTCAGCAGTGAAAAACGATAATGCCATACCTGAAAACATCTCACTGCAGATTTGGGTATTTTAAAAGGGTATATGTTTGTTTCGCAGATTTTACTATTTTACTATTAATCATTTCAAATCTTTGTTAAAAGGTGAATGTTTAATTACATGAGCCTCCAGTGACTGAATAAACCTCCAGGCCATGTATACCTGTAAATGACAGCAGTAGCCATTTGGCAGCCAGGATGCTAGCAGCATTGCTAAAGTTTTAGAGAGAGAAAATAAAGACCAGCTCAGCTAAACAGAACTGTAACTGCTCATACAGAAAAAATATAAACAACCACTGCATCCTGTAATTCAAATCCCATATGAAAATCCCTGATGGAAAAGCCATGGACACACTTGAACACATCAGATGCTGAGCAAGGCATGGACATAAGGGCTTCTAGTTTCCACCAACTTTCATGGTGGCTTTTCTGATATCATCAGCATCTTGCAAGCCTAAGCCCTAGACATCTGCAGATACACAGCTGCTTATTTCTCCCAAAATCTAACACTCACAGTACTGGCAGCTCTGAGCACTGCTTCAGTATTAACTTAAAAAGAAAAAAATCATGTAAAACTCTTGATGAAATCAGTTTTCATTACCTAGTTAAAAGGCCTATAATCCTTCCATAGGAATCATGTGTATGCCTAACGGAATCAACATAGTCTCAATTTGAATATTCATTTTCCATAGGGTTTCAAGACATATTTCAAGTTGTCTGAATGGCATAATCCTGTATGTATGCCGTTATGCTGTAATATCATCCATCAGTTGATGCATGGGGCTTTTTAAAACTCAGTCTTACTTTCCTGGTTTGAGAGTAGCTTCTCTCCAGTTCTCATTAGCACATTGGAGTAATTCTGAGGGGTCTGTAAAAAGCTTTATTCTCCTTCCAGGTGCATGATAGAAATTTGGAAATTTAATTAACACTCTGCAAAAAGCTAACAAAAGGACTACAGACATGCTCTAGGACTTGCAAATTGTAATCAAATAATTTCAAGCATTTGCTTGAGAAAGTTATGTATCATCTTAAGGTTACTGATAAAAATAATTATTAGCATAATTATAAGTAAAGCATTATACTGAGGTAGGTTAAAATGTATTTGTAGATGTATAAGGAACATCTCAGTATAATTACTTACCTTTTTCTTTCTCTTGTGCCAGGATACCTTGCTCCTGCCCAAAATATACCTAAAGAGTAATGCATATCTTAACACAGAGTAAATAAATACTAAAATGCATTAATAACTCACTCTTGAAAATGTAAAGTCACTCAGAACTTACAGGTAATTAATCTCTCAAAAGAGCATATCCAGCTGCAAATTAAACTACTTAAAATCTAATGATGAAGCAAGGTAGGAATGCCTTAACTCTTCCCTTGAGAACAAGTGTTGGGACCAAGTTCTTGATTTATGTCTTCTCCAGTAATACCTTCTACCTGATGTAATGTCCTCCTCCCACCTGACACATAATCCTGGAGTAGCTCCCTTTTTGAGTGAACTCTTCTGGCTTAAAAGTAGCCCCATTCCCTTTATTACCAGTGCTTTAATGCTGATTTATTACTTAAAACAAACTTCTGTGAATAAAGTTCTGTAAATGCTTTATAATATACTCACCAATATAAATGTGCAGTCCTGTTTATAAACTGCACCTTAACTTATTCCACAAACAAGATCCACTATGATGAAACCTTTGTGGGATACCACATGCCTGTGCCAAGTATCACTCTGTTATTTCACTAAATTGGAGACAGAGAATGTTCTTCCTTCTGAAAGGAGCACCCCATTTCATCTTAACCCTTAGATTAGTAGACATGTTAGGACAGTTTCCCAGAGCAGAGGACTCCTCTAAAATAACACCTACACACAGCCAAATAGCACACTACTCAGCAACTGACTGGACACCTGAGAGTCTCTGCTTTGGTGGTACTAGGACCGTGTCTCCAGCACCACAGACCAGGATTTGTCACTCTTTCTTAACTCACTCCAAACTTAAAGTCTTACAATGTTTAAAGAGAAACACAGTCAACATCCTTCACAAAATGAGAAGGAACAAAATCCAGAGACATCAGTCACTAAAAAGTACAAATAGAAGAAATGTAACAAAACCACATCCAGAAAGGTTTGATCTGGTCCATGGGAAGGGAGCTCTTCAAAAACAAACCATGCTAGCCCAGTATTTTTCTAGACATCATGACTAAAACAAAACATTTAGAAAAATATAAACTTAGTCTAAATGATGAATTTCACATATTCCTTAACTGCTTCAAGTCCTGTTCCAGATCATTTATGAAGATGTTAAAGAGCACAGGGCTAAAGGTGGAGCCCTGTGGAACCCCACTAGTGACAGGTCCCCAGTCTGATTGTCACCTCATTCACTGTAACCCTTTGGGTCCAACCCATGAGCCTGTTGCTCACCCATCACATAACACTGTGTGCTGGACATTTTGTCCAGGAGGATCCTGTGAGAGACACCATCAAAAGCTTTGCTGAAGTTCAAAAAGATTACTATGCACAAGCTTGATGAGTTGTTGAATGGAAAAGAAGCAGGCTGCAAGGTGCTATTCTTATTTGATCTAAAGGCTGGGCATGATATTTACAGGTTCATTTGTCTAAAGGCAGATAGAAAGTGCTGCCAAGATCCTGACCTATTGATTAACACAAAGGGTGTCGTCTGCTAGATGTACATTAAACCTAACAAATTGAAGGCTGAGCTGGTGCACATCTTTTTTTTTAAAAAGACAACTGTTTTTAAATAAAAGACTAAGCTGTAAAAGAGTTTATTGCATTTGCCATTTAGTCTCTTCAGGTTACTAATAGATATAAAATGGGTCTACCTATGAAATAAATAAATAAAATTTGAAAATACCATTCTAATTGCAGTATCAATTTTTCGTATTGTAGCTTCCAGCAATTAATTTTTTTCTTTCACACTTTAATGACTATCCTGAAAGAGTTTTCAGCATTACAAATCAACTCTTTGTAAAGGTACCACTGCTCTGAATGAATAACATGTATCCTCTTCACACAGTGGAACAGGCTCATTTTTCTAAATTATAACACTGTATTCTTACAACATTTCACAATTCCAAAGAGATTTAACTCCAAGTATCCATATGCAAATATTCAACTATTCCTACAGTAGTTCCAGGAAACTCTAATTTAATTCAAGTACCTTGACAAAAATTTCATTACCTACGACAAGAAAAGGACTTCTAAAATATTAAAGCTTCTAAAAACCTTCAAAAAATCAAGTTTTTGTGACAGAGACTCCAACTTTATCACTTGAATGTTACAGAGTACATCATAGCCTTCCCTCAACCCCACCAAAAGTGCTACACAGCAGATGTTTCAGCAATAAAGTTGAAATACAAAAAGTTGGCATCACATAATTGATCTTGGAAACTGCTTTTTTTTACTCTTTTGTATTTCTATAAAATACAGATACAAGATGCCTCTTCATACAAAACTGAATTTGGACTGACATTTAAAATAAAAAAAAAAACTATTTAATTCTTTTGTGGGGAATAGAAAGTCTACCTTCAGACTAATTAAGCACTGAAAGTAAAGCACTGACTCCATCAAACTGTCAGAAAAAAGTTAGAAACTCCAATTTATTGAAAACACTAGCAAGGCAGAGAATTATTTTCTTTTTTTTCTGTCAGCTCCTTTTTTCAGCTGTGTAAATGAGCAGAAGGAAAGATGATTTTTCAGAGATACTATCTCTGCTCAATTGTATGGTGATGGATGTAACGATATCTCTATGTCAGTGAAGTACAGCCTAGGAAAAGCAGTATAATTTGAGATATTTAAAAGAATATGCTAGTGAAGTAAAGGAGGTTTGAAGTGATAATTAAATACTGTGTTACATACACTTGTACGTTACAGACAAGGACACATTGTGCAACCCTTATTTGCACTGGTGAACACTTACAGGAGCAGTCCTACTGACGTCAGTGAGACTACTTATGTGGGTAAGAGCTCACTAACATGTGAAGGGTTGTGCAACAAAGCCCCAAACACGTCTCATTCCACACATTGTTTCAAGCTTTGTTCCTCAACCACAAATTTTTCTCTAATAGTGCTAATAATATTATTTCACTAATATTACCACTCAGAAAAATATGTGAGAGCATACAACTTGTTTAGTGGTGTCTGACATACTCCAGTTTTTCAGCTAAACACCACAGCAGAGGCACACAGAATTGCAGACTTTCTGAGGATGGCAGGATCTCTACAGATTGTCACCAAAGTGACCCTCTGCTCAACTTGGATCACCTGCAGTGGGCTTCTCAGGGTTCTGGTCTGCCAGCTTTGAGTATCTCCAAGGATGGAAAGAGACTCCACACCCTCTCTGTGCACCCTCTGTCAGTGTTCAGGAGTTTTTCTGTGCTCAGGTGGAAATCCCTCTGTTTCAGTTTGCACTCATTGCATTTTGTCCTCTTGCTGGGTACTGCCAAGAAGAACCTGAACCAGCTCCATCTCTTTTACTTTCCCCTCCATAAGATACTTTCACAAACAGGTAAGATTCCCCCCAAGTCTTTCTTTTCTCCAGGCTGAATAGTTCAGTCTCAACCATCTTTATGGCCCTTCACTGGACCCACTCTACAATGTCCACGTCTCCTGTACTGGGGAGTACAAAACTGGGCCCAGTACTCAAGATGTGCCTCACCAGGGCTGGCTAGACTGGCAGGATCACCCTTTGACCTGTTGGCAATTTTCTTCCCAATGTAACCAGAATGCTGCTGGCCTTCTTTGCTGTAAGGGCACACAGCTCGAGCAGGTTCAACAGAATTACAGGAAGAAATGCTACAGAGATTTCTACTTTCTGGCAGGTGAAATAAATAAAAATACCTTCTACTGACTTGGATGTTGGCATCACAGAATAAAAAACAACATATGGCATTGGCTGCTTTTCCAAAAGCTTTCACTGCTGTGGCAATGCTCTACGCATGCAATCTCATCTGGCAAAACATCTTCCACCAATACTATTTTTGACAAGAATTCAAATAATCTACTTGTTACTATTTTAAGAATTCCTTGTTGGCAACCACAGCAGAACAAAGACGCAGTGTTTCAGTCATGCCCCTAGTTTTTATTATAAAGCTTAAGCAAATGCCAAGAATTCAAGGCTAGTTTCAAAAATTAAAAATGAGCAGCTGCATCTTTTCCCCGTCCTCCTCCCCTTCATCATCTCCCCACCCTCTTTTGTTTGTTTTGGAGACAGTGTAGCTCACAAACACATGTTCACCTCCAAAAAGCATCCATAGAAGAAAAAGGATTGGGGAAGGGGGGAGACAAGCTGGAAAGAGCAGAAGTGAAAGCAAAACAGGAGAGATGAAAACTGAGAGTTTGTATTTGTACAGGACTTGGCAAACGTGTTTTAAAACAATTCCAGCATTCACAGGATGCATATCCTGCACTGTGCCTTTGCCATAACAATTTATACAAACTTTTCACAGGCAAAGATGATAAAGTACTCAATGAGGAAAAAATTCTGGTAGAATCGCTTCTAATAATTGCTTTATAACAGCCTGGTTTGTCTAAAGCCTATTTGAACTTGGCCATTGACTACATTCAGAAAACACTTTAAGACTATAAATATGTCCATGTAAGATAGACACTGTAACACATTAAATTGAGGTATATTTCCACAAGGCTAGTCATAAATTTTCACTGTAATGTGTTACAGTACTGAGGGTTGAGATTCTGATTTCAGTCTGGCTCGCTGACCAACCAAATAGCTCTCATGAGCCCATGATAGGTCCCTCGCAATATCCTACAATGACCAAAAAAACAAAAAAACAAAAAACCCAAAAAAACCAGAAAAACAAAAAAAAACCAAAAAAAAAACCCAAAAAAACCCCAAAAAACTAAAACCAGACCTAAAAAAATCACATTGATAGCACATAAACAGGTTGATCCACTGCCAAAACTAGCCAAAAAACCTGTATCATAAAATATCTAATAGGAAAAGAACACAAAAGAATCTCAGAAATTTTAAATTAGACAAAATAAAGAGATTTAACAAATAGGTAACTATCAACATTTTTAAAGTCCTTCAGATTCACTCTAGGAAAGCCTCCAAGACTGCAAAATCTGTAGGCTGGAGAATATAAATTTTAATACTATTCAATTTAACTGACAGTGACATGAAAGATCTGGAGAAAATCCAGCACACCCAAGATAACTAAAAAATGACTCCACATTGTACTGCAAGAAAAATGGCAGCAGGAGGTCTCTCAAGGATACGGTATCAATGACAAAAAGCAGTCATAAATACCAGTACATTACTCTTTCTCCTTCACTATCACTGTCACATTATTTTACAGATTAATGGCTTAGTAATTTTGTGAACAGCAGTTCTGAGGACTTAATAGTGCTGGCGCTGTTCATGTTACTACACGAGCTAACAAACGTACCTAATAATCAAATTCATCCAAGTCCCTGGCATGCCTTTCCAGCAAACAAGCAATCCTGCAATGCTTCTGTTTAAGCAATGGTGACACACATACTCCAACTTTGTTACAAGATATCCAAGCATTCCAAAATCTGTAGACACCAAATATTTTCATAAGTAAATTGAACACACTTAACATGACAGCAGTTGGGGAAATTTTAATCTGTATGGATTTTTAGTTGGGGCATGTGCAGAGGATAGTAACAGGAACAAAGAGAGAAGCACAGGGTAATTAAAAATGCATCAATGCAAATTCTTTAGGCACAGTCATCTCCTCATGTGATAGAAAGGCTCAAGAAATACTGGATATATTATCCCCAGGAAAAGGTCACAGGGCTACGTAGATGGCTACATTTTCACCATGGATCAATGGGCAGAGTAAAGCTGGGAGAACTACAAAGAAAATGCAGAAGAAAACTTCAGAGGCATGAGGATGAACACGGGTTAGAGACTACAAAGACTATTCAAGAGATAAAGGAATGACTAACTAAACTAATATAAAATTAACCAGAAATAAACCCTAAAACCAAACCAACCAAAAAAAAAAAAAAAAAAAAAAACCCAAAACACAAACTGACAGCTTTTGCCAAAATCAAGTTATCCTGTCTACCTGTGTGAACCTTTATGTTGTAGTAAAGAGTGAAGAGGACAGGAATAGGCAGTCCAAGCTGAGGGAAGGCAGATCTCTTCAGCAACACTGATAACCTCCTATGGTCTACAGTTATTGGGGATTACAGCCTAAAATGTGGAAGAATGAATGCATGCCATTCGAGAGGCCTCATAGCTACACTAATTTGCAAGTGCATAATGTCTAGGAAAGATCAGCTAACATGCTTTTCAGATTCAATAAACCAGTACTTTTTAAAAATATCCAAATCTAATCAATTAGTTTCTTAGAAGAAGCTGGAAAGCAGAATTTCCCAAGAAACAAATATTCCAATATTCTGAAATTTGGTTTTATTTGTAACCAGTATTATAAAGACAATTTATACGAGTATGAAAATTGGGAACATTTTTGTTTGTTTTTCATTTTACTACTTAGTATTTCATTATTTTCTTTAGAATTCTGAAAAATGTAAACTGAGTTATTTCCTCATAATCTTTCTATTAGAATGTTTGTACTTTCATTTCAACAAACCTGCATTTTCCAGAACGTACAAGTGAGTGGTGAGAGCCCACATCTCCATGCCACTCAAAATTCCTCTATTATGCAATATGCAGACATGTGCTTCTTTCTTTAACTTTCCTTACTAGAAGCACTGGAATGAGCTAAACCTTACTAATTGATTTATTTGACAAACCATTAAGGAAAATACATTACAGGTAACATGAGCTTCCTTAGAGTCAGGCAAAGAAAAAAATACAGTGAAATCAAGCAGTATTTTTCAACGCAAGAAGGCTACCTAGTCAATCTGAAATACCACCAAAGAGACACAGACAAAGTAGAGTCAAAACTGCTATTCGAGAACAGTTTTATGCATAACCACTCCCGACTGAGCACTTAAGTGTTTAAATGGGATCTTTTAAAGCTATACTCAATACATTTGTAAAAACCATCATTTAAAAATAAAAATATTAGAAAACTGGATTAACATTTGCAGCTTTTCTTCAGAAAAAGAACAGTATGACACACACAAAAAAAAAACCAAACCCAAAAAAAAAAACCAAACCCAAACCTGAAAGAAGAACTTTTTTGGAAGAATAAATCCCAAATATAATGAGACAAAATCAATGGGTTTACTGATGTAAAAAAATTTTTCATGAATAAAGAATTTTAAAAAGAATATAATTTTCCATAAAGTTAAATACCTGCTAGTTATCATTAATTTTTAGTTGCTTTAATTTTGCAATTAAGCATAGAAATGGAAAAGCACAGGGTAATTTTTTTTGGAACAGTTAAGGAAAATAGCAAATTTTATTTGTTGGAGCTCTCCAGTTAACGTCAAATCCATTTTGACATTTAAGTGTTCTGACAATGAGTATCAAGCTTATGTCAACAATAAAATATGCAGGGGATGTTTTCCAAACTTACAATTGCTACAAAAGGTGAATGAAATATCTGGAGCTTGGTGGAGTTTTGGGGTGCAGGGGGAATTCGATTTGTTGGGGTTTTATGGTAGATGATAATAAGAACTTGAAATGCCTTCTTTAGAAATCTGTTGTATTCATCAGCATTTTCTTTATTCCAGAAAAATTATGTTCTAAGTGTTCAGAAAATATATATAGCATGCACTTTATACAGAGTGACAAAACCCAAAAGAATCAGCTGGAATTTAAGCAATCTGCATAAGAAAAGTTTTAATTAAGGAAAAGCCATAAACCTAAGCTATCAGAGTGATATTCTGCTTCCTCCTGACATGCTGTGTCATGTATTTGACTTCAAAAGATAAATTAAAAGAATAATGGTCAACAGTTCATTATTTCAAGTTACTATACATACAACATAGCAGCTTAATGAGCTTCTGGTTTGTGGTCTCTTCATTCAAAAAAACAATGAAAACCCTTGGTGAGAGATCAACTGCTAAGATACTCCTTGAGATTTATCTGGGAATACATACAGATGGGATGCGCATCTCTCCTGTTATTCAAACTGAGAAAAAAAATTTCTCCTATAATATTCCAGAGAAATATCTTTGAGCTTTGCTCTCCTTGATGCTTAGGGCATGCATTTACAACATATTCTGAACTATCATAATTTCCTCTAAATCAAAGAAACACAACATGAAAAATCTCAGGGTACACTGTCATTGCTGCTATGACCAGAGGGATGCCAAACATCCAAGACAGTCTGAAACTCTGGATGTGATCAGTATATTGCTAACACAGGCCAAAAGGAACCACCAAACACAGTATTTTATACAACTGCTCAGTAGTAGGAACACCTGCAAAGAAGGTAAAATGTGTACTCTGTTACCCTCCATGGTCAATGTTCTTTGAACCAACAACCCTTAAATCCATGCAGAATGCATTAGCCAGCAGGCAGTGAGGAGCTCTGGCTGGAGGCAGGTGAAAGAGGGAGGGAAGACACCGAGAAGTGACAAAACCAGAAGCAGAAGAGCAACAGTATTTCAGCACAGGGACCGTAGCACTCAGCTGGCAGCAGGGGTACACCCTGATCCAAGTTTGTTCTCATAAAATACTTCTGGTTCCCATACAGTGAAATTTTACTATACAATATACATTGTAGATGTATATGTAGATGATAACAATAAGGGGGTATTTTGTTTTGATTTAAGTACATCTCCTAGAACAACATCACATCCATCTACATGCACAATTTTTATTGGGCTTTGCTTTTAACACGTAGAGGCAAATGCTACTAAACTGTTATATCAGTGAAGGACTTCTGCTTTCCACTTCCCTAAGAGAATTGTAATGCCCATGCTGGAAAGATGTTCCGCAGTTACAATGATAAAGACTGCAAATCCAGAGATAAAATACTACTACTTTGTTATCAGGACTTAGGGATCCCCTTCACCACCCACAAAAAGAGAAATCCACTGTAGAAGGGTGCTACTTCAAAAAGTTCCTGTACAAAGATCTAGTGTCCAATCGTTCCACACACATGCTAGAACAGCTATTCCCTTGATGGAGCTTTAATTAAATTGATAGAAATCTACCATAACTTCCCCCTATTACTGAGGATACATAATTACACTTGCCAAACTAATACAGCATTTAATAATTTTATAGATTTATCTGCTTATTCTATAAAGATGCATAAAGCTTATTTCATTTGCACTACCAAGCAAAGATATTAGCTGAAATATAGTACATAAACACAACACATACTTGTACGGCCATTTGAAAATGACCACAGGAATAAATATTGCAGCCAGTGTGATGGTTAAATTATGGCAAGTGAATGAACAATTGGAAGAGTTCCCATTTCAGAGAACTGTTTTAAATGAGGTAGTAAGCACATATACAATTTACCTTGGGGAGCATCAGGAAGCAGATGAACAGCTGAATTCATTATACTAAAAAATGGTTCTGACTGTTTTGCTCATAGAGAAACCTCACCCAGAATAGCAGCACTTTAGTTGGGTCATGAAAAGTGAAATTCTTCTTTCCACTCAATTAGAACAGTGAAGGAACAGCACCAAAAGATACACACTACTCTTATGCCCAGTATAGCACTGATTTCACCTTGCTTTCACGTGTCTTGGTTTCTTTGAAGAAGCATAATGAGTAAAAATTTAATTAAAAGAAAAAATTACAGATGCACCACATGCACTCACAAGAAAACAAGCCAATGTCACGGTGCCTTGATGCTGGAAGTTGTTTTCTAGTTCAGAACAATGATACTGAAATTAAGAGCAGTGTAATGGCTGGATTATTAGAAGCAGAATCTTTAAAACACCCTCAGCTTTTATTTGTAAAAAACAGATTGCCTCTGAAGATAGAAGAAAACAGTGATGCAGAGGTTTGTATGCTCTTTGATGCCACTCCTTCTTAATACATGTATATAAAAATATATATTAAAAAACTAGTTCTTAAAGCTTTGTCCTCCCACATTTCCTATAATTGAACTCTATCAAGCTATAAATAACACTGGGTATACTTGTATTTTAGGGCCCACAGCCACTACCTTGTTATTTGAAGACAAAGCAAAGACCTGTCTTCAAAAAAAAATAAATACAGTTTTTGTTATGTTTACAAAACAAATTTCTATTTAAATATCACCCACAGGTGCTATAAACATGGATTAATTAAACCCATAGTCATTCAAGAATATCAATTTTATGATCATTTAAAATAAAAAGAGAAGTTAAATGATTTGTGCACTTTTTTTTCCTCTAAGTTTGAAGGAGTCCAAATTACTACCTCATTATATGTTATAAACACACAGAGCTTTAAAATCTTACAGTATTCCTGACACTTAAAGATTAACTTAGGTCAGTATTTTAGTCTTAATGTTATAGCTATAAACTCATAAAAAATGAATATTTCACCATTGATGTCTCTAACTGAAAACCTTGTATATTATTTACAACTCCTACAAAGAGATCTAACAGTATCTCTACTCATGTGCACAATGACTTTGCAGTACATACCCTGCATAAACATTTTCAAATGCGATTTGTGTCAGCTTCTTTTAATCATCTGAAGTACTGTCTGCCTTTCACATTCCCAAACAAATAGTTTGCACAGCTGAAATGTTGGCTGCTCGTAAGCACCTATCTCCACTCATTTAAAGATATGCTGCTGCTGCCAACAGAGAGAAGTTTCTGTCGGTCATTTTCTTCTACTTACCACAATACTATACACACAGAAATCTATCCTGAGGGCTCAACACTGACCAAATTATCAGTATGGACCAAAAAATCTCGATAATACAGTTACATGAAAATAATTGTATCACACAAGAGGAATATAGAGTTTTAAATGGTTTGTGATGGGCCTTACATTTATGAGCCTAGCATTTTAAGACTCTCATCTAATTAACCTTATTTTCAGAAGTATGAAGCTTTCCCATTAACTTTTATTGGACTCAGTAATGTTGTCATGTCCTGAATGTGCAGTCATCTTTTTCAGTTATACTTTAAAAAAAACCAGAGCAATTGAAATACACAGACCTCACTGATTTTTAAGATCAACTATAAACTCTGAGAACAGTAAAAGGTTCTCACACTTTGCAGTTCACCCTAAAAAGCAGACATAAATCTAGCCAAATCAATGCACTTTGAAATACTGCAATGACTCTATGGATATTGTATTAAATAGAGACATGGAATAAATCTTAATTATTTCTAAAATCAGGAATAAATTTATAAATCCTATTAAATTATATACTTGTAGAAGATATACATCCTCAGTGAAAGATCCTCTTTAACGAGATAAAGGAATATTAAGCAAATAACTTACACTATAGGGAAATGTCACTGTTTCTGGAAAAAAGGAGTTGTTGTCACAGATGTCATAACTACTAGAAAGTATCCCAATGCTTTTCACAAATATAGGTAGCACAGCAATAACAGGAATTTTATTTGGAACTTGAAAACATTCAAAAGGACAACAAGTCAAACTTGCAGAGTATACCCTCACAAAAAGCTGGCAGATGCTTTAATAAGCTTTTTAAATGAGGTATATAGTCCTGCAGAAGCCACAGCAGTATTTATTTCTATGACAGTTACCCAATATGCTTCACTTCTTTTGTAAATCCTACCACTTAGTGGAAAGATAGAATTTACATATTTGGATAATTCAAACCAAGTTAACATAAACTGATGTAATAACATTGTGGCTTTCAAGTGATACAAGGTAGACTGTCAGTTTAAATGAATATAAATCAAGGGTGTCCAAAACTTTTCTGTTTGATGCGCAGGCAGCGCAAAACAACAGGTAGAGGCTCTAGGCAACAACTGTCCCATCACTGCTTCCTTCTAATCCACACACTGCATTCCTTCAGTCCATGAAGTTTGAGCTTGCCTGTTTGTAATTGTAATCTCATACCATCATTTGAACTGAAACCTCCTATTACTCCTTTTTCTTTTAAGGTATTTTCTTCAATACTTAGGAAGAAAGAGCCACTGGGAAAAAAAAAGTCAACCAGGGTAGAACTGCACAATTCAGCACAGCTTCATGTGCAGAAAGTTTTCCTTATCAAATCTGATTTCCTTTTATGACAAGGTAGACCACATAGTGATCAGGGGAAGCCAGTTGACATAATCTTTGGATACCAGTAGAGCTTTTGATATTGTCTCTCACAGGATCCTTCCGGACAAAACATCCAGCACACAGCTGAACAAACTCCTTATGGGATGGGTGAGCAACTGGCTCACAGGTCAGGCACAAAGGGTTACAGGGAATGGGGTGACATCAGACTGGGGACCTGTCACTAGTGGGGTTCCACAGGGCTCCATCTTAGGCCCTTTGCTCTTCAATATCTTTGTTAATGACTTGGACACAGGACTGGAAGGGATACAGAGCCAGTTCACGGAGGATACAAAACTGGGAGGAGCTGTTGAGTCCCTTGAGGGCAATCACAACCATATGAAGTTCAACAAGTGAAAGTGCCAGATTCTGTACCTGGGATGGGGCAACCCTGGATGTACAAACAGGCTGGGGAATGAGATGCTGGGGGCAGTGCTGTGAAAAGAGACCTGGGAGTCCTGGTCAGTGGCGAGTTGAACATGAGACAGCAGTGCCATGGCAGCCAGGAGGGCCAACCCTGTTCTGGGGGGCAACAGGCACAGCATCACCAGCTGGGCAAGGGAGGGGATTGTCCTGCTCTGCTCTGGGCAGCCTCACCTTGAGTGCTGGGGGCAGTTTTGGGTACCATAATATAAGAAAGACATTAAGCAGTTAAAGAGCATCCAAAGTAGGGTAACAAGGATGCTGAAGGGCCTTGTGGAGAAGCCATATGAGGAGGGGGTGAGGTCACTCGGTCTGTTCAGCCTGGAGGAGCCCTCACTGCAGTTACAACTTCCTCATGAGGGGGAGAGGCAGGTACTAATCTCACCTCTGTGGTGACCAGTGACAGGACCCAGGGAAATGGCCTGAAGCTGTGTCAGAGTAGGTTTAGATTGGCTGTTAGGAAAAGATTCTTTGTCCAGAGAGTGGTCGGGCACTGGAACAGCTTGCCAGGGAAGTGGTTACAGCACCAGCCTGACAGAGCTCAAGAAGCATTTGGACAATAATCTGGGGCACATAGTGTAACTCCTAGGGAGGGTCCTGTGAAGGAACAGGGACTGGACTTGATAATCCTTGTGAGTCCATTCCAACTCATCATATTCTGTGACTGTGTGATTCATCTGCTGCAATTTAGCCTAAGTTCTCCATGGAACACCGACCATCTGAAAACATCAGCCCCTTTGCTAAATTGCTGAATATTATTTTGAACAGTTGCATTATAAGCAGTGGTGGCCTATCTACCATTTTCACCAAGATCATATCGAAAACACACCTGTTCTCTCCAAAGCTTATGTTTTGCACTTACAGCCATCATTTTGTATTAGAATAGAAACAGTAATGCAACACAAATGTGCACTACAGTATTCCTTATGTCAGGCTCCTTCAATATACCTTTATTTGCACCTAAATTATTTCCTGTCCAGACTTCTGTAATTCCCCGTATGCCATATTAAATGCACAGATTTTTCGCAAAGCTTGAACACTGTGGCTATATTTTGGTGCTGCACTATTTAAGCTTTTTATCACCTCTCTTCTCCCTCCACTCCCACCCCTCCTCTGCCACCTCCAGCACAGACTTCCTACAGCCACTGTCAGGGTAATAGTTTGAAAATTACATGTTGGTTTCCAGACTTGCCATAATTGAATTCCCTCATACCCTGAAACTCAAATATTCACCTAATCTCTTTGCCTGATCACTTTGTCTCAGCTCCTTGCTGTCTTCATCTTGCATTTTTCTACAGCTAGGGACAGAGATATTGAACTTTCAGTTGTCTTCAGTCTACATACACATCAGGAATATTTTGGCCCTTCTGTAAACAATAGGTTTCTATCTGAGGTAACATTAAAGCAAACACTGCGCAAATTCTTGCCCTCTCCTAGATTATAGGTGCCTTCTAATGGATTTTGGAAGACACTTCTTATAAAGAGCAGGAAGTAAAAGCAAACAAAACTGCTTAATTACATGAATTTAACAGCATAGTGTTCTCATACCAAATTATGTTTTGGAAGAAATGAAAGAGCTGTGAAAGACAGCCTTAAACTATTGTTCTCTGTGAAAGAAAAAGCAGGAGGAGATTTCTAAAATCTCATAAATCTTCCATTTTCCTAATTGCTGCCAAGATTCAGGGAAAAGACTAAAGGGCTTAAATGCAAGTCACTCACTAATTGTCTGGGGTTTTTTGTTTGGTTTTTTTTAATTATTGTAAACAAAGTAAAGTGTAATTTTCACTATTACAAAGCTTCTGGATTTAAATCCCATATTTATACATTCAAATTTACATGACAGAGGTTATTAAAAGGACCCAATTACACAGTAAACAGCACAGAAGCACAGAATATGAGACAATCTAAATTTCTTTCTGTGATCTGAAACAAGATCAAGTAAGTACTTTTAAGTGCACCCCTTCTTAGATATCATTTCAAAGTTCTTCCTAAAAGTCTGTGGTAGCAAGCACTCCAGCTTATATTGGTAAACTGTCGTAGTATTTCTTACTATTTAGTCAGTGTCTCCCTGAGGTTTTCTCTTGCGATACCATGACCTCTTATGGAAAACAACTGTCTTGCTTCACGCACCAACTTCTCTCAAACTGATGTCTATGTTCTACATTGCCCTCTTCAATCCATCTTCTCTATTTTAGAGGGACCAAAATTTATGATGTTTTCTCAGTCTCCTACAAGTCTGTTTCTTTCCTCTGGATTCTAACTCATTGCTACCACAGAGATTTGTCTTTCAACATACACGTTATTTTGGCTACAGCCTCACCAGTGGTGAAGAGAGGGAAATTGCTTTTTCACATTTCCACTGTAATATTTCTATTATTAAGACTTCTGCCATACTTTGACTTACTCATTTTTCTATCCAGTACTACCCCGGTATCTGATTCTGCATTACTTATATCTACCTATTTCTGATTTGACATTTACATATGTTGTATTCAGCATTATTTATCATTCTTTACTTGGTTCATTACTGGGAACTACTCCAGTTTATCAAGATTTTTGATTCATATACCCTCTTTGCAGCTTCTCTCTTGTTTGGTGGCATCCACTGATATTTGTACATGTACAGTCATGTTTAACACCATCTTCCATGAAAGATATGAGATAAATGTAGCCCAAGAAAAGGCTTGTGTGTGCTGTTAAGTTCAAGAGAAAATTATTCTTTGAGTAACACTGTCCACTTTGTAAAGTAATCCCAGCATTATTTCAGTGAGAGCTCCCTGTTTTATCTCTGATAATACACAGAACAGCATTAAAGTTGAGATAAAGTTCTATAGCTCACTACAGCAGCTCCCAAACCAAGAAGCAGAAAAGCCTGAAGTAGTACAAGAGAAGGAAGGAGGAGATAAAAAAAGAGCACAAGAAATATTTAGTTTATCATTAGAAACCACTACCACATACAAGTCACAGTAGTGATGGACAGCTATTATTGGTATCCCTTCTGAATCATCAAGAGATGAGAACTTGGGAGAGGCTCTCAGAGACACAGAGGAAGCACACAAGGGCATGGAGGGAAAATGCACATCCCGTTCCCAAGCAGTGTTGCCACACTGCAAACTTATTGCCTCACAGAAAGCAGCTCTTGTCTGCCCAGGACAGCAATACAGCACACCCAGGCATGGGTGCAAGCACGTCTGCTGGGTCTGGAAGAAAGAACCAGCAGCAGGCAACTGAAACCCAGTACTGACTGGGACGGAGAGGGCAGTGCCAGAGAACTAAAGCCTTGAACAAAGAAATCAAGAATTTCATCAAATACTGCTGCTTAGGCTGTAGCTAAGTTCCAGAAATGCTGCTACTCAGCACTGTTAATACAGCTGTGTAAAGTGTTTGGTCATAGCTTACCATCTTACAGTCATTAGATCAGCCTTAAGTGCACATTTCAAATTCATTTACAACTTCCCTCTGGCTCAAATTGCCAGGCGTTTTGTAAGGAACATCTTGGGAGCTGTCTCACACAAGCTGTAACTCATTTTACATCTCACTATTTCTGATTATTTTATTAAGTGGTACATTTTTTTGGTTACTCTGCATTACATAACCTTCATTTTCCTCCTCTCATGTCATGTTGTATGTTCTGTATACAGATTTAAAAACATCTAGAACATCACAAATATATTGCTAGACTACTCTTCACACAAAGACCTGTCTTTGAAAATAAAAACTGAATTATTGTAAAAGGGGTTTATCAGTAAGATTCAGGATCTGTTTTAAAGTTAATTTTACCCAAAAGAAAATTATTTCATGAATTTTAACTAATATAAGCAATACAAAAACCATTTTAGCAAAAGCAAAAGAAGTGTGCACAGCCTGGTGCTTTCCTTAAAGACAGTGAGATCATGCTGCTGACTATAATGAAATCCATTTCAGCCTCCAAATCGCTAAAGGACAAAAATTATACAATTACTCACATTAAAACATAATTATCTTTTCATGTTATTATTAAAAATTATGCTAACTGATAAAATGAGAATTTAAGCTATTTTGTATTTTATACACATTAACATTTCATGAGTATAAACTATTTAGAGTCACATTACATAGGAAATTAATACTATGTATGATGGCTTCCAGTGAGGACTTGTGAAATGTTTTTGACTTCAAAATAATAATTGCAATTCTTTCTAAAATTATCTGGGGATAATTATTCTTGAATCCCTAGGGTGAAAAATCATCCTGCTGAAGTCAGCTAATGAAATTTGGCCTCTATTAATTACAGTATCTATCTGTAGTTCCTCTTGCAACGTATAAGCAAAGATTTTTCAGACAAAAGCTTTTTATAAATGTAACGATTTTGAAACTATACAGGTATGTGCACAATATCTGGACCTCTTTTTGTTGTATTTTTGTTGTTAATGGTTAACTGAACACTAGCCTTTTAGTCATGTTTCATCATATATTCTCTTTAGAAGTATTCTAGAGTGACTACAGTCTCTAGAAACCAGCAGTAGAGAACTATGAGAACATCTGTCCTTTTCCATGAAGAGGATTCACAAAGCACTTTTTGTAGACTTTATCTTGAGAATTGTGTACAATAACCAGACTAAGAAGGGGAAGAGAGCCAAGGGAAACCCTTCCATACAATCAGAAGGAAAGCTCACTATCACGTGGTAGAAAAGCACGGTGCCTTAATGAAATTCACTGCATCATTTGTTTCTAGTAATAATTCCCTGAAACATCAGAGTTGCACTTAATTTAAGCCACGCTCTGTTCATTCTGACTTCTTATGCAGTCAAAAAATACATAATAGATCACTTCAGAATGATTTAGCTATCTCTTAAAACAGCTACATACTTGAGAAGCAACATAGTCTTTTAGAATCATAAAATGGTTTGTGTTGGAAGGGACCTTAAAGATCATCGAGTTCCAACTCCCCTGCCATGGGCAGGGACACTTCCACCAGACCAGGTTGCTCAACGCCCCATCCAGCCTGGACCTGAACACTTGATGCTGTGCATCCAATCTAACCCAGAGCTACTCGGCACACATCCTGCAGGCCTTTCCTGACTGGAAATCCAGCTGAATTTTGCAACAGTGGCTATACAGCCAGCAGAGTGTCAGTCCCAAGAGAAATTACACTTTCAGATACCCAAAAGAGTACTTTGAGCAACACTGAGCATTAGCATAATCCTATGCAACTGTGAAAAGCTGTTTTGCAGAAGACCTTCATGTTTGGCATTTTACAGACACACACACACAAACTTTTGCTCCTGTGATGAATGGACGAAATTCTGCAAATAGACGACAAGTAAGATATATGCCTTAATACACAAAGTAGCCCAAAGTGAGTCTAAATATTTTAATAACACACATTAGAAGGCACATATAACACATACACTGATGTTCACTTTATCATCACTAAAAATGACACGTTAAATTTAGCATCAACCTTGTACTTCATAACACACAGAGAAATCTCCTTTGGTTCAGGTAGCATTAAAAGCAGACCTCCAAAAGAGTTATGAGATATTTCCTGAAACCCAGTAGCTTCCTAAAAAAGTTTTGGATGAGGATTTGAATTATTAACCCAAGATAACCATGTTAGTGCCATCCTGCCACCACTTCATTATAGCAGCAACGCTTCAAAGGCTAGCAGCCTCAGGGGGGCTTCAACAACAGTAGCTGCTGCAGTGGCTACTCAGGTCATTGAGACCTGAGATTAATTGGGTTATCTTGGCATGTCTGCTTTGGATTTGGCTTTGCAGCAGCATGAAATAAAACCATGACTGTATATTCCTATAAATACATCTGCACAAGCACAGAAGTGTAGAAAAATTGGACACACATATAGAAATTCCAAACAGCAACACAAATTTTGAAACATTTATATAGATGAACTTGCCATTTGCAAACAGCAGACTTGAATAAATATATAAAAATAACCACATGACTATGAAACATTACATTTCCTATCTTAAAAATAAGCTTAAAGCTTTGAAGTCATGTAAGCTCATGACCTCATATTATTTCTAAAGGTTTTAACATCCTGCACTATTCGGCACAAAGTTATTTTGTTAAGAAAAATTAACAGGAGAAAAGGTAATCCTTCTAAAGCAGGAGCTTATCTTTCAAAATCTGAAGCACTAAACCTACAGTTTAATACAGAAAATGCAGCAAAAAGAACTACGTAGATGAACAAAATCAATAGAAGTTCAAGGACTTCAAAGAGTACTGTTGTATGTTTATTATGGAAGCATTCTGACAGCCAACCCATTTTTTTAAATCATCAATGTAGTCTTAAATTCGTAATTTTTTGTTGTTGTTCTGCTTCATGATCAGATTCTAGATTCTTGAAAAGTAAGCTTCATATATCTTTAAACAGCACCGTAGTGTGGGCTTGGCTATCATGCATTATAAACACTGCACGCTGTATTGTGTGTCTGATGCTGCAAGTACAGTCAAATATACATCACGCATGATGAATTAAACACACTTGTTTGAGCGGACATCTATTCTTGCCAAATAATTCAGGAATAATACTAAATAGTTTAAACAGACAGAACTCTGGCCCGAATTCAAGAAAAGCAGCAAGATGTTAAAAAAATATCTCAACAGAGCTGCCTTTTCCAGACAAAGAGCTTTTTTTTCCCCTCTTGGCACAGAGGTTTGGGATTGGAGCCAAGGTGCTACTTATCAGCTGTTTGACATCAGGGGAGGACTGTGTGCGTCAGTGGACCCAGTGGGGACCCTCGGCTTATGGCACGCACCATGTGGTTCTTATCTTATCAGTTTGCAGGGTCTGGCACTTCAACCTCTGCAGCGTGAAAAGAG